>OX375876.1:19214868-19814868 GCA_947359465.1 Metellina segmentata
CACGCGTGAGCAGACTTCGATGTCAATCATGCCGACTGCAATTGTAGAGGCAGTTTTCAGTTCAGGAAGTGTCTTAGGACTTGTCTGCCATACTTTTTTCTTCAAATAACCCAACAAGAAGAAATCGTAAGGGTTTAAATCCGAGGAACAGGACGGCCATTCAATGCCACCTTAGAAGAGTGATGGGTAATCCAACCCAATGATTCGACCGTGAAAATGTTCATTCAGCACTTCGAAAACTTCCGCCGTACGATGTGGTATTGCACCATCCTGCATAAACCAATGACCATGGACCAACTCATTACCGTGAAGAGTAGGGACGAAGTCCCCGTCTGGAAGATGTCTGTATTTCGCAGCGTTTAATGCTTCGTCGATAAAAACTGGGCCATACACACACCATGGAAGAATATTGCGCACCAATCAACAAATAGCCCACTCTAATGATCATGTGCACCAAGTTTGGCCTCACTTGCTCGCATCTTGCGCCATCTATCCGACCTTTTTTTCAAATATTACCTGCAGGGCCACCCTGTATCTGCCCAGGATCATATGACTTTGACCTAGTAGTTATAAGACTACTTTCTTCTGGTGGATGGAACCTAACATTCATCAATCACATGAAACAGGAGGAGACATTAATCTAATTAAAACATTATCTAATTGGTCCATTAATCGATCATTTAATAAGAGCAGACTTCAGCGATTTCACTTTTGCCACCATATTATAGAAATGCACATTCACACATTTGACTGTCATACGCCGCCACAGTGCCACAAAAGGCGACAAGATGCCAAATCGGCTAACCAAGTCAATTTTTCACAGAGCAGTCACGTGGCTACTAGTCGACATGTCGAACACACTTTCTAAAGTTCATCTCGACAACAATGCTCAGTTTACTTACATTTTACGTCTATGGCGGCAGTAGCGTTTTTTTGTGGTGAAACGTTCTTCCTGTACGCATTCCAGAAATGACACCACTCGTCTTGATCGTCGAAAACTATTTCAGTTCGTCGTCAATAAAAATTTTAAATATGATAGTTGATTGGTGAACACCAGTTAGAATTCCTACCAAACCTCACCGAAGCAGTAATAAACTACATTTTAAGATAACACTGATTTGTATCATGTGAGAGTATTTGGAAGCGGAAGATAAAATATTATCATTTGTTTGCTTTTTTTAGTTACACTGAAAACTCATCGCGATCATTTTGCTTTTTGAGTTTGCTTGTAAATGATGAAAAATGGAAAATATCTTTAATTTTCTGCAATGTTTAGAAACAGAATTATTAATTCATTCCAACCTAATTTATTCAGATTGTTTTATTTTTATAAATAATTGAAAAACTACTTTTAATGAAAATTTACTCCCCCCCCATTTCAAAATAAATACCAAGCAAATAAATTATTTATACATAAAGAGAGTAAAGTAGTTATACAATATGAAGTAAATGGATTTCAGCATTAGGTGGCACATGCCAAAGGAATTTATGGCATTCGCCAAATTCAACAATCAATTGCTAAAACTTGGTGAAAAATTCTTTAGAATGGTTTCCGTAGAGTAAACAGAATCAAAAAGTACCCGGAATGCTGTCATAAAACAAAATGTATCAATTTATTGGTCAAAATTCATTACACCTCCTTCAAATTAATCTCTTCCGACTTCAATTCACTTTTGCCAACTTTGTTTCGAATCCTCAAAACATGCTTAAAAGTCGTTGTTGCGAAAAATCTTCAGGGTTTGTATCGAATTTTCTTTTATTGCACCAAAATGTATTCAAAACGGTGACCACGAAGAGGGAGTTTTCCCATGGAAATAAGAAAAAGTCACCCGGTGACATATTAGGTGAATACGGAGCGCATTTGTTGAATGTTTTGTCCAAAAATCACGAATAATAATGGCACTGTGAGAAGGCGTATTATCATGATGCAAAACCCATGAGTTATCTCGTCACAATTCAGGTCGTTTGGACGAATGACGATCACTAAGCACCAAATTGATCACTAGTCGAAGTGGATGGTCTACCAGATCGAGAATCATTTAAGACGGATTGTCTATCTTCTTTAAACTTTTTATACCAATCAAGTATTATTGTATTTGATACGTCTGTAAAAGCTTTAAAAAGTGTTTGTAGCAAAAATTCCCTTGCGGAAACAAAATTTAATGCATGTTCTTTGCTCAATAACATTCGACATTTTGGAAAATCGATGAAATGAAAATTCTTCTCTCATTAAAAACAAATTTATTTTCAGACGATAAAATTAAATAAATCCTTGATAGTTGACACATTAGGGTGGTCACAAGGTATATGGGGAATGCTTTTTCGCCCAATCGTCCATGGCACCTCCCTAAAAGTTGTCAATAGGCTAAAAAATGTGATTGGCAAAGTTTCAGCTCAACCTGATAATATTAACCCGTGCCTCATTGAGGTTAAAGTTAAGAAAAAACAGCGATTTTTGCTCCTTAAAATCGAAATTATTCGTTCTAGAAACCTGGTTCTTGTCTTACTTCATAGGAAATTTTATTGACTTGAAGTTTGATCTCATCCTCTTTTTTTACTAAAACCGATAGAATGGTATTTAGAATTTTTCCGGTTAGATCGTAGTGGATATCCTCAGAAGTAAATTTTTATGCAAAGCCCTGAAAACATTACAATATTCAATTACATCTGCTTTTCAGATTTTGTTTTTTGTATTTTTCATTTTGTACATTAAAAAGGCTTTTGTTAGAGGTATTTTCAAAAGCATATGCAACAACATTCAAATTCAAAATGAAGGAATTAGGTGGAAGAAGAGGAAACAAGGAGTAAAAATGACAACAAATAGTGTTCAAATGTATTTTATTAATTATATTGTTGAATTATACATCATTACATTATTGTTACTTAAATGAACAAATTAAGTGGTAATTACAAATAAGGTGGTAACATCTTAGATATTGTAGCTTTTGAAGAGTCCGGAAAAACTTGCCTACATTTAGATACAACTTGTAAAAGGAACTACCGTTGTTCTTCGTCTTTCGTCAAAGAGGAATTAAAGTCTTTAATTAATTGTACTCTTCTCTCAGCTGTGTCATATAACCCTTAAGCCATTTATTACTTTTTTAGCTTACAAATAATGTTGATTTTCATACCATACATCGGGATCAGAAATAAAAAAATCTGTATCGATTTCAAATCTCTTAAAAAAATTTAGAGTTCGAGGAGAAACAAAATAATTAATTCCTTCGTCCAATAAATGAACAACTTGTTGGAGATTGAGTTTTGGTTTTACATCTCTATCATCACAATCATCTTCATCATTTTATACTTAGGACCTTAATTTTTCATCCATGCTTGTTTTGACATTTCCCCCCAAAGTATCATCGAAAAATGAAAATGCAACTTGCTCCTAGTTAAGATACCACAGATGGTTTATTATTTTAGACAGGGCCTTGTCTGCAACCTCTATCAATTTTCCTGTATTGAACTAAAGATTTTAATAATTGTGGGTCTAGGTTGGGGGCCAAAGTGGGTTTGTTTGCATTTAACCATGCTTTTACATAAATATTGATTATAAAGAAACAAATATCTTCAATATCTTTACTCTCTAAATCAGTTAACGAAAATTAATCCCTGAAAAGATACATTTAGAGAGAATAAATGGCAATTTCCATCCATCTGGCGTGATGAATAGCACCAGGTACTCTGAAAGTAATGTCTCTTTGAGGAAGACGCCCTAAATGAATTAAGCAAAGTTGGATAAATTCTTTTTAATCATCCCTGGGCTATCGGTTTTTTAATTGGTCAATAAGAAAACTTTACTTGGTCTGGAAAATGAGTCTTTACTTGGTCTTGAAATTTGGTCTGGATTACTTATTTTATTTCTAATATTTTC
Organism: Metellina segmentata; assembly: GCA_947359465.1. NCBI lineage: Eukaryota > Metazoa > Arthropoda > Arachnida > Araneae > Tetragnathidae > Metellina > Metellina segmentata. The sequence goes on from OX375876.1 coordinate 19,218,743, forward strand.
ATCTTCTATACCCTGTTTTGTATTTCTTCTTGTCTAGCTTAGACCACCAAGTCCGGAATTTTTGAAAAATATCTGGCTGAGGACCAGTGGATGTGCCCATTTTTTAATTAAAAACTGCTTTTAAAACAACTTCTAAAATACAGCGGCGACATGTTAAATACAGAAGGTTTTTCTCTAATAACTGCTCTAGCAAAACACAGGTTCCCCTAAGGCGACCAGTATTCACTGTCGTGGTATCAAAACACATTGCCTGGATTTTGCCAATTCCCTCCTCCACTGCTCAACTGCTGATAATACAGTTTTTGCCTGAAATAATCCCGCACTATTTTCAAGGATTGGAACGCCTATCAACTGTTCTTCATCGCCACAAGTAGTCAAAATCGCTATCCGCTCCACATTTTCTTTACTCAACAAATCTGGAAGCAATTTCCCATCTCAGTGCACAACAGCTCCCTCTACATCGGAATTTTTAAATCTATTTTTGATGAAATCAGTTGTAAGTTGTTGGAATTGCTGTATGCGGAGTTATATGACACTTCTACCTAGAATTAAATTCTGTGGGTTATGACCTAATGCCTGAAAAATGCTAAATACCACTCACAAGTTGTATATGAAGTACTTTTACAAGTTGTATCTGAATGTTGGCACATTTTTCAAGACTCTTCAAAAGCTACACTATCTAAGACATTACCACCTTAATTTGTAATTACCACTTAATTTGTATATTTAAATAATAATAATGTAATGATGTATAATTCAATAATATAATTACAAGGGGTGTTCAAATGAAAAGGTACGAAACGTCGTAACAACGTAACCGTTAACATATTTGCCTATGACGCTATGGGAGAACGTGGCGAGACATCTAGAGATGCGATTGGAATTTCCGGCGTGGATCGGAGCATGCGCGTGCGCCCGCATGCGCAGGAGAGAGCAGAGGCTCTTATACTACTTGTTGAATTCCCCGAGCACAGAAGAACCATTAACACCGATATGTACTGTGAGACACTCCGAAGCCACGCAGGTCCATCAAGAACAAAAGACCGGGGCTGCTCACGGAGGGTGTGGTTCTGCTCCATGATAACGCGCATCTACACGTATCCATGGTCACACACGCGGAACTGACGAAGTTCAAGTGGGAGCAGCTTGACCATCCGCCCTACAGCCCGGATATGTCGCCCTGCTATTTCCATGTGTTTGGTCCCCTGAAAAAACATCTGAAAGGGAAGCGCTTCAACTCGAACGACGAACTCAAGGACGCTCTGAAGGACTGGGTCTCGTCACGGCCACAGGAATTCTGGAAACAAGGAATCTTTCGGCTCGTTATCAATGGGATCGTTGTGCTCAGGCCTATGGTGTATACTTTGAATAAAGTCTTCATTTATACCCACAGTGTCGTTTCTTACCTTTTCATTTGAACAACCTTTGTAATAAAGTATACTTGAACACTATTTGGTGTCATTTTTACTCCTTGCATCCTCTTCTTTACCCCTAATTACTGCATTTACTTTTGAAAATACCTCTAGCAAAAGCCTTTTTAATGTACAAAATGAAAAATACAAAAAGCAAAATCTGGAAAGTAGATGTAATTAAATATTGTAATGATGTTTTCAGGGCTTTGAATGAAAATTCACTATTGAGGATATCCACTACGACCTTACCTGAAAAATGCCAAATATCATTCTATCAGTTTTAGCAAAAAAAAGTGGATGAGATCAAACTTCAAGTCAATAAAATTTCCTATGAAATAAGAGAAGAACCAGGTTTCTAGGACGAATGGTTTCGATGTTAAGAAGTAAAAACTACGATTTTTTGCTAAAAATCGCTGCTTTTCTTAATTTTAACCTCAATGAGGCACGGGTTAATACTATCAGGTTGAGCTGAAACTTTGCCAATTACATTTTCTAACCTACTGGCAACTTTTAGGGGTGTGTGTACCAGGTAGAAATTAGAAATTGCTTTTTTTGTGACCACCCTATTGCCACATGTTTATATAAGACTTAAAAATATTTGATAAAAGTTTGCAGACACAATATATATTTACTGTATATGTATTTTAATGGAAGCATTCCGGATTATTTTTGATCACAGCAAATCAGAAGAAAGACGGAGATTTTAATTCTTGTTACCCAATGCTATCCCATGATAGATATCGGGATTGCCTTAAAATGTAGTCTATAATGACGATTGTGCAGAAGAGTGTATTCACAAACCCATGCAATCACAAGAGGTCATATCGCCAAGCGCGGCAATAAGATGCCAAATTGGTCAACAAAGTTCATTTTTAAAAGAGTAGTCACATGACTGTGAGTAGAAGTGTTGGTCAGACGTTTTGAAGCTCCTTTCAATTGCAACGATTAGTCTACTTATATTCCACATCTATGGACACTACCAACTGTACTACTGAGGTCTACGTCTTGTTTAAATTCTGGTAAAAACTAAAACCGAACGACTTGGTGTCTTTATCGGTTGAAAACGTGAAACAGCATATTGAATTGTTTAAAAATCGAAATCCGACGAATGGTAAGTAAGTAACAATGTGAATAGAATAAGTTGAACATTATTTCTTTTAACCACACACAGTACAGTTCTAAGAAAGGATACGCGGAAACGAGTTTCGAATAAAGAAAACACAGCAGAGGTCTGTGCTGAATTCCATCAAATAATTGAAGAGCTAACATTCAAAACCAGTCAAATCCGCTTTCAGTGAAATTGCGGAAAATGCAATTATTCTCTGTCCGGATTTATCCGTCCCTTTGACTAGCGAAATTTAACGATATCCGTACGTAAAATTTCCAGACTCCTAATATAGCTTTCATTATTAGATGGTGGCGATATGGACATTTTTTTATAAAGAGGATTTGTCTGATTTTGAATGATAACTTCATTTGGTCGGACCAAGTCTATAAATAATAAAATATGGAATCAAAGAAAAGAATTTGACAGGCAGAGTCGAAATGGATAGGATATAATATGTTTTCCAGAGTCAAGTAAAATGTATTTTGGTTTTTAATTTTGAACTAAGTCAATAAAGAAAACTTAAATCGGGCTACAAAAAAATTGGTGAAAAGAAAGCCTTTTCAACAAACTTAAAAATTCTAAGTAATTATGACACATGGAACACATATTTTAAAACATGTAAACAAAAAGGTTCTGAGAATCACAAATAAGGTTAACACTGAAAAGTGTAAATATCTTCAACGTCATACTGTTAATAGTAGAGTCAATTTGCTTTTAAAATCTATTTTTGGTGGTGATAACATTTCTGATTAAAGGTGGGGTGAATGGCTAATGGATTTCTAATGCAACCCATTAGTCATTCGTCACCTTTACACTGCGACTGCCAAATAATAGATTCTGCAATCCTTCCAATGCAATGATTGAAACCAAATAGAAGTAAGTGCTTCTTTCATGGAAGATCCGAGACTGGAACTTAATGGTGATCAGGAGATTGAGGAACTTGCACAGGTGAGGAAAATTCTCATTTCTGTGTTTTATTAATAGAGTGATCAAAATGTTCGAAAACGATAATTAAAACCCATAAAATGGACTTAATTAAAATTTTAAGTTTTAAATTACAGAAAAGTGCGGCAAAAGCATGTGCCTTCAAAACACTACATGATTGGTTTGACGCCATTGTGCTTGCTCTCTTAATTTTTATACAATCAATTTTCAATTTTTTCTTGCTATTTTGTGTTGTTTGTTGTTTATTCCGTTTATTTTATAATTATACACTAATTACCTCATTATTTTAACGCCTTTTTTATTTCTATCTTGTTTACAATGGCTCCAATGCCTGGATTTGTGAAAGGGCAATCAGATGATTTGCCCAAAATCGATTCACTATCAATGTTTTCTTTTTTGGGAAATAATCCTGATTTTAGGGGAGTGAAATAACAGGAATTAAAACTCAGACATTTCACATCTCTCTTTCTTTTATCTTTCAGTACGCTAAGAAAAAGCTTATCCGGTGCTTTAATTGTTGTGTTTGTGCAGCAAGGGTACTAAACAATATTTAAAAGACGGTTTTCCAATCGCAGACATTTCGAAAAATCTTATTCGGTTTAGTACAAATCCTTCATAGACCAACAAGAAAGAAATACCGCTTGCTATTTCAACGTCGCTGTCAAAGTAAACAGATCATCATTCGGGCTCAGTGACGTCACAAAAAGCGGCGTAGGAAAAATAGCGATTTTGAGATGAAGTAAATAGTGCGAACTTGGAAATTTTTTTATTTTACCTTTCCGGCTATAAAAGTAAAACAGAAAGATACTTTCCATCGTATTTTTTATTTTCTATAGTATAAAAATGTAAACAAAAAAGTACAAGTTCCTCATTAAATCACTCAAAATCAATATCGAGATTTTTAAAGTAATTTTTCTAGTTTTAAAATGACGAATCACACTTTTCTTTGTAACTTTTCATCTCTGCTTTCTGTTTCACGGCTAATTTCTGAAAAGAGTTCTACGTCAAACCTTATAAAAACACTTCCACAAGCACTTGAAATTTTTATGATGTATTCTTAACCCTCCAAAGATGTTTGTAGTTGGCATAACCGAGTGCTCAGACACACCAATTCTACGGTGCTGAGCGAAATCTGGGCCAGTGTGATGTTAGATTGCGTGAAGTGAGGTTTGCGTAAGAGGCATCACTCCAAAGCTACTCTGAACTACGCTACAATAAATGTGAACAATAACAATCTTTCAGTGACAATTAATACGCAAACTGCACTTTAATCGTTCAAACTGTAATTGAATTACCCAAACTTACTATGCATGCCTTGGTCTGCGGTAATAGTTTGGTAATTTTTAATTAACGTCGTACTAGATCTGGGCTAGTGTGCTATTGACGATGGTCCGGGATCAATCTCTAAAGCTTCGGTTTCCTAAGAAAGCGTAGCCGTGATGTAGCGGCCGTGATGTATCGGTGAGTGACATCACTAAAACGTTGTTTATACTAACACATGGTGATGGTTTCCTAGAGAGCGTTGTTAGTGAGCAACGAAAATTATCGGAGCCGCCATTTCCATGACTGTCGTCATAGCGGTCTCAAACAGTTGGAGAACGTTTTTTCTTTTGTAGCGGCCAGATTTAATTTCCTGCTCCAAACGATTCGAGCGAAGAGGAGAAAAACAAGTAAACATTTTTGACTGCCAATGATTAATTCGTTTTTGTAAAATCGGGATCGTTAAACACAGAATAAAAATTTCAATGGATTTGAAATCTGCGGAAAATTTGACACCAGATCGATACCTTAAATGTGATTTTCTTTAAATAAATAATTAATTATTTAATAAATAATTAAATAATCAAATGGTAAATAATTGAATAATAAAACTGTTTTTGATATCGATCTGGCGTAGAAATTTGAGCTGATTTGAAAGCTGTTGAAATTTTCACTCTACCTTCAACGATCCCGAAGTTAGAAACTTTGAACTAGAGAATAAAAAACCTTTTTGTTTTGTTTCTCGAATAAAATAAACCACGACAGCCGTCTGTGTTGCCCATTCTCCAACGTATTCTGTCCGTCTAAGTAGACACCTCAGGATTCTTGTTTAGACGGACGTCTAGTTATGCCCGCGGAATCATGAAGTATCACGGCTGTTAGATAACGGCTCCACTTTCTTAGGAAACCGAAGCTTAAGGGAAATATTCGAGAACATTACGTAATTTTGAACTACGGTCAGATAATGAGGCAACACCTGACTGATAGCGAGGCGAATCAATACGTACCCAGTCAGTGCAGTTCCAAGTCGATCGGGCTCGGCACAACTCCCTGGTGCGTCGATTTTTTTGTTATAGAGTATATTTAATGTCATTAGCAAAACTGACGAGGTATTAATAGACGAGATATCTCGTCATTAAAAAGAACTAACAAGATCTCGATCTCGTCATCATAAAAAAGAAAGTCAGATGAAGAGACAACTCGTCATTTGCAAAATTGATCAGATCTTAATGGACGAGATATCTCGTCGAAACCACTCTGAGCTTAAGAATGTCAGTCATTAAGTTTTACAAATCATTCCGTTACTGCAGGTATAAATGAAACCCTACAGGGTGTTTGTTTCTTTCTCAGAAGAGATGGAACGGAGGCCTTTCAATGCAACAGGAGGTTGATTATTTTGCAGAGTAAACATGGCGGCCGGAACGAGAACCCCGCCAACGTGTTGACGCAACACTTAAGGGAGAATAATTACTTTCCCAGGAAAGGGCCGTCGAGTCATTTCTGCGGTCATTAGCGCACCTCATTACTTTACCTCAAAGATATCGGACAGAGAATTGAGCTTCTTTATGTCGAGTGGTGGGCCGAAAGTTGGGTAGGTAGCTATTTCCATTAACGTCGCACTGGAGCAGCGCAACGGGCTATTGAGAACGGTCTGGGATCAGGTATGTTATGATGGTATGGAATTCTAATTAACGTTACACTGGAGCCACACAACGGGCTATTGGTGACGGTCCGGGATCAATCCAAGAGAAAAATCCGAGGACAATACCTCCTGATTTTGAACCAGAAAAGATCCCAGGACAATGCCGTTATTTTGAACCACTGTCAGATTTCGAGGCAATACCTGAGCTGGCACCCCACTCACCAAACTTCTACACCAACCCAACGTGAGGACTTTCGGCCACGACAGATTTAAGATGCACCAGCCGCCTCTATACCATAAGCTTACAAACATCCATGCACTAGCTCGGATTCGAACAAGGAACCTTTCGATCTAGAGGTTAGCAAGTTAACCACCAGACCGGTTGGTCGGCCTCGATCGTAAGGGAAATTTAAGCGCTGCCAGTTCCGATTCTAACATTCTTAACTTCCTAACATTCTTAGGAACTTAACTTTAACAATCGTATCTTCATACTGAATAAAAAAAAGCAAAATCCACAAGCAGAAGAACGTAATTTTGCTAATGACGGATATATCTTTTCATCAAGATATTAGAATTTTTTTGATGATGACAAGATCAAAATTTGGTCAGTTTTCTAATGATGAGATATCTCGTCCATAAAGACCTGGTCAGTATTACCTCAATATCTCAGGTACCTAATCGAGACATGCATCAGGAGGGCTTCACCACAATAAACCAACGCCACCCCAATAGTTTTATATACGGTAGGACTAAAACACTTATTCGGTGCAATTCGAGTGAAGTTTAATAAATGCAGCTTCTCCCCGATTGCCATTTTTCATTTTCATGTTTAGAGTTCTGTTTTACACTTACTGTTTTTTAATTTTTACTTTGAAATAATCGTCGAATTATTGCATAAAGAAGGTAACTTAATTTTTCTTTTTTGAGTTAAGTACACTTTCACACATACACTCTATAACAAAAAAATCGAAGCACCAAGAAGGAGTTGTCCAATGGAGACAAAAATTGGTGGATATGAAAATTATGTACAGAATACAAAATGATTAAAATTTCACAACAATTGAATGATTTATTTCAGAGTTACAGTAAAGAGCTCAATAAGGTGTTGACCCGCCTCTAGCCTGGATGCAAGCTGCCACATGGCGTGGCATAGACCGATAAAGCTCCCGGATGGTCTACTGCTGTATTTCTTGCCAAATTTGCTCCAATTGTCGGACTACGTCATCAACATTCCCTGCCGGATGCAGTTGCCTTCAAATCATATCCAAGACATGCTCGATGGTAGAGAGATATGGTGATCTGACTGGCCAAGGACGTGTTTGACAAGCTTGAAGACAGTTTATAGCAAACACGTGCCGTATATGGTCTAGCATTGTCTTGTTGAAAAATAAGCCCAGGGTATTGCGAAAGGAATAGTAGCAAAACAGGTCCCAGAATGTCGTCAACGTACAGCTGTGCAGTAAGTGGACCTCTAATGACGACCAAAGGGGTCCGGCTATCAAGGGAAATGGCACCCTAGACCATAACTCTTTGTTGAGGGCCCATGTGGCGTGCAATAGTGAAAGAAGGATCGGCACGCTGCCCTGGGCGTCTCCAGACACGTCTTCGATGATCGTCAGGACACAGTTGGAAGCGGGATTCATCGCTAAAGACTATACGTCCCCAGTCAGCATCTTTCCAGCCTGATCGAGCCAAGCACCACTGTAATCTGGCTCGACAGTGTGCAGGTGTGAGTGGTAGGTGGCATGACGGTCGGTACGAGCGTAGATTTTGCTCTCTCAGCCGTCTGTGAATGGTCATGGTGGACACTCGTGTGTGGGTCGCACGACTGATGGTTGATAGCGATGAATCAGGCGCTGTGACACCTGATCTGACAATATCTCTGTCCTCGCGATCTGTTGTGGCCCTACGTCGACCGCTACCATCATGACGTTGAAATCTGCCACTGTCCACCCACTCTTGCCAGCATCTTCTAATAGCTGCATCGCTTCGACTCACATGACGAGCGATTCTCCGATTTGCCCAACCTGCCTCATTCAATCCAATGATACGACCTCTTTCAAACTCTGAAATGAAACACGTTCTACGGGAAACTGAAAGGATACAATGGTTTTTATTTTGGGCGCGCATTTTTCTTAATAAGCTTAACTTGTCACAAGGAACTCCGTGCGAGTAATAATTGAAACATTTAATTTTTCATAACTTACATTTTGTAGTGGAACACGAAAAGCCCTAACGAAAGACTCACTGATAAAAAAAAGTGTCATTTTGTTATTCGAGATAGGGTCAACCAGAATTAATGTTTTATTTCATAAATTTGATTTAGAATCCCGTATTTGTGTAGTTGAGTTAATACAGGGAAATGTCGCGGTCATATTTGAGTATTACTAAATTTCATAAATCTTTTATCGTCTTTATCAATATTTTTCTAATGCCTTTTTTCGAATTGTTCTATTTCAGCTCAAAAAGTCGAAATTTCACACTTAGCACCTGTTTCGTTTTTCAGAATTCTGCATTTCATCATCGGAATTTCGTTTGTGTTTGTATATGTCTTAGTCTTTTGCATATTGCAATATATTATTCAATTATTAAATGTATATATTTGTATCCTAAGTAAATTGTAGAAGCTATGAAAAGGTTAAAACGAAGTAAAAAAGTATTTCCGTACAGCTTAAATGATTGCATTTTTCTATGCAAGAAAACTGATTATTCTAATTCACTTTTAAATCAACTTTTAACCATTTAAAGCCCGAGCAACGCCGGTTTATCCAGCTAGTTGTTTTAAAAGTACGCAATTTACATTGAAATAAAATTGGAAACTCGAACTGAGAAAAATGTTTTATCAACTAATTCTGAAAAGAAATCAAAAATGAATTGAAGTAGGTGTTGTTTGCATTTCCCCCTTGAACCAAATGTATTTACATGATAAAAGAAACTTTTTACATTTTCTATACGAATATCTTTCCGCCTCTTATACTAACAAAAGATTACACACAGAACTTGTTTTACTCTCCCTTTTTTACATTTCAAAGTAAAACACCCGACAGTACCACCAAAAACAACCCCTTCTTTTAGGACAAAAAAAACCCACCACGTACCTGTAGGAGAGAAAATGCCAGAAAAAATAATATCTATACTCTATTATATCCATTAGATACATTACACTGCAGAGATCCTCAGCATTCATTAGGGCGACATTTTACGGACTCAAAATAATGCCCCTCTAAAAAGATAATGCCCTGGTTGTTTATTCTAAAAATATCGCATCGAGCGTTGGTTTCATCTAAAGATGGTAGAGGTAGGAGCAGATAATAAGGCCGTAATAATGTATTTATGACTCCAAGGCTTATTTTTGCGTAACGGCATCATGGTTATAAATAAGGGACATTTTATCTAAATTGGGAAGCGTGGGGATCTCATGTCACGTGATAGGATAGTCTTCCGTTACATAACTTTTAAACTTGTGTAGACTTTTTAAAATTCAAAGGGATGAGAGAGCAGAGATGTAGCACGAGGTTTGTGGATGTAGGCTAAATGAGACAGAAGCCATCCTCTGCCCCCCCCCAAAAAAAAAAAAAAGCATGCATGTGAACGTATTTTACAAGAAAGACTTTCAAAACAAACATCATAGTTATGTGAAACTTGTAGAAAAGTGTGCACATGCTGTTTGATTTCTTCTAAAATGTTTAGTTGCTGAAGTTTGGTTGAAATACTGTAAGTTTTGGGGTGGAAGTTGTTACATGATAAGCACTCAAAATTGAACAGGTCCCAAGCGAATAAATTATCCATGTGTTGTCAAAACATTAATTCTCCGACGAGATATCTCGTCTATCATGATCTGACCATCTGAATTCTACGAACGACAAATTATACCTTCATCAAGATACTGCCAATTACACTCTATAACAATATACACTCTATACACGTCCCAAGCGAATAAATTATCCATGTGTTGTCAAAACATTAATTCTACGACGAGATATCTCGTCTATCATGATCTGACCTTCTGAATTCTACGAACGACAAATTATACCTTCATCAAGATACTGCCAATTACACTCTATAACAAAAAAAGTCGACGCACCACGAAAGAGTTGTGCCGGGATCGATCCACATGCAACGGAGCTGACTGGGGACGTATAGTCATTAGTGACGAGTCCCGTTTCCAACTGTGTCTTGATGACAACCACAGACTATTCTGGAGACGTCCAGGGCAGCGTGGGGATCCTGCCCTTACTATCGTACGCCACACATACCCGCAACAGGGCGTTATAGTCTGAGGTGCCATCTCCTTTGATAGGAGTTTGATAGTAATTTCTGGCACATTTGCAGCACAGACGACACTCTAAGATCGGTTGTCTTCCGTTCCTTTTGCGACACCCCAAACTTACATTTCAACAAGATAATTCCAGGCAGTCACATGTTGCTATGAATTGTCTTTAAGCTTTTCCAACACTTTCTTGGCCAGCCTGATCTCTTCTCCCATAGAGCACATTCGGGAGTTCTGGGAAGGCGATTTCAACCCTCCCCGGAGTGTTGACCACTTAGCCCGACAGTTGGAGACGCAAGAAATTCCGCAGGACACCATCCGGAAACGTTTTTAGTCTCTGCCATGCCGGATGACGCATCCAGGCCAGAGGTGGACCAACGCCTTATTGTCTTTTTCCCTTTGTAACGGTCCAACTCAAAAATAAATCACTCAATTGTTCTGAAATTTGAATCGTTTGTTTTTCTATTTTCTTTTTGTTCTTCACATCCACTCATTTTAATCGCAATCGGACAACTCCATCTTGGTGCTTCCATTTTTTTTGTTATAGAGTTTATTTGATAGTGACAAGTTCACATGAACTGGTTATCCCAGGAGGAATGCACCTGACAGGAAGACAGGAATTGAACCTGTACCGTCTACAGCTGGAAGGTTAATAACGCAGTGGACATATCCACTGCTACACAGCTCCAAAGAGAGAGATAGGGAGAGAAATAGTGTGTGTGTGTGATGTAGAGAGAGGAAAAAAAGAGAGACAGAGAGAGAGATAGTCAAGTCTTTGTTAAAGAACTGGACGCACAGTAATCACAGTTATAAATCAGTAGATAACATCGTTTCTGTGGCGTAAGGCGTCATTCCCCACTTGGATTTTCAACGGCATGCATTGCTGCATGAATTTTAAGTTTACAGATCTGCATGTGATGAATGGGAAGCGGACGAATAACTCAAATGTTGTACAGTACGATTTTTTAATAGGATCGTAAAACCTATCTAGTTGCTTGAATGGCCGTAACTACAGCACCTCCACTTCAGAACATAACAAATACAAATTATTTATGACCCACACACAAATTACAATCCAGCTACTAATTATAGAGACGAAAAACCTCCAGAATTTTAAAGTTGCAGCATAGGTTTTCATAATCTTCTTCTTCACTGTGGTCGACTAAAAACAAATATAAACAACTCCAAAACTACGCAACGCAATATTTCTTTCTAACTGCCAAATAAGAAATAATCGAATTTAAAAAAAAATTAAGAAAAAAAACAGCGAGAATTCTTTAGCCAGTGGCATACATGAATAACGCACACAAAGAATAACGTACATGAATAACGTACTGCTAATGGCGCAGATGAACGTCCTTAAAAGCTGAGCGAAAACATGGTTTTGTTGAAACAAATACTAGCGCATTACTTATTCGAAAGATAAACACAAATGTAAATATTTGCGCAACGTTCTTCAACAAGAAAACCCAATTTCATTGACGTAGTGAATGTGTATCTATTTGCCGTCATGTGTATGCATTCATCAATCAACACAGCTCTGTAAATATTTCCCTTTCACTTTAATCACAATATGTTCAGAGACGACAGAGTCCGTCCCCCTCGAATTGACCGTCGAGTCACGTGATTTTTTTAACAAATCTCATTAAAATAGGGGACTGTGTGTAGGGTGCCAGAAGATGAAAACATTCGTAAAATTATTTAAAAAAAAAAAAAAAACAGGACACTAAAAGCACGCATTATTAGTGCATTATTGTTAGATATCTAAAGAAAAAAAAACTTTGACGAACTTATTATATTAACCACTAACTGAACTTATTATTTACGTATTTTGAAAAAGAATTAGTAAATGCGAGAACGAATTTATAAATGGAAACACTGACTCATTTTAATGTTTTTTTTCAAAACGTTACAAAAAATAAGAATCTAATTTCTAAACAGCAAACATGTAACAACAAAATAATAGTAGATACATATCTAATTAATAGAAAGTAAACATTTTACTTTTTACATTTGTTTGTGCGTAGCAATCATAGTTGAGTTATCGACTTCGATTTAATGCTAACCAAAAGGTGGCTAGGTTAGCAACGCGATTTCCTTCCAAACTAAAAAAAGGCTGCCTATCGTCCGTCTTGCTATTCGTTCTGAGATAACACGAACAATATTTCATTCTTATTATTCTAACAAGAATCTACATTCTCGTTGGTTATCTATTTGATCTTATAATGAGAAGTTTTAACAATGGAGCACAACATACACTAGAGGTTGGAACGTCCTATTATATGTTGATGATTTATTTCAGAGTTACAGTAACGAGCTCAATAAGGTGTTGACCCGCCTCTAGCCTGGATGCAAGCTGCCACACGGCGGGGCATAGACCGATAAAGCTCCTGGATGGTCTCCTGCAGTATTTATTGCCAAATTTGCTCCAATTGTCGGACTACGTCATCAACATTCAATACCGGGTGCAGTCGCCTTCCCATCATATTCCAGACATGCTCGATGGGAGAGAGATCTGGTGATCTGACTGGCCAAGGAAGTGTTTGACAAGCTTGAAGACAGTTCATAGCAACACGTGCCGTATGTGGTCTGGCATTGTCTTGCTGAACAATAAGCCCAGGGTAATGCGAAAGGAACGGTAGCAAAACAGGTCTCAGAATGTCGTCAACATACTACTGTGCAGTAAGTGTACCTCTAATGACGACCAAAGGGGTCCGGCTATCAAAAGAAATGGCCCCCCAAACCGTAACTCCTTGTTGAGGTCCCGTGTGGCGTGCAATAGTGAAAGCAGGATCGGCACGCTGCCCTGGGCGTCTCCCGACACGTCTTCGATGATCGTCAGGACACAGTTGGAAGCGTGATTCGTCGCTAAAGACTATACGTCCCCAGTCAGCATCATTCCAGCCTGATCGAGCTAAGCACCACTGTAATCTGGCTCGACAGTGTGCAGGCGTGAGTGGCAGGTGGCGTAACGGTCGGTACGAGCGTAGATTTCGCTCTCTCAGCCGTCTGTGAATGGTCATGATGGACACTCGTGTGTGGGTCGCACGACTGATGGTTGATAGCGATGAATCAGGCGCTGTGACAGCTGATTTGACAATCACTCTGTCCTCGCGATCTGTTGTGGCCCTACGTCGACCGCTACCATCATGACGTTGAAATCTGCCATTGTCCACCCACTCTTGCAGCATCTTCTAATCGCCGCATCGCTTCGACTCACATGACGAGCGATTCTCCGATTTGTCCAACCTGCCTCTTTCAATCCAATGATACGACCTCTTTCAAACTCTGAAAGTTGCTCGTAATGAGCTCGAATCCTGCGGCGAGGCATTTTTTCAGTCGTTGAAAGGTATCCTAAATCGCAATGCAGCAGAAATGTTTAACAACAGTTCAAGAACAACTCCTTATATACATCTGCTGGATGCGCAGTTCCGATGCGCTGGAGATTGCACTGTTCATTCATTGGACACCAACTTTTAATCATTTGCATATTTGGTCAAAACATTTTTGCATACGAAATTTCAAAACAATCGGATGATCCCTTCTTGGTGCGTCGATTTTTTTTTGTTATAGAGTACAGATCTAGAACGTATTTGAATAGCTGTGGTTTACATAACGATATAGGAGGCAGAGTAGGTGTAATAAAGTTTGCACGTAATGTTTGAAATATGAAATATATATTTTAAAGCAATCCGCGCGCGCGAAATGATGAACAAAGAGTAAACAATAAAAAAAAAGGACAAAAAGATCAGACTTATAAAAGAGGGTTAAAACAAGATCCGAGCGGAAAAATAAAACATGTTCTCCTTAAAAGAGTTGTTCTGGCAACGTTAAGCTGACACCCTTTCTCCAAGCATTCACATCACTCCAAAATGAGGGCATTTGAAGCCATGCACTAGCGTCCACGAACACGGAGATCTTTGGTTGGATAGAACTTGCGCGACCGTGCGGTTGCTAATCCGCTTATCCTCCATCCGGTATTACCACGTGACGCAGGATTTCAATAATCAATAGGTTCAATGGTATTTTAGATCTTAGTCAAATACACAAAAATGACGATAGGAGAAATTCTTCAGTTTGTTTAAAGTTTAATTACTATTTGACACTATTTACAGATAAATGTTACATATTAATGCAAATAAAACATTAATCAAATCAATCAAATTAAGAACGTTTAGGTTCTTATCGAATTCAAATCATTATTTTAACTTCTAATCTAACTGACAAAAGCTGCAGGTGTGGGTAATTGGTAATTTTTTAGCGAACGTCGTACTAAAGCAACAAAACTTGCAGGTGTGGGAGATCAGGAAAAGTGCATGACGTCAGTGACGCCAGCGCCACCACCATCAAAGATTCATGTAATTTCCACACTCAAGTAGGGATGCGACATCGACAACAAAACATAGATGTTCAATATTAAAGCATCGATGTTAATAATACATCGTCCAGAAACCAGCGATGTTTTTAAACATCCATGTATATACCCCCCCCATTTTTTAAAACTGGCATAGTAACCTCTCACATTAATGTTAGCCCTGGGGGGGGTATATTTAATTTGTCAATTACCGTGTTTATTAATTTAAAACTAAGATTTTTTTAACTGTCAAAACAAAATCACAAAAATTAATAAGAACAATTAACAAATCTTTTGTTTTCAAATTGAACAGTACAAATGAAAATAATATTTACAACAATTTGAAATAGTTACTACTAACTAAGGTATAAGTAGGTTGGTACATAACAATAATTATTTTTAGTTATTATTAATTATTAATCGACTTGCGGGGGGAACATAACAAACTTATTTTTTATTTACTGTAATTAAAATATATTGGGGCCTATAATTATTATATGCTCCAATATTTGTCATTTACAGTTTGTACAAAAAGAAGTTTGTTAACTTTCTCTACCATAAGCCGACTCCTTTTTTCACTAACTGTCCCCCCAGTTATGGAAATTTTTTTTTCTGATGGGACGGATGTCGCCATCACTGACAAGTACTCAGTTGCACGGTTCTTTTTAAAATTTTTACAGCAGTACTTTTTTCATTCAAAATAAAACATCGACAACGTAAAAGCATCGACAATGTAAAAACATCGTTGATAAAAAAAAAATTGGCTATAATAAATCGATGTTTTTATACGACGTCGACATCGATGTCGCATTCCTACGCTCAGGTGCAGAAATGAAAAATAAGTAAACGACTATAATCACTCACAAAATTACTGGTTTCGCAGAAGTTTCCCATTTCGGTGAATGTGGGAACTCCAAGACTCACCTGAGTTAGTCCTTCTAACCACATCGTCCATACTGACTGAAGTTCTTCTGGACTGTAACCGCAGAAGAGGCGGTCTGTGAGGATAGCCGGTAGCTTGCTCCATGGAGTACTGCACTGGCAAACTGCTCAACAAAAAACACACCAAATTTATGCAAAAGCTTTCATACGTTAATGTTTACATTTATTACATGAATACAGACATTCGTAATACAAACTGTTAACCCTGCAAGTGCTTTCAACGAGATATATCGTTCAAAAAAAGGATATGACCCATTTTGCTAATGACGAGATATCTCGTCTTCAGGACATTGACGACTTTTTGATGTTGACGAGATCAAGATCGGGTCAATTTTCACCAAGTAACGAGTTGTATCGTCTAGACAACCCCCAGGAGGGTTAACAAAGGTTTACATAAATAAATAAGAAACCTAAATTTAGAGTCTGTTGCCGAGGTCGTTACTCCATTATACAGATGGGTAAAAAAAAATTTATCAGAGTAAATTATCTAATTAAACCTGATTTGTTAAGAGTAACATACGCATTATAAACGCCCCACGTGCGGAAAATTTCATTCTTTTAGGCCCTGTTAACAGGAGGCGTTTTCCACGGTCAACTTTTTTTATACATTAATTATGTTTTTTATTTCCCTAATTCAAGTTTCTATCTTTGCAATCGTTGAAGATAGAGTGGAAATTTCAACGAATTCGAAATCTGCGGAAAATTTTACACCAGATCGATACCTTAAATGCGAATTTCTTTAAATAAATAATGAATTATTTAATAAATAATTAAATTATCAAATGGTAAATAGTTAAATAATCAAATGGTAAATAATTAAATAATCAAATGGTAAATAGTTAAATAATCAAATGGTAAATAATTAAATAATAAACTGGTAAATAGGTAAATAATCAAATGGTAAATAGTTAAATAATCAAATGGTAAATAATTAAATAATCAAATGATAAATAATTAAATATTTAAATGGAAAATAATTAAATAATAAATCTATTTTTGGCATCGATCTGGTGTAGAATTTTACGCTGATTTGAAATCCGTTGAAATTTTACTCTATTTTCAATGATCGCAATAATAGAAACTTGAATTAGGGGAATAAAAAACATAATTTTATGTATAAAAAAGCTGATCTTGGAAAACGCGCGTTAGGAAACGTCTCATGCGAACAGGGGCCTCAAAGTATTGCGTTTAAAAGTTCAGTTAGTAAAACCATCGATCTTCTAATGAAATAGACGAACCATGTGGACGGAGTCACTGTTGCTAGATCTCTGAAGGGTTAATCACTTGGATATGGGAATCGACTTATCCGATTGGCTGTCGAACCACAGACTAGTGATTTTTTGATCACGGTGGATAATCACTTCAGCCATTCAATAATTCAGGATTCATGCTTTTACCCACAACCACATGACAGATCTTCAATCCTAGCAACCAAAAGAAACAATAAGAAGCTAGGGACACAGGTTCCTTCTATTTCATTTTAAGGTCGATGAGTAAAACAAAGAAATGAAATCGAAATTCAGTACTTTCAATTTAAATTCGAAATTTTATTCAATTTTCATTTATTGTAAAAAAGTATGCAGTGTTTCAAGACCTATATTTTTATGGCCGAATGATACAATGTGTTGTTTTAAGCAGTTAATCATGTTAAATTGTTCGGAAGTATAATATAGTAAAACGTCGATCATCGGAATGTCGGTTTAGGCCCGGTGCACACATCCGGTTTTTCAACGAGCGGCGCCGCTGCCGCAACGCAAGTGCGGTCTGAGATACATTAGATCCAATGGAGCAGTCCACACATGAATCAAAAGCCGCTGGGGCGACGCATGTCCAACTTGCGTGCAATTTGTACCGCAGTTCCCCACGGCTCCGCACGGTCGCCGCACATGAGTCTCCGTTCTGAAGTACCTTGTTTTCATAAACAAATGGAATATAAATAATAATTAATAAATGGTTGTATCCAGTAACGTCTATTTTGTTTCAAAAGGTACTTTTTTTACACCAAGTAAGCGAACTAAACACGTTTTCTTCGACAGAATATTTATCGCAAATGGCACGAAATGAGTTCGTGCGTCATTTCACGGTTATGGGTGCATAGTTGGGCTTCGGTGCCTCAGTGGCGCCGCACGTTGAGAAACCGGATGTGTGCACCGGGCCTTAAGCGAACGACCTCAAGTTTAGGAAACCTGCCTTCCTACTTGAAATATCGCTTTGCGTTGTCGTCTTATTCTTGTTTCATAAGGAGGTGTATCTTCGCGTTATTGATCTTCAAGCAGGACCCTACAATAACAATTGAACCTCTCGACGCCAAGAAAGACAAAGAAATGAGACTAATATCCGAGAAGGCAAGCTTATGGGAGGCCTTCTGAATTCGCCAAGGGAGCCAGAATATGATTTGATTAATAAGGGAGCGAGTGGCTGACTGTAACAAGGCACGTGTCAACACGGAGCTGTCAATCGACACCGTCTCTCATAACGACGCAATATCATCGTTAGTACAATATTATTGCATTAGTAGACGTAGGAGGATGCTTACATCTCCGTAGAAGGTATGGAAAGCTTCTCCAGCTTCAACTTGTTCCTTTGACTGCGTGCCACGTGTTCCAACATGTCTCTCAGCAGCTCCATTAAGGCTGTAAACTGAAACAAAGGATAAACATTAATAGCTCAAGCAAGTTATACAGATAATAATAATTGATCTACTCGAAATTTGAAAGGAATTTTAAAGAAACGACTGGGCTGTTTGAGGTTCAGGGTGTCATCAGGGAGGAGTCCGACACAGACAAACCAATCTATATCCTTTCGTATCGTTTTATTTAACCTTAAATACATACACTTCTTTTATCAGAATTATCTTTGAAAGATTTAATAATACTAAAATTATATAATAGATGACTAAAGAAATTAATTGAAACAGCTCAATAAAATGGCTCATTATTTATATGGACGCACTAGTTGACTATCAGAACATAAAGCAGGAATCGAACACTATAACTAATAAAATTCAACACTTTAACAGGAATACAACACGGCACTCTCACAACACACTTCTCACTATATCAACTCTTACACTCAGGATTTTTATCCCTTAAAAAATTGAATTTGGATGTTGATAAATGGCATTTGATGGCTGTCTTCATGCGGCTGTGAACTTGTTAGCGTAATGTTGGGTAAATCTGTTCTCTCTTTTATTATTCTTGCGATGTTTGGGCTTGTGTTTTCTATACTGTGGTGTCATTATGATGTGTTTTAACTTTTTATGTGTAGTTTGGTCACTAGTGGGCTCCACTCCCTGCTCGCTATTGCTCGCCAATCCCCGATGATTGTTGCGCAATCATATTTAGTTCGCTTCGCAAACTACTATGGGTTCTAAGGATTCTATTAAAGTTTACTCAGAACAACCAGAACAACTGCAAGTTTACCAGAACAACTACTACTGGGTACGAAGGATCCTAGTAAAGTTTTCCACACAAAAGAAGAAAAAAAAGGACACTAAAATCTATCCCAAGGAGAAAAAAATAACAACTGTTACATATAAAGTTTCAAGGTATAAATATTAAACATATAACACTAAGGAGGAAAAAATGGACACTAAAATCTAAGGAATAAATTTTAAATATACAACACTAAGGAGAAAAAAAAAGAAACCGTTTTTTCCGCTACCGCATAGAAATACCGAATTATAGATATGTTTTAGCTGATCCGTTTTGTTTGTTTTAATAATACTTTTTAAGATTTTGATATTCGACTGTTGCTATGAAAACAGCTACCAAATTTGCCGGTTCTTCTGAAAACATTGCAAACTTTTTTTGCACGTGCTCTTAAATTTTATGAAATAATTAATTAATTAAAAACTATAACTGTATTTATCGTCTGAGTGTGCTCCAAATTCATTAGTTACACCACAAGACTCGCTATCTACCAATCACAAAGCGAATAAACCTGAAAAGATAGAAAGATTTTCTTTTATAATAGATTAGGGGGATCCTCCACCTGCTCGCTATCGATGGTCAAATTTTCCCTTTAGTTTTTTTTTCTTTCGTTGAATTGTTTAGCGTATGCATTGATAAATAAAGGAGTTAGCTCTTTTTTATTACCCTTGTATGAATTAAAATTTGTTTCCGATTTTAGAAAGAGCGTATAAGCTTTTCTCTTCATTCATTTTTACCACTTGTCAATGACGATGGCCAATTTTGCTAATGACGACATATTTTATCATCAAGATACAAAGTCCAGTCACATTAATGTGACCACCTATCAAAAGCCAGAATAACCACTTTTGGCAGAGCGGACCGCTGCGAAACGTGCAGGAAGACAGTCAATTAGGTTTCTGAAGGTGCTCACTGGGATGTTAAACCATGCCGACTCCAGTGCCGTGGCCAGCTGCGCTAGATTACGCGGTTGAGGATCCATGGCAACTGTTGAAGGGTGTTTGCTTTCAGACGTTTCACGCCGTATACGTCAACGTCCATCTGTCCGATGGAGCATAAAACGTGATTCATCGGAAAAAGCCACCTGTCGCCACTATGTGAGCGTCCAGTTGCGGTACTGGCGTGCAAATTCCAGCCTTCGTCGTCGATGAACAGCAGTCAGCATAGGTGCATTAACCAGGCGTCTGCTGTGGAGACCCATGCGCAGCAACGTTCGCTGAACCGTTGTTGGGGATACACTCTTGGTAGCCCCTTGGTTCATCTGGGCGGTCAGTTGCTTAACAGTTGCACGTCTATTCGCCCGAACACATCTCCGTAACCTTCGTTCGACTCTGTATTCTATAGCCCGTGGTGCACCACATGTGCCACGCCGCTGATTTTGGATAGTGCCATTTTGCCATGCACGGTATACTTTTACCACGGCGGCACGCGAACAGTTCACAAAATTAACCGTTTCCGGAATGCTTCCACCCTTGGCCCGAAATCCAATAATCATGCCCTTTTGGACGTCGGATAAATCGCCACGTTTCTGCATTACGCCAACGATTGAAATGCTTTCCGATGCCCTAGGACATGCTTTATATACACTCCACTGCAATGTGCTGCCACCTGACTTTTATGATTGGTTATTTCACGTTGACGTCGAAAGTAGGTGGTGGTCACATTAATGTGACTGGACTGTGTATAACATTAAGGTTCCACGCCCTGTGAATAACGATTCTCGTACGAATTTCTCAAGACCTCTGCAATATCCAAAATCCTCTGCCTCCAAAAGTCGCACTTCAGCTAGTTGAAACGAAGGTCTCTGTTTTTGTTTGATTAATGATCGTTTTTCCGATGACGAGGTAACTCGTACATGTAAATCTGGTCCAGTATAGTTTAATAAAGAGATACCAAGTCGAGACAACCACCAAGAGGGTTAATTTCGATATATTTTCAGATCCTTTTACCTTTAGACCCTCCTTGGTCTCTTTTGATGACGCGCACAGTAGTTTGCGTATGTTAATATTTGGATTCTTGTTTTGCAACTAGTATGATGGTTAAGGTACTAGCCTTAAGATAGGAAGTTTCCTGGTTTAAATTCGGGTCAGTGCATGGCTGTTTGTAAGCGTATGGTGAAGAGGTGACTGGTGCCCCTTGAATCTGTCGTGGTCGAAAGTCCTCACGTTGGGTTGGTGTGGAAGTTTGGAGAGTGGAGTGCTAGCTCAGGTGTTGCCTCGTCATCTGACTGTGGTTCAAAATGACGTGGTGTTGTCCTCGAATTTTTCCCTTAGGGGATTGATCCCGGACCGTCGTCAATAGCCCGTTGTGTTGCTCTAGTACGACGTTAATAAAAATTACCAAATTACTATCTTAATTTGTAATTCATTACCTGGTACTCTCTATTTGGCTGGACGATTCACCAATAATTTGCTTATTTTGCTTCAGAATCAGAGTTCTGCGCTTTTGTGGAATAATGCAAAACTGAATAATATTAAAAAATGTACTAAGATGGAGGCAGCCAAATTTTTGTCTTGGGAGTGTACGCACGATTCCTCCTACCAATAGCATTGTTTTAAACGGTACTTCATGATCTGTTAGAGTGGGATAAAAACAAAGAAACCTGCTTGAGGTTTTACGCAGTCTATTACAAAGTATTCAACCTAACTTTTGATTTCAGAGACTAACTATAATCCAGAGACAGGTGGGTATTTAATTAACATCGCACTGGAGCAAATCAACGGGTTATTGGTCACCGCCCAAAATTAACCTTGAAGGGAAAAACTTCAAGGTAGGTATTATAATTAATGTCGTACTGGAGCAACAGAGCTGGCTATTGACGACAGTCTGGAATCAATCCCCCAAGGGAAAGACCGGGAAAAATCCCAGATTCCCTTCAAATGTGTTACTTGAAAATCTATTTAACCAATTATAAAAATGATACCTCCAAAATAAACAACATGCATTTGTCTTGGAATTAAAATGATATTTAAACAAACAAAAATTTGGCAGGCTATCGAAAATTGAATAGGAGATTTTTTATAGTTTAATAGTCCTATTGCTTAATTAAATGCCCATATTTAAAAAGCTTTTCAACTTAGCATAGTTATTTTCGAGTTCATTAACTAGACAACATTATAAGGAACAAGTTCTCAAAGTTTCAAGATAATCCATCAATAACCTTTTGTGTTGTAACATTTGAAGTGAGGAAATAACGCATAAAAATTAATTTTAAATAAAACATAGTTTGAAGTGTATCATTTGCTCTCTCTTGCTATTACTGTTTGTGTAAACAATTTTGTTCTTCTCTTTAAAAATGTTCACACTATTTTCAAAAGAGAAACCCTTAAATAAGTGAGAAAAACTTTTAAAATATATTTACAAAAAAAGTAAGTTTTACATTTAAATTTTGACATGTTTTTGGTCGTTTAACGGCTACTTTCGGTGTTTTCCATACCTATTTCCGTTTTTTCCTTTGCCTTGATTAAAGTCTTAATATCTCTGTAACTATTTAACTTAGAGAAAAACATCAAATATATTTTGGAAAGAGTCAAATAAATACTGTATGAAAATAGATCAAAAACGTTATTTGAATTTTTGGTCAAAAATTGACTTTTTAACGTGATTGGATACCTTAAGATTAAGTAGACCACAATCTATATCGGAAGAGGGCGCTTGGAAGATTCATTGCCACAATTTTTTTTCGATCCACTAGTCGATCTTTATCCAAAATTAATGTGGTCATATTTGGGAAACAAAAATTAGGGGAGGTTGGGGTAAGTAGTATTAACTCCACACTAAAGCAACGAAACGGTCTATTGACGATGGTCCGGGATCAATCCCGAAACGAGAGTGAAGACAACGCCCCGGAATTTTTAACCACGATCAGATGACGAGGTCACCTCCTGAGCAGGCACCCACTCTCCAAACTTCCAAACTACGCCAACGTGGGGATAATTGAAGCCACGATAGATTTAAGGTGCATCAGTCCTCGGGTCGGTCTTTGCTCGGACCGAGTTTCAGATTCGAAACCCTGGTTGAAAATCCGTTTCTCTTCCAACTGAGTAACCACGGACCATAACAAATATCAGGAAAGTTTTTACTTTTCAGATATAGCTAAGGGTGATTTTGGGTCAATTTCCAGGCTAACGTTAAGGCTGAAAGGACATGATTTCAGAACAAAATAAATTAAGTTAAGTAGGTATTTAATAAACGTCACCCTGGAGCAACACAAAGGGCGACGGTCCGGATGGGAAAAATACCCGGGGACAACACGTAATTTTGAACTAAGGCCAGATGATGAGGTCACAACTGAGCTGGCAACCACCTCTCCAAACTTCCACAACACGCAAAGAAAAAATTATGAATACTGCATAGGGGAGGTTGGGGTAAGTTGTATTAACCTCACACTAAAGCAACGAAACGGTCTATTGACGATGGTCCGGGATAAATCCAGAAACGAGAGTGAAGGCAACGCCTCGTAATTTTTAACCACGATCAGATGACGGGGTTGCCTCTTGAGCAGGCACCCACGATGGAAGTACCTTAAAGTGACATTGAAAACAATTCCACGCAATGACCCCTGAGAATACACTAACCTACAAAAATGAACCGGACAGGAAGATATGATGGTATAAAGGAAATAATACGAGCCGCGGTAGCTCAGTCAGTAGGGCGTCGGGCTCGCATCGGAAGGGTTGTGGGTTCTGTCCTCTGCGGAGCCTGCAATTCTGATGGTTGCGAGATCGGCGCTTCGACCTGGCTAAAGGCTGTCATATTCACTAATGGTGACTGGGGCGCGTTAAATAGGTCGTTGTCACAAAGTCCCCCATGTTATCATACCAAATCAATACCTCTGGGGGTACATGATTAGAGGGTTATCGGCCTCTGATTGGGATCTAAATTACGATAGGTGTGAGTGAATGGATGTATGAAAGGGGGCCTTCCCGTAAAACGGATGTGTCATGTATGTCGAGCAAAGTCTTACTTCCTCCCAATGGGGCTCAATAACATGGAAGGCGCACCCCCCTCTTGCCGTCTTCGACGGGCCTGGCACTCCTCTGGTCTGCCAGTGTAGGCATGAGAAACAACAACAACAAGGAAATAATACATGTTTTAATAGGGGGATGGTACCCCACGTGCTGCAATAACACTAGAAAATTTTCTGGGCATACTTCCAACAAGGTTTTGATACACAGATGTGGGTATTTGTGTTCATTCCTGCTGAAAGAATGTCGCAAGCTCAGCTGTAGATTTCGGACGTGGTTCCTTGGTCCGTAAGCGCCGCTCTAACTCACTCGTCCCACAAATGTTCTATGGGGTTTAGGTCGGGAATATGAGCAGGCCATGGAAGACGTTTTGTATCCATATCTCGATACCACTGCTTGACAGAATTCGTCCATTCCATAACTTTGCAAGAGCGTAGGAAAAACTTGATTATTCAAAATGTTTATGTAGATGTCGGCGTTCAATTGACCATGAACAACATGAAAAGGTCCCAGGCCATACCACGAAAAACAAGTATGCAATTTTTATGCAAATTCTCTAGCTTTCGGTCTATTATTGTAGAGTAGTGTAAGTGTCGACATAACGGTCAATTTTAACGAGGTTTGCATTAAATATGCAAAGTAGCCTTATCCGCATAAGTCGCATTTCTATCCAAACCACTTTTTAATCAATACATGGAATATTTCAGCGTCCTCTTTTCCACAACATAAACATGTCGAAGAGAATAATCAATTCATCGTAAAAGGATGAATATCATTAGTGCATCAGGCAACTAAAATGTCCTTAAAATCTCATAAAAAACTAATAGATATTGACGGAAAAGGGCCATGGCAATTTCATCGGTGTGCTTTACCCATTATCATTTGTATGCACGCTAAACATAAATATCGATGATGGGCACATAAATTCTATTTCATATAGCAGACATTTATTGTAAGCCAGTGAAAACGCGACATAAAATTAAACGGTCTGATAACACCGATCAGAAAAATTCCTCTTTCAAAATCGAGTTTTCACTCATCATCAATGTTTGTTTGGAATGGAAACGAGCGTTTAATATCAAGACGAGAGTTATAGAAGTCTTTCATCCTTATCGTACCTTCAGAAGGTCATTAACAGGCTGATGGGATGCTTTCAAAACATTATGTTTCATCAATGTAAGGATTCTTGTAATCATCGGAGTTTAATAAGATTATTTTGTTTAGTGATGCAATCCGATTGACGGTACATTAACTCACGAGATTCTCCAAAGAGCTAAAAGAGAATTTAATTCGAAACACATCACACAGTATGGCAGAAAAAAAAAGAATCGAACTACCCTTTTTATTGGTACAATCGTTCCAATTAGAGCAAGTTCACAAGAATAGTTCGATTGACCGCGAAAGAGAAATATGTGCCATGCTGAAGACACCCAGACGGTCATCATTCCGGGGCCGCCCGTTGTGTTGCTCCAGTGCAACATTAATCAAAATACTTCCATACCCCTATATTCCTACAAGCAATTCGCACCTGATCCTCTCACATGATGGTTGTCATGGACAGAAATAACCTTATTTTACAAGATATGCCTACGGGGACTGATAATGTAGTCGAAGAGAGCCCGGAAAAGTGTTTACGAAATGGATTCGCTGTCGTGATCGAGCCTCATTCGGCAAGGGAGAAGTGAAGTGTCGTCGAGACAGAAATATTCAAATGAGATCACTCTCCCTCTCTCCTCTTTCCCTATCTATGTTTTCTTCTACTTCAATGTTTGAGTATCAAGCTTCTCTTGAACGGTATTGGACAGCGAGGGATCAAATGTGGGTCCCTATTTATTTTTTTACTGACGGGTTGCGAGTTCAAATCCAACCAAAGATCGTCGCGTACAAAAGGAGCTGGAGCATGTTAAATCGTTCGTGACTTCAAACTAAAATGTTGGCATGGTGTGAACGTTTGGAGAGTGGGGTACCAGCTCAGGTGTCACCTCGTCATCTGACCGTGGTTCAAATTACTCGGTGTCATCTGATCTGTCACTTCGGGTTCGATATCGCATCGTCGCCTTTAGACCGTTGTTTGTCTTCTGTGCGACGCTTATTAACTACCTACCTACGGAGACCATCGCATATAGCCCGCAGTGTCCCAGTGCGACGCTAAGTCTTCTACCCATCCATCTCTTTCTCAAGCCCAGTTTCAATCCTCTCATTTGAATATTTCAGCGATTATAGTCATTTCACCTTTATCGAATAAGACTCGATCGTGACAGTTCCGAACTCCATGCTGCCTCGTGAGAGGCAATACAAGTTTCTATCAAGTGCAATGTAGTACAGGTACATGTTACTTCAGAAAATTAGGACGTGGTACTCAGGGTATTTCTATGATACGTAATCAGCTCGTGCGGAGAATAGTGAGTGATTAATCTCCGACGTATCGGTCTCTATCGTCAGTTCATTCCCCACGTTGCAATAAATTACCTGTTAACCGTTCCATTACTAATATCGAGCTTCTCGATTCTGCACAGACGGCAGGATGGACTTTAGGGATTGACAACGGGTAATGAATTACCGGTTTTGGAAACAGGGGAGGATTATCGTTACCAAAATGCCATTACTGTTTTTTTAAATTGGTCAGAATTATCGTTACCAAAATGCCATTACTGTTTTTTTAAATTGGTCAGAATTATCGTTACCAAAATGATTACTGGTTTTTTAAATTGGTGAGAATAATCGCTACCAAAATGACATTACTGGTTTTTAAATTGGTGAGAAGTACCGCTACCAAAATTCCATTACTGATTTTTTGAATTGGTGAGAATTACCGTTACCAAAATGCCATTACTGGTTTTTTAAATTTGTGAGAAGTACCGTTACAAAAATGACATTACTGGTTTTTTAAATTGCTGAGAATTATCGTTACCAAAATGTATTATCCATATTTCTAAATTTTTGTTGCCATTTTTGGAAATTACCGAGAATTTCAGTTACGAAAAATATTATTACCGGTTTCGGAATTTAGTGAGAATTACAAATACCAGTACCATATTTTCAAATTTATGAGAATTATAGTTGAAAAATTGCCAGTACAGGTGATGGAAATTTTCAAGAATTTCAGTTACGAAAATATCTACTGGTTTTGAAATTTAATGAGATAATTTCTGTTCGCAAAATACGATTACAGCTTTTTTAAATTGGTGTGAATTATCGTTACCGAAATGCCAGATTGCGTAGCAATCCCCGGGAGTTGGCGAGCGTAGGCGAGCGGGGTGAGGAGCCCTTTAATAGTTACAAAATGTCACTATTGGTTTTGTAAACTGGTGAGAATTTCAGTTACAAAAATATCATTACCGGTTTTGGAATTTAGTGAGAAAATTACTGTTCCCCAAATACCAGTACTGATTTTTTAAATTGGTGAGAATTATCGTTTGAAAAATATCACTGTCTTTTTAGTCATGATATTTGTATTGTTGCGTAACGTAACATTGATAACAGGTGATTCCGACATTGGAACGAAAGCAGAAACCCCTTAGGCTTAATTTTAGACAATCTTTCAAGCCAACTACTTTCGCCTTTGCTGCTTGTCCTCAATAAGCCGCGGTAGTCCAGTGGGTCGAATAAAGAATTAGCAAACGGAGGATTACGGGTGCGAAACTCGGTTCATCCAACGACCGTCGTTTACGCGGAGGTTGGCGTACGTTAAATCTGTCGTGGCCTCAAATGTATCCAATTTGGCGTGATGTGGAAATTTGTAGTGGGGCACCAGCTCTATTGTTGCTCTTGTACCGGATGAAATGGTGTGGTAACAGAAATGGTAGCGTAAAATAACAATATATTTGGTTTCTCCACTACAACATTTATTCTAAGATCCTACAGCTTTACAGATATGTACAGCAAAATTACAGATATTTTGGGACAAGGAGGGTTCGGCAGAGGTTAGCGAGAACGCCCTCACTCTCTCAGTTCTCAAAAGGTCTCTGGTCTTCCAGTTTTCCAGGTTGCTTTCAGCCGGAAACCACATGTAGATGGAATCTTGAGGGTTCTCAAGGGACTTGAGATTTATGAGATAGTAATGTCAGTGAAACGTCAGATGAAGAGGGTTTATGTCAGTGCCCAGAACTTTGTGACCGATGTAATGTCAAATGGAGTGCTGTAACAGTACTTCTAGAGTTAGTTATGGACAGTTGATCACTTGAAAGGAGTTTTATGATCTCCAATTAAGGAATTATTGAATATGTCTGCATTGTGTCGGCTTGACCAGAGAAGCCACGTTTAGAGTGTTACACTCTGGTCATCTGACTGTGTTTCAAAATGACGAGTTGTTTTCCTCGGTTATTTCCCTTCGGGGTTGATCCCGTACCATTTCCAATAGCCCGTTGTATCTCTCTAGTACGACATAGATTCACAACGAACCTACCATATCTACAAATACAACACAATACAAATGTGTTTAGTACTAAGTAAAAAAGAAATCCTTTGAAGAGTTCTTTCAGCCATTTTATTTTTTGTGGCTGTTCTTCATGTATTGTCTTGTCAGAATTAAATATGTTGTCTTGTTTTAAGTATTCGTATTTATTATCGCTTTTGTCCTGATTCAACATTTGGCGTCTACGACAGGACGATTGCGAGTTAAGAAATTGAATTACATTTATGTCTAAAATTATTTTTACATATCCAAAAATCATTAGATTCCAGGAAATATCCAATCTATGTAATCCATGCTTGCAGGAAATGTGTGAAAGACGAGCCTGATATCGAGCAAACTTTTTTGATGAATTCCTTGAAAATGAAGCTATTGAGCTAATACTGTAGCCAGAATAATCTCCTGATCTGAACCCGATAGAGAACTTATGGAACTACCTTAGAAAAAAAAGCAGTTGCACGGAGACATCCTCCTGCTGGTGGAGTGGAACGTAATTTCCCAAACTGTGGTTAACAACATTATTGTCAGCATGAAATCATGTTGCAATATGTGTGTACAAGTCAGAGGCGATCACATTCCATATTAAATTAATAAGCCTTAATTTTCTTCTGAGTAGTTCATTTTTTTCTGAACTCTCCTTGTCACATATTATTGCCATTATTATGGTTCCATGCTACAGTTTTCTATCATATGCAGTGTTCGTAAATTTTATCTTTGTTTTTATGTCTTATGATGTTAAGTCTCATTCCATACAAGTTCATAAAATTATAATTTACAGTTT
This sequence comes from Metellina segmentata, assembly GCA_947359465.1. Classification (NCBI taxonomy): domain Eukaryota; kingdom Metazoa; phylum Arthropoda; class Arachnida; order Araneae; family Tetragnathidae; genus Metellina; species Metellina segmentata. The sequence continues at coordinate 19,248,266 of OX375876.1, forward strand.
CTGGTAAATCCGAGATTCTATGCATGTTAAGATAATTTTGAATAACAGTGTAGGAATCTAAACTTTAAAAGGGGGACAACTGAACGCAGGTTACAGTCGGAGGTTATTTCTATTAATGCAAATAAAATATAGGACTTGATCTCCAGCAGAGAAGAAAAATTAGAAAAAAAAGGCAAGATTTAAACCATTTTAAAATTAATGAAATTAAAGTGTAATGTAATAAATTCTTACTATTTGAAATATTGTTGAGATTTTATATTTGAATCCTAAGCCTACTTTCAGCTGTAGTTTATGCATCGAAGTCTTGGCTTTATTTTAATGAATGGCGTTTTAGAAGAATTGATTTTTAATTTAATGTTTTAAGTATGGCGCAATATAAGTCCCAAGAGGACACAGTGCCATAAAAACATATCCAATTCAATCCATGAATGCATCGAGATATAGGTTTAAGAAGCTTTATTTGTATAAAAGAGACAAATGTGCAGAGAAGATTAACTAAATTATTTGAATAAACACGACATCGAATAATAAATATTTTTTAATGCAAACGGTTTGAAATGTATAGCGGTTTTAAGTATTATGTACCATTTATTAATTTTTGAATGCTAACGACTTTATAAGGTAAATGTTTAGTTAAAGGTTTGAGTGAAAAAAAAATTTAAAGGTACTTAATTTTATAATTTTTCCATACGTATTATCACTGAAGAATTATCACCAAGGCTGTTTAATTTAAAGCGAACTGAGATAGAATAATTTAAAAAAAAGTTTGATACACGTCAACTCAATGTTCTAAATCTCTGAAGATAAATAAGAAACATTTTTAAACTTAAAGCCCAGAAGCTTAATCAGAATGGACTTTTAAAGTATTACGGGGTAATCTTAAAAACAAATTATGTTTTACATTACATTTTGCTGCATGCTTTAATTGCTTTATGGGCAGATGAACAACTTCTAAGTAATGCATAGGACATCAGCAACTTAAACAAAGTTTCTTGCAACAGGATTACAAATATTATCTTAAGATAACAAAATAATTTTTTCTCTGTTTAAAAGTTTCGAAATATAGAATACTTAATTTATTATAACCTGTTAAAAAGATTTAGTTGTCAAATTCAAGAAAACCTTTCTTTTCTTGATAGAGAGTTTTAATGGTGATACACTCAAGGAAGGAACTAAGAGACTTCCAGTCCCCCTAAGGTAATATAGTTAAAATTTTTATTGCTTACAATATTTTTGGGGGCTAAATGCTATGCTAGGTTAAATGTTTCAATATTATATTGTTTTTGTAGTAATAATTGTAAATTCTAAGGAAGAAAATTTAAAAAGTAAGTTGAGAAAGGCTAACAGCAATAACGTAACAGAAGTAAAATGATAAATAATAAACGTTATATAGTCGAACAAAAAACATAGTTTGACGTTTCATGATTTCTCACAAGACGCTTAATTAAAGTTCTACAATCCGTTATCAATAAATTTCAGTTTTAGTGAAAAATAAGTATTTGTAGAAAAATATGTAGGTATAAGTAGAAAAATATCGTAATTATGTCCCTGAAGACGTTTTTGAATCTGGAAATCCTTTATTTTCTTTCAATTTATTATCGTTTGCACATCTGCACAGGAGCAATTTATCATCTGGCAATTTTTAATATGCGGTTGAATTTTTAATATACGGTTGAATTTTTAATATACGGTTCGAACGCGCTGACAGCGAAAATACGTTATATTCTTGTTGATTTAAATAAGTTGATTTCTGAGTTGTAAATATGTTATAGTAAAGCAAGTTTTATCCATTCTGATGTTATGTCTACATAATTTCAGTACTTACGGAAATTTAAAATTGCACTTTTCTCAGCCCATGGCAAAGACTATATATTTAAGGTATATGAGAGGTTTTCCTTTAAACATTGCATCTAGATCGGAAGGTTCTGGTTCAAATCCGGGTCAGTGCACGGATATTTTTAAACGTATGGTGTAGAGGCGGCTGGTGCACTTTAAATATGTCGTGGCCGAAGTTCTCACGTTGGGTTGGTGTGGAATTTGGAGAGTGGGATACCGGCTCAGGTGTTGCCTCGTCCTCTGACCGTGGTTCAAAATGACGTGGTGTTGTCCTCGGATATTTCCCTTAGGGAATTGATCGCAGATCGTCGTCAATAGACAGTTGCGTTGCTCTAGTACGACCGTTAATTAAAATTAACGTTCCTTACCTTACCCAACAGAGTATAGATATTTCCTCTAGAAGATGGATTAAGTGTATTGCGTACATAAACTTGGAAATTTCTCATGTAAAAGGCTTTTCGCCCGAATCCCCTTCTTTGTGCCCGTGGCACGTACCGAATTGATGTCATTTGTAATTTCGTGCATAGAGAAAAGCGGCGATTCTCGCAGAGTGGCCAGATGCTTTACTTTCAATGAGAAGTGATGAGCGGTGATTTGCTTGGGCGAAACGGAAATGACACTGTTTCGGAAAGAAGTTCCTTCGCAGGAACGACGAAACGTGTGCTTCGGGTCATCGAAAAGAGACATTCAAAATATCTTATATTTGTATTTTTTGTCCTTTTGTCATTTCAAAACTGTTTATTTTCGGCTTTTCTGTATCTCTGTATATTAAAAAATGTAACCGCCGCCGCAGGATCAAAAACTCGCGTTTTTCGCTCGATTCTTAGAAGGTTTCCCGAGAAAATACGGATCATAATGTTACGATATTAAAACGGTTTATTTAAAATTTTACAGGGAACAAGATGGAGAAGGCTTTTACTGATGCGGCTATCAGTTTAGTGTGCATCGAATGTTAAAAAAAAAGAAAAGGGAAATCACTTTCGAAATGAGTATTGGTTTGCGAAGCAAACCAAACAGAATTGCGTAGCATTCCCCGGGGGTTGGCGATGGTTAAAGAGCAGGAGGTTAAGCCCTCGCTGTGACTTGATAGACCGTATAATTAAGATAGTTACGCCATCGCTGGAGATTGATTATGATAAAGGAATGTTGGTTTACGAAGCAAACCGAAAGGGATCTGAGAAAGGAGTTGGTTTGCAAAGCAAACCAAACGGGATTGCGTAGCAATCCCTGGGGTTCGTTGAGCGTAAGCGAGCAGGGTGCGAAGCCCTCGCTGTGAGGTCATGGACCGGAAAGTCAAATTAGTATTATACGAATTATGAAGATAGTTTCGCCGTCCAGGAGATTCACTCTGCGAAAATACTGTTGGTTTGCGAAGCAAACCAAATGGGACTGCGTAGCAATCCTGTGGGTTGGCGAGGGTATGCTAGCAGGGGGAGGAGCCCCCGAATGTATCAAAAGTTTTCTGTTCCTTTCTAGTTCTGTCAAATGTTTAATTCTATATTTAACTTTGTTTTGTGTAATGTTATATATTGCTATTCTGTATGATGTTCCTGTAAATGTTTGAACACTATCGGCCCATGTTGGGTCAATTTTTCAACTAAAAAGTTTCTGGATTTAACATATGCTGCCTACGTGCCTTCCTTAGGTGGTAGGCGTGTGCGGTTACTGTCCCTCGGTGGGGTTGCCTAGCGGACTGACTTTTGTTTGTGGAAGTAACCCCCCCCCCACACACACACTTAGGGTTTCCAGAAGATGAATAACAGAGAAGAGGACATTTGTTAAAATTATTTTTAAAAGAAGCGGACAAAAGACTAGACGAAAAGCACGCATTTTTATTGTATAATTGTTAGAAATCTAATAAAAATAATAAAATTTGACAATTCATGGTATTTTAACCACTAACTGAAATAAAATATACTGAACGTATTGCTTACGTATTTTGAAAAGAATTAGTAAATGCGAGTACCAATTTATAAATGGGAACACTGACTCTTTTTAAAGTCTTTTCTTCAAAACGTAGCACAAAAAAAATCCAATTTTTAAACAACAAATACGTAACATCAAAATAATAGTAGATACATATCTAGTTAATAGAAATTAAACATTTTCATTTTCATATTTGTTTGTGCGTAGCAAGCAATCATAATTGAGATATTGATTTCGAGTTAATGCTAACAAAAAAGGTGGCTAGGTTAGCAACGCGATTTTCTTCCAAACTCAAAAAGGCTAAGAATCGACAATATTTCTTATTCTTATTATTCTAACACGAATCTAAATTCTCATTGGTTATCTATTTGATCTCATTATGAGACGTTTTAACATGGAGCTCAACATACACTAGAGGTTGAACTTTCTATTATATGTTGATGCTTTAATAATACATACGTTTTTCGTACAATGTACTAGATCTAGTACGTATTTGAATAGCTGTGGTTTACATAACGATATAGTAGGAAATCTGAATATACCGACGCGTAAAGTTTGAAATGTTTATTCAACACAATCCGAAATAATTAACAAAGAGAACAAAAATGAGAACCGAAAAAAAGAGGGCAATAAAAGGTGTGACTTAAAAAAAAAAAGAGTGAAAATAAGAGTGATCCGAACAAAAAAAAAAGAGGACACGTTCCCTTTAAAAGAGATGATCTGTCAACCTTGCCACCCACCCCTCTAGAAACTCTAAACCGTTTGGTCATGTGGGGAGTTGAGAGTCGAAGAAGACCCGGTTTTTTCTTGATAAAGACCGAGCTTTGATATTACAATCTGAAGTAGGAAAAAAATATTGAATCAAACAGGGATGAGTAATTGGTACTTAGTACTTAACATTGTACTAGAGCAACACAGAGGTCTATTGACGACTGTCCGGGATCATTCCCTTAAGGGATATATCCTAGGACAATACCTCGTAATTTTAAACCACGGTCAGATAACGAGGCAACATCTGAGCTGGCACCCCACTCCACTCTCCAAACTTCCACACCAACTCAACGTGAGAACTTTGGGCCACGACAGATTGAAGGTACACCAGCCGCCTTTACACCATATGCTTGGCCTAGGACACCGCAGGTGTCTCCCTTACCCCCCGTCCATAGGACAGGTAAAAATGGTTTTTTGTGCACACGCTGTGGAAGAGTGGTTTGGTTTAAATCGTGAAGGTAATCTTTCTTTGGTTTCATGGTGGGAATGTCTCATAAAGAGGGTTCCCGTTATGCAGTACATTATGTATACCAGGCCTCGAAATCGATTTTTTAATACAGATGCACCTAAGTTTTTAAATTAGGTGCGCAGGTTATATTTTAGGTACACATTAAAAAAAACACGTAATATAAGAGTATTAATGCAATGCAAACTACTTTATTAGTTGAGTATGTTTATATAGGTTCGTAGTAGAGAGTAAGTAAAACTATTTAAAAATCGTAATTCTCCCTTCTCCGACGTACGGCTGTTGCGACAGTCGCTTAACAGAGCCACCTGGAAAATGTTTCGATCATCGGAAAGTTCTGGTGGTAGTGACACAAGTAAACAAGTTCATCTTGTATAAACCCGTTGCGGCCCAGCGATTTTGTTTTCGCATAGTGTGTAGTTAGGAATTTTAATTACGTTCCTTTGGAGCGAGAGAGGTCGATTTTAATATTTTGTTCCAACATCAAAATAACATAAAACACGTTCCCCTTTCCCTTTTTTTTTAACGTTAGGTGCAACTAGCGGGAACAAATTAGGTGCACAATTTTATTTTCATGTGCACAGTGCACCTGTGCACCCGGGTATTTCGAGCCCTGACGTATACTGTAATAATACGAAGTTACATATAAAAAAAGGTCAATTAGTCTGTAGTCGTGGTCAAGATACTCTTGGATTTGAATATGTATAGGCACATGAACAGTTTATTGGATGAGGTAGTGTATGTTGTCCGAAAGGAATCTCATGACCGATAACATCTTTGACTGGGAATGATCGTTGTTGGCTGTATTTGTTGCTCATGCCGTATAATTAACAACAGATGTCTGTGTAAGATGATGAGAACACATTAGGGGGAATTTGAAGATGTAATGATTGGGCGTTCCTGTTTGTCCGCAGGTGCAATTGCTAGAATTTGCCACATTGAATCGGCTCAAATAGCTGAGGAAGGGTCCATGGCCTGTGAAATATGACGTGAGGTAGGGACCATACGGCTCTTTTCTGGGGTTGATTTTTGGAAAAAAAAGTGAAGGTTCTCCTTTCTGTTGTTCCTGTTTCCCATTCCTCCTACCATCTTTGCATGCCCTGACCCGGATTCGAACCAGGAACTTTCCGATCTAGAGGCTAACACCTTAACCACCAGACCGGTTGGTCGGCCGAAGAGATGAGAGCGACAGAGTCATGTGTGAAGTTTCTCTCGTTCCATTTTAGCCACATTAAAGGGAGCTGTGGGTATGCAATAAAATATAAAGAAGCCACTTAGCCCTTTCAAGTGAAGTGGTTTTACCGCAAAACCAGTTGAAAAATTCATAGTCTAATTGTATTGCAACACCATCGGTCGATTAAGATCGTAGAATGTCGACAAAGACATTCAGCGGCTAATCAAAAGGAAATTTTGGATCAACATAAAAAAAAAAAAGATCTCAGAAAGGAAAATTGCGTGGGCTCACGAATCGACTTTGCCGATCGGCTATCGAAGGGGAAGACTAGCGTTTTTAATCACGCTAGATAATCATTTTAACCGATCCATAATTTGCCCCCACATCGGGAATCGTGGTTCTTCCCACATCCACGTGATAGATCTTCAAACTGAGCGACCGGATGAAATAGCATGAATGGTTGGTTGTTTTAGATTTTATGGCACAAAGGCTGTATTTGGTCAAGCTGCGCCAAACACAAGACAAACACTGTCAAGTAATTGTGAAAAGAAAGGGTGGAAAGAAGAAAGTAAACAAGGATCACTTGAGCATCTTACGATCCCAATGTTTACCAGAGGCAGTAAAACCTATGGGAAAAGAAAAGGCAACGATTGTTCCTCGGGGGTCGTGAAGCCCGTACACCTAAGGAAAATGTGCCTCATGGGAACAAATAGCATAAATTTGCTAACACATGCTACGTCTATTTCATCAGTAGGTCGATGTTTAGACCAGGACTTAAAACTATGGTTTAGTAATGTCGTCGTTTGAAACGAGTGTTGGATTGCCAACCCGATTCATGATATGTAATGTATGGATGATGCTATGTAATAGAAGTCATCTGAATATTGTAAAGCCGCGTTTACATCAAAGTTGCAAACGCGTCCCCCCTCCAAACATCGAAGCTATTCCGAGAAACATCACTCCTTTTATCGGCAAGATTTCGTGTCGGGTTGACGATTGGGCGAGTTTGCAACTCTAATTTTGTTTTATACCAGGAGTCGATGAAGATCAAATGATTGCAACTTTTAGGGGACATTTTCTCCGAGACGAAATTTGGGATGAAAATGCTCCCCTATTTCGTCCCCTTTCGGCATTGCAGAACATCCCCTCGGCACCCCGTGGTCGCTCATGCCGTATTTTGTTCGCTATCTGTGATATTTTGCCCTCATCGCTTGCCTCTCGCTTTGGACGATGGTCTCACCCAGTACCTCGGGGTTTGCCCGTTGTTTCGACACAATTACTTAAACTGCTCCTCCACATCCAATATCCTCCACACTCGACATCTTGATGAATGATGATCACTCTTCTCTACAAAGGGGTGAGAAGAGAGCTCAATCCTTTGTAGAGAAGAGTCCCCTAGTTTTATCGTTCCGTTGCCGATAAAACTCGACACGTTTTTCACCGGAGTGAGTCGAAAAGGGTCATCAAAAGGGGTCGTAAAACATTTTCATATCTAAAATGGGGAGGAAAATATTTGCAACTCCGATGTAAACGCGGCTTAAGGTAGAGTTCAAGATGGCATTGCAAAGGACGTTTAATTTGGTGAGTCATGAGGAGCTAATTCTAGTAACCGTGTTGCTTCGTTTTTAATTTCAGTGTGAAATTGTATAGAATTGGCGACACATTTCTCGCTTGGCGACAAAATGTGTCCTGTAATGCATTTTTACGAGTAGAAAATTCGGGAGTCACCTGATCCAGCTTGAGTGCAGGGCTGACAACCACGGGAATGAGCGATGGCATCACTTTTGTAGCTAACAAGTTGACCGTCAAGCCGTATCTCTTGTCGCCCAGCATGAACTTGTATATTCCTGCAAAGAGACAAGAAACACATTCAGTCAACAATACTCTACGACAATACCCCCCCCCCCCCCCGAAAAAAACAACACAAAAAACCCGATTCAGAGAGAGAGAGAGAGAGGAGGAGAGAGAGAGAGACGGTGTTTTCTGGGTTTCTAGAATTATTAAACCCTTAGAACTAGTTCTGAAAAATAAGTTTCAACTTGCTCATAGCATTACTTTTATTTTTTTTATTCACACTATCATTGGAAAAAAAATGTATTACAATATTTTGGTATATAGGTAATTTAATTTAGTAGGTAATTATTCTCGCTATTATAGGAAGTAGGTAATTATTCACACTATCATAGGGAGAAAAAATTATTACAATATTTTGGTAGGTAGGTAAATTTATTAACGTCACACTGGAGCAACACAACGGGCTATTTATTACAATAGGAAAAAGGCACAGAATATAACAGAAGGCAGAACCCTCAGAACTTGTTATGAAAAATATGAATTTTAACCTGCTCATAGCATTAGCAGGTAAGTAGTGGTAAGTAATTTAACAGAGGTAGGTAATTTAATTTAGTAGGTAATTATTCACATTATCATAGGAAGTAGGTAGTTGGTAATTATTCACATTATCATAGGAAGTAGGTTGTTAGTAATTATTTACACTATCATAGGAAGTAGGTAGTTGGTAGTTATTTACACTATCACAGGGAAATTTTTTTTTTTATTAGAAAATTTTGGTAGGTAGTCAATTTAATTTACTTCACACTGGAGAACTACACGGGATATTTATTACAATAGGAAAAACACACAAAATATAACAGAAGGCAAAGCTCCCGAAAATACATGAAAAGGTATAAAGGAATACATTCTGTAACAAAACAAATGCAACTTCCCGAAGTCAGTGTTTGATCGAAATGAAATTTAGCATGCATGATGTATACACGAAGATATAAAGGACAATATCACATCTAGCGGACTCTGATTGTAAAATAACATCAGAAAAAGGTCATAAATTAGTAGGCTGCAAAGCTCCTTCTGGTGTCGATACATGCCTACGAATGGAGTCCTTTGTCTCCTGTGCCAAATTGTATTAAGCATTCTGCACAGCTGCTGATCCATATCCTTTGTATTCCATTGGTGGTGCAATAGAAAGTCTAGCGCATATCCCAGATATAATCAAAAATGTAACACATCATCAAATTTATCTACACACTAGCTGAATAACTCGGCGTTGCTCGGGTTAAAAATATGACCGCGACATTTCCCTGCGTTAACTCAAATACACAAACTCTGTAGAGCGCGTTTCCTTGTACATGTCCATTTATTGCAGGAAAACAAACTTGAGATTTCAAAATTGAGGAACTTTTAGTACTATCTGTGTGCCAATTTTAATGGCTACAGATGGGTCTGAAGACAGGAATGAAATGGCCTCTGTTTTCCAAAGTGTTCTAAAGTATAAATGTACCAAATTTGGAGTGGATAGAATGAATACACACACATATATAATACATACCAACACCTACATCCTTTTTTAATTTTTTTAGAAGATTTCATCCAGGCTCAATTGGACTATTGGGTCAAAAGTTACAAGTGTTTTGGTGAGTACAGAGCATATCGAAAAATCGCACTTATTATGATAGAATTAGATCAGAGGTCATTTAAGTATAAAGTGCCCTCCGGTGGCGATTCGTTTTTATATCAGGCGTGGGATGAAGCCAAATTGAGCCTTATGCCGCTTTGTGGAAAATTACGCAATGTATACTAAAGATGATCATCCAGAATACTTACATTCCGCGGGTTAATCAATTGACGGTCTAGAATATACCATGTTATGCTCGATGGGAGACTGATCTGGGGATTTCTCTGGCCAAGGAAGGGCACCACTAAGGCAGTTTTCTAATCACTTTCATTTTAAACAAGCGGAAGGGACCCACTCTCTGGAATTCATTCTCGAATTAGCCCCTCCAAGTGTTCGACGAGTCTTCTCGTCCACTTTGCTATGGATGAGATAACTCGTCGAGGCAAAATTGATCAATTACTCCAAGATGAAATGAATATCCAAGTGGGATAAACAAATTGTCACTCTCCCAGTACTGGTGGCATTTTAGAACAGACTTTTGCATCAGAGGCTGGTCACTGGAGGATAGTTTTCGAAGCAGATAAAACAACCGGAAGGTTAAACAACAGAGAAATCGTATCTATTGTAATCTTACATGTCCACACTAGTGAATATTACAAAATGCTGCGGCGTTTTTGCACCACAGTAATACAACGGAGTCGCACTCAGCTGGATATCTTTACAGGTTATTTATTCCAACTTAAAAGGTTTCGATTACCAATAGTAAGACTATATATACATTTTGTACAGCGAACAATCAATGAGCGAATGTTCATAAGGAAACAACGATCTTTACTGTTAATTTTTATTATCATCGGTGTTTAACTTCACCGTATAGCTGTCTCACGAGAGCTCTTCTCTCGCCACCATCGCTTCTTCCTCTCGCCTCCCCGGTTTAGTTTCCTGGGGGGCTCCGTCTCCCTCTTGGAATGTTGATTCTGGTGTTTTTCGACGACGCTTGCAACATTAAGGGATGTGAACTCCACAGCTGTGAGCCCCCTCTTTCGATCTCGGAATCGTTAGAAAATGACGTGTGTGACAGGCAAATTAAGAAGTCGGATTATATACCGACCCTACGACAGATTTAATGTCTTTCTGGCCCGACACACGCGTTCTTTTTGAGTGCCCGTCAATCCTTCTATCGTGGAAGGCCCAAGATATTTCAGGTGCTGACAAACTTGTTTTCTAGACGAGGGCGATTGGAATCGCAGGTGTCAGATTACGAGACCGGCTGGTTATGGCGCTAGGAAAAACTTCGGAGCAAAACGTCCGCTATAGTCTTTTTTTTTTTCAGTCGTCACATTACTTTTCCCACCTGGCGTGGAAAGGCTTGATCAGAAAATCGAGTGCAGCAACGTTATTCAGACATAACATTTGAAGTCGGTTTATTTATTCTGTCTACTTTGAAAATGATCGTGGACTGCTCTACCTATGGCGTTGTAGACAATTTGTATTGCCTTGTTTTAATGTGTTATGTTGTCCATTTTATGATTGGTCATTTTTTGAAGCTTTAATTTGTATTTACAATTATTCCTCTTTAAATAATATTGCAAGATTTCAGATTGGAAGTGACTGCAATTGCAGACTGACAACAATGTTTACTCAGTGCATACAAATGTGAACATAAGTGTAGACAGATAATTTGGTTAATCTCTGTCGACGGTACGACCCTGAGCTTTGTATTAGATTGACAATTGTATTGGTCATACGTTATTCATTCCGGTAACCCATTAGAGTAAATAAGCGGAGGGAGGAGCGTTTAGAATTGGCGACCGCCTCTTCCGCAAGGCAAGGAAAAATAATACCACTTACAAGAACGTACCGTCAACTAGGGATTTACTATTTTGAGATTGAGGGTAACAACGTTGACTCAGTACAAAAGAATGTAAAAACAAAAAAAATGTCGACTGAGAATTATAATCCGCGTACAAAACATCAGACGCGTCCTTTTAAATAACTCTTACGGATTGTTTGAAATTTTTGTTTTGTTGAATTGTTTGAAAAAAACTACTACCACTTTTAAGACAGTACCGTCAACTAGATAAGTAGCTGAATTTACGTCGCACTGAAGCAACAGAACGGCAATTAGCGTAGATCAAGGATCAACCTACCTTTCACTAGATTTACCATTTCCAGATTGCAAGTTCATATGGTAACGATTACTCATTTATGACGAATGGAAGGATAAGTGTGGACAATTAGTTTGTTCAATTTCTAGTCGGTGGCGGTACGATCTTGAGCATCGCATTAGTTTGGAAATTCTAGGGGTGATACACTCTTCATTGTGGTAACCCATCTGAGTAAAGGTGCGATTCCTATAGCATGTCTGACGCAAGCGGCTAACGCAATGCGTCTATTGCAGTACGGCTGGCGCGTAGTTGGCGCTTCCGTAGCTGACGCAGTGTAGGAAACAGTTCTATAATCGTCTCGACTTAAACATATTACAGCACTTTCATTACTTAACGGATTTTAATGTTTTATAGTTCATTTTATAGAACAGTTTGTTTTCTCTAATGTCATGTATTACCAGTAAAAATCGGTTGAGGAATGATGTAATTGACCCTCAATGCCTGTAATCCCATTGTAGCAGTGCTCTGCGTCAGACGCGCTATAGCAATCGCACCTTTATTTAGAGCAAAGAGCGGCTAGATTTGGAGACCACCTCTTCCGCAAGGACAAATAATACCACTTTCAAGACCGTGCCGTCATCTTGGGATTAACTATTTTGTGATTGCAAGTTCAGAGGGTAACAACGTTGACTCAGTACAAAAGAATGTGAAAAAAAAAATAATAAATGTCGACTGAGAATTATAATCCGCGTACAAAACATCTGGCGCGTCCTTTTAAATAACTCTTCCGGATTGTTTGAAAATTTTCACTGAGAGTAAAGGAGCGGAAAAATCCTGTTTTTTAAAAACCTACATTCTTTGAGGAAAAGATAAATGGAGGATGAAAAAATGGAACGCCATCTTTAAACCTTAAAAAACCTTTTCTGAAAAAATAACCGACAAACTAAAAATGAAAACTAAAAAACACTATTCAATGTTGAAAAAAAAGTGCTCCGTTTTCGGGAAGTTAACAGGAAATATGAAACATTGGAACGAAACCAAAAAAGGTTTTTGTTGTAGAAAGAGAAAAAGTTTGTTGATAAGGAAATCCATTCAAGTGTGATTTGGAGTATTTGAGTATTGCCTTTTCAAAAATATGTACTAATCACTTTCGTTCATACAGAGATGTGAAATGCATTCTAAGAATCTAAATTGTGTTGCATTTTGACGCGAAGGTTTTATTACAGAGTAAGTGAGGGTTAGCATTTATAAATATTTTACCCTTCATTCACAACTTATACGAATAATTACTTTTTCAAGTAGAAAAATTTATATGCAATATAAAGGGCATTTTCTGTCTTGCTAAATGTTTGCAAAGTAACACCGAGAGTTAAAAAATTGAATTTCATCAAAGAACGGGTAAGTAATGAAGCATATAGGTGTTTCTGATTGGCCTTGTCTGTTGCTGCGTTCCCATACATCATGTCATGAAACAGACAGCATGTGGGAGGATTCACTGATGTAAGATCTCAGATGGCAAGTCAGGTAGGTTTACGAATCGACTTGGGCCTATTGTCTTTATATCGAAATGCATAGTGTTTTTAATCAAGCGTGATTATCAATTTGACCAATCAATAACTTGATCTAAATTAGTATTCATGCATTTACCCACAACCACGTGGCAGATCTTCAAACCAACCGAGCTATCGGTACAAATGATATGAACCTGTGCGTACATGCTCCGTCCATACATTCGTTTATTTCCTACAAGCTGAAAAACACCCGGCGTTGCTCGTGTGGAAATGGTTGAATGTTGGTGTGAATTAGAATCATCACTTTTCTTAGATAGAAAATGTAATCATTTAAGTTGTACGGAAAATACTTTTAACTTCGTTTTAACTTTTTCACAGCTTCTACAATTTACTTCGGATGCAAATATATGCATCTAATTCCTGAATAATATATTGCAATATGCAAAAGACTTGGACATATACAAACAGAAACGAAATTGCGATGAAAAAATGCAGAATTCTGAAAATCGAAAGATGCGCAAAGTGTCGAATTTCGACTTCTTGAGCTGAAATAGAGCAATTCGAAAAAGACATTAGAAAAATACTGATAAAGACGATAATGATTTATGAAATTGACTACTGCTCAAATACGACCGCGACATTTTCCAGTATTAAGTTTCCTGTAGAACGTGTTTCCTTGTCAATATTCATTTATTGTAAGAAAACAAACTTTATATTTTTATTGAGGCTTCGAGGGGCACTTTTAGGACTATCTTTGTGCCAAATTTCATGGCTACAGATTGGTCAGAAGACAAAAAAGTAATAGCCTATGTTTCCCGCAGTGTTCTAAAGTATACATGTACCAAATTTGGTGTGGATTGGTCAAACGGTATAGATTTGTATCTAGAATATACACACATCCTGTTATACACACACACATATATATATATTCATTCAAAATTCAAAGTATTTCATATAATTTGAAACTTGACACTTCCAGGACATAAAAACGCTCTTCCTTAAAGGAAACGTAAAGTACAGCGACGATATTAATGTCAAGGAAACGACGATGGAACTGGCCAAGCAATTTCAAACCTGGTTTGCAGAGACAAGACAGGAACTTCTAGCAAGGAAGCTCGTACACGTTCAGTACTGCCAATAGAAACGTAAATGCAGCGGCATTTCAGTAAAGTATTGATTCCTATTGTCAACGGGCCACGGTAGCCCGATTGGTTGAGCCGCGGAACAGCAACGGGAGGATTGCGAGTTCAAAGTCAACCTGAACATATCGAACCCATGTTTCATATCACACTGATAAACAGTCCAATATGTATGCTTCTTTGCAATATGGAGTCTTTTTTTACCTGATCAGTCTCATTAGGCATTGTTTTTCTTTTTGCAACCCAGATGTCTAATCCTAATACTTTGGGGCAACGGATTAGCAACCGGAGGTTTCCGATTATGAAACTGGTACCACCCAAAACCATCGCGTACATGGATGCTGGTGCACGTTAAATCTGCAGTGGCTTCAAAAAGTCTTACGTTAGCGTAGTGTGGGAGTTTGGAGAGTGGGGTGTCATCTCAGGTGTTGTTCTCGACATATGACCACGTTTCAAAGGGAGAGGACAAAAGTATTGTCCTCGCTGACAGTCGCCAGTAGTCTATTGTTTTACTCTAGTTGTAATTAAAATACCTATCTACCTCGACAGTCGCCAATTACCGTTGTGTTGATCCGTTGCGACGTGTATTCAGCTACCAAACTTATTTTGGCGACCGTCATGCTGTTTTGATCATCGTTCACATATATGTCTCATCTGATTCAGATGTCTTAGAGGCTAATCTTAACATGCGCTTCCAACGTGACGACTGAAGCGACTGTGGCCGCGCGATTATAGATGCACGATCGGAACCGCACGATCAAAGTTGCTTGTTCCACTTCCAATCCTACGAGTTTAAGTCTCTACGTGAACGACACGGAGGATGCATCGCTGTTGGTAACTTATCTAGGTACTTGAGGCAGAGTTAAACTACAACTATGTCGAAGCAGTTTAAAAAATGGATCCTTATATGATGTACTTCGCAAGGGACACAGAGGGTTTTCAAATTGCCCAATTTGGCCTCACTGTGTCTTCAAACAGAACCAATATTATGCATGAAATAATACTTCGATCGACTTCAATGGTGATTGATTCTTCATTTTACACCTCGCTTTCGCCATGATTATCGTCCCGCACAATTACGAGGCCAGAGAAAATATCAGTCTGAATACCCATAGGCGTACAAACAGACGGGATTTATCTACTGATCGACAAACTTCGGGCAGGTATTGTATTCTAAGTTGACATCAGTTTTCTTTCTCTTCGTCGAGTCTTGTCGAAGAACCGATGTTTGGACAGCTGAGATAAACGGACCTATTTTTGTCCGATTTGAAATGGTTGGCTTCTGTGAGTGCATTGGAGTTTTAAACGGACTACTCAGAGAAACGGAATAGAAACCGAGTGCTTAAATATGAAAACAAGAACAACATCCAGACACGAGGAGAAGTGTCAACGTCAGTTTTCTGTTCACAAAGGCTTTGGAATCTAACTTGGGAATATTCTGTCCAAATATAGAGTCGTAAATATGTGTACATTTTGAAACAGATGTATGGGATGTTAAGAGTCCCATTTTTGGATAACAACAGAACTTCGGATATCCCAGCTAATAAGTAATGGTAATTGGTACTAGAGCAACCCCTCAGTTATTTTTGAAAGTCTGATGTATCCAATTAGGGTGTGACGGATCCGGTCTTCCTCCACAGAAGAAAGAAAGGTACTAGAGAAACCCAACGGGCTATTGACGACTGTCCGGGATCAATCCCCTGAGGGAAATATTCGAGGACAACACCATGTCATTCTGAACCACAGTCAGATGACGAGGCAACACCTGATCTGGCACCCCACTCTCCACACTTCCACACCAACCCAACGTGAAGACTTTCGGCCACGACAGATTTAAGGTGCACCAGCCGCCTCTACACCATACGCTTACAAATATCGATGCACTGACCCGGATTCGAACCGGGAACCTTCCGATCTTACAAGTTAATAAGCATGCATGTAATTAATTAGCGTCGTAGTGGAGCAACAAAACGGGCTATTGGTGACGATTAATCCCCAAAGTGAAGATACGAGGAAAACACCTCATAATTATAAGCAATGTACAGATGACGAGGTAAACACATGAGCTTCCAAACCTACTCTCCATGTCTCTACACCACGTCAACATGAGGACATTTGAGGACACTATAGATTAAACGAGCATCAGCCAAAGCGCGTACACTACTGTCTATGATGGGATCGAGTTTCAAACTCAAAACCCTCCGTTTGCTAATCCGGTACTCTTCCAAACCGGGCTACAGTGGTACCGGAACTAATTGGAAGACCGTTTGGTCATGTACAGTCGCGGAAAAAAACCCGAACCACCCCTCTTCATTCAAGCAATTTTAACTGTAGAAGCAAATTCAAAGATGGAATTTGACAGGAAACAACGTTTTCTATATAAACAAATTCATAAAATTTGTATAAGGGGCCGTCTTTATATTAAATTGAGCACCACCTTCATAAATTTCAATAGGAACCCGCTAAATTGACATATAATTTCAAATCTATATAAAAAATTTACTTCAGATACCAAATTTCATGTCATCAGGTTTTACCGTTTCTAAGTTATGAGGACAGAAAGATTGGAGCTCCTATAGTTAAATCAGTTTCTTTGACTTTTATGGCTATCGATACTAAATCCTAAATAATATTTCTGTAGTACTGATATTTTGTACCATGTTACTTTTGAACAGCCCAAATATAATCCACCCAGTATTGTATTTTAAGTTTTTTGTTTGCGATAATAATTGTTAAATTAGTGTTTGAAAATTGAAACCTTATTATATTTTTATGGGAATCGATTCAGAAGGACTTCTAGAATGACCATGCAAAATATAAGCTAGTTCCGAGAATTAGTTTTTGCGTTACTTTAAATTTTCCAAATTATTGCTATTTTAAAGACAAACCCAAAGTCCTTATAACGTTTGACAAACCTCGGATAATAGTTTTCGGATCATTTGCACTTGCATAGTAAATATAATGTAATTATCAAATCGTTTTCACTTGCATCATAAATGTAATAATTTTCGGATTGCTGAAACATAAGATTGAAATAGTGTTTAAATTTGAAATTTGGCTAGCGATAACTACAATTAATCTCGATCTACGAATTGCGACTTTCTATGTGGAGATGATCCCTGAAATTGAAACTATTTTTAACATTGGATATCTCGGGACATATTGATAGTAAAGTCATGAAATTTTACATTTAGAGTAATTTAACTATGCAGAATCTGATTAAGACATCAAAACACCGACGTTTCCATTAGAAATTTTATTGTTTGTGCAAAATTTGGTATCAAGACGTCCCCTTATGCAACGTTTTTGGATTTGAATTTGTAGGGGACATTATTCCCTATTGAATGATACCTTTGAGACTTTGTTCTCAATTAGTTGGTGCTTGAAATAATGGAGATGGTTCGTTTTTTCCGCGACTGTACATGATAGAAATAGAGACTCATTTACTATGTTTTTGATAATAGCCGTCTAACTAGCGAACATAGTCCTTCCAAAAGGCTCCGGGTTTGTATCTTAGCGTATGAGAGCATGGATTTTCGTGATTATCCCTGTTAAGAGTAAAGTCGGCTCATTCAATTGGTTCGTTTTCATAGATACTCTTCAGTTCACCCTTTGTTGGGACGGCCGAATAGGTCCGTTGTTGAGGACGATCAATCTTGAGTTAAATATCACAAGACAAAAGTTCCAAGGGCACTGGATATTACACTGCATGCAGTATATTTCCTCGTAAACAAATCAAAACATTAATCCAATAGATTTTCTACATTTATTTAGACATTTTACAAAAAGACGCAACACGAAAACACATTTTTACGAACATCAGTTCTGATACTACAATATTCGGAACTAAAATTAATCGACTGACTCTTCAAATCGTTACTATTCTTAAAAACCTTAATCTCGTTTAACAAATGTTTACACAAATAGGTGGCGCTGCCTTAACTGAATCTAACATCCGAAACAAAATGAAAAAACATTAGAAACAAAATGTTTACGAGTGCATATATTTTATTATCTACATTATACACGGTAATGGTAATGGTAATTTTAGTTAACGTCGTACTAGAGCAACACAACGGGCTATTGACGACGGTCCGGGATCAGTCCCTTAAGGGAAAGATCCGAGGACAACACCTCGTCATTTTGAACCACGGTCAGATGACGCATTATACACGGATTCTGTAAAATAAAGAATTGAATCGGACCGCTCTCAAGTTGGGGTTCAAACCGTAAACAGGTGAATGGTATAGAATATCCGGATTAGATTCATTCACGTCTGTAAACACATCAATTGTCAGATGTAAAGGTATGGGATAAGGCTCTTAATCCGGCCATGGTAGAAAATAACGATGTGTTGGCCTCGGATCTTTCTCATCGCTTTCTTTTCCGGAACTTTACCAGTTGCCGTTGTGTTGCTTCAGGGTCACTCCAATTCGATTTCTCACGTATCTACCTGGATTGATTGATTGAGTTTCTATAGCGCAAGGCTTCAGATCTGGCCACGGGAAAGAGGAAGAACGTTAAATAATGGATACAAACATTGGTAGATAGGGACGCACTGCAACACAATGGACAGCTGGTGAAGGTCCGGCATTCATTCCGAAGGGAAACTGCGAAGACAGCACTTTGTCATTTTCATTCAGATGAAGCCATTCAGAACATTTAGAATACCACGCCAACGTGAGGACATTTCAGGTCACGACAGACTTTCCATGCACCCACGTGTACGACGGTCTTTAGTTGGACCGAATATAGGCCTCCTAACCTTTGGTTGATAATCTGCGACTGTACTAACTGGACTACCGTGACCCCAATAACAGAGGAGGGATGTGTCTCTTGGTACAAAAATAATGTCTGGGTAGCAGACAGGTACCCATCCCACCGCCATGTATCGAACAGCCTTCTCCCACGCCGATCGACAGTTACATCAAGACATCAAGTAGAAATAAGCCCCCTAGGGCAATTTAACTACAACTACCTGGAGTCGTGGGAGCGTTTTTACCCGATTCTTTTACCAGGGAGTGATACGAAAGAATGACTGAGAGAGATTTAAGGTATCCAAACACATTAAAAATGTCGTTTTAGACCAAAAATTCAAAAAAGGTTTTTGATTGTATTTGATAGAGTATTTATTTGTCTTTCCAAAATACATAAGATTTTTCTCTAAGTTAATTAGTTGTAGAAATATTGTGATTTTAATCAAGGCGGGAAAAAAACGGAAGTAGGTATGAAAAACACAGGAAGTGGCCGTTAGAGGACCAAAACCTGTCAAAACTTAAATTTAAAACTTACTTGGTTTTTCAAATATAATTTTAGAAAGTTTTCCCATATGTTTAATGGATTCTCATTTGGAAATAGTGTGAACATTTTAAAAGAGAAGCGAAGAACAAATTTGTCTACACAAACAGTAAAAGCAAAAGAGAGCAAACGATACACTTCAAACTACTTTTTACTCTAAATTAAAATCTATGCATTATTTCTTGCTCTTGCCTCCAATTCCTTTAAAACCTATGAACTGGGACAAATATATAGAGAGAGATGGATAATAGAGAAATGGAGAGAGATGGATAATAGAGAAATGGAGAGAGGAGAGCGAGAGAAAGGGTGATAGATATAGAAAGAGGAAGAGAAAAAGAAAGAGACGGCGAGGAGATAGAGAGAAAGGTAAATAAAGAGAAATGTGAATAAAGAGAAATGTAAATAAAGAGAAAGGTAGATAGAGATAGAGGGGGAGAGCGAACGAGAGGGAAAAGGTGAGAGAAATAGATAGACATATAGAGAGGGAAAGAAAGAGAGAGAGGGAGAAAGATAGACGGGTGGGAGAGAGAAAGGGAAAGGGATATATAGAAACAGAGGAAAGGATAGAAATAAATATATTTATATACATTCACTACCCTACAATAATGGACAGCAATATGTGATGGTATAAGGGAAAGAATACATGCTTAAATAGAGGGTTGGACCTCCACGTGCTGCAATGACACTAGCAACCCTTCTGGGAATACTTTCAACAAAGTTTTGATACACAGCTACGGGTATTTGTGTCCATTCATGTTACAAGAATGTCGCCAGCTCAGCTGTAGATTTCGGACATGGTTCCTTGGTCCGTAAGCGTCGCTCTAACTCGTCCCACAAATTTTCTAAGGGGCTTAGGTCGGGACTCTGAACAGGTCAGGGAAAACGTTTTACATCCATATCTCAATACCACTGCTTGACAGAGGCTGCAACATGACATGGAGCGTTGTCGTCCTGGAAGTAATATCCGTCCATTCCATAAAATTGCCAGAGCGTAGTAAGAATATGATTGTCCAAAATGTTCGTGAATGCATCGGCGCTCAATTTACTAGGAAAGGTGCCAGGCCATACCACGAAAAAACACGGAAGAAAATACATTAAAATCAACCTGTATTGCAAGTCGTCAATAATTTAGTGTTATCCAGAACTTCGGTCATTTCCAAACCTTATATTCTATGCTCTCCGCACAGTACCCCACAGTGCAAATAAAAGCCTTGTTCGTTTTTCGAGGACTTTTCATGTTTTGCATTTCCATGTAAAAGCCGAAAGGGCTTCCGGCTATTTTATTCGCAGGGCAGTTTGAATTTAAATAAATACCCATGCGATTGATCCGGTGAGGCATCCCTTTCTCAGAAAGAAAGGGAATTCGGGGTAAAGGAAACTTC
The DNA here is from genome assembly GCA_947359465.1 of Metellina segmentata. Lineage (NCBI taxonomy): Eukaryota > Metazoa > Arthropoda > Arachnida > Araneae > Tetragnathidae > Metellina > Metellina segmentata. Next base: position 19,269,289 of record OX375876.1, read on the forward strand.
CAAAGGCGAGCCAGCATGCTTGCCCATTTTTCCGGGCATGCAAAGGAATTGCCCTCTTTGCAGAAAATGCACACAATCTGAAGGAGGAGAAACATGTCTTGAACTTTGTTTTTGTTTCGCGAAGATCTTTTTTGATAAGATGGTTCGACTCCGGTTACATAGGCTCTGGGTTGAGACGTGATCAAATAGAAATGCATACAAGTTGCATTCGGAAAAAGTGCTTTCCGATTTCGTTTAACATTTTTAGAGCTATTTGCTTCCTAAAATATTTTTATTTCGTTGCATGGCTTGTTTGGTGTTAACGGTTAAGTTAATGATAATTTCGTTGCTTCTTCTTAAGAGAATACGATTGAAATATTCTTTTTGAAAATTTAAATTTTATTCAGGGATGTAAGTACAATTTGTAACCCATATTATTTTGAGTAGTTCAACTTATTCATGAAAGGAATGTTTGTTCTTTCTGAAATTCTTTTAAGTTGGCCCAAGAAATCTTATGTAGATGATAGGGTGTTAGATATTTTTTGCAAGACCATGTAGTTGTCATGGTGTTAAGCTGTTGATGAAAAAGTGTTTTAAATCGGTGTCACATAGTCTGAAATTCCTTAAAGTTATGCCAAGCATTTTTATATAGATGATATGGTGTTATGTAGTTTCTGCAAAACAATGTAGTTGTCATGGTGTTAAGCTGTTGATGGAAAACAGTTTAACGACATATCAAGTAATGATCGCAATTAAGTTTTACGTCAGTGTCACGTAATTGTTGCAATAGTATTACGTCGGTGTCATGTAGTTCGTGCAATACAGTATTATTTAGGTGTCATAAAGTTGTTACAATACAGTTTTACATTGGTGTCAGTTTTATGTAGGTGCCGTGGTATTATGTAATTGACACACGGAGTTTCATGCACGTGTTATGGTGTTAGGTTGTTGGTGCAAGACAGTTTTACGTAGGCGACATGATGTTATTGAATTTCCACAAGGAGTCTCATGTACGTCTTACGGTGTTGTTTGTTCAAAACAGTTTTATGTATGTACAAAGGTATTATTGACTTGACACAATGAGTCTTATGTGCGGATTATGGTGTTATGTTGTCGGTACAAAACATTTTTATGTAGGTGACAAGGTATTATTGAATTGACACAAGGAGTCACATATGTGTTGTAATCTTATGTTGTCGGTGTGAGACAGTTTTATGTAGGTGACATATTATGTAAGTGACATGGTATTATGTAAGTGACGCAAGCAGTCTTATGTACTCGTTATGGTGTTATATTGTCGATCCAAGACAGTTTTATGTAGGTACCATAGTGTTATGTAGTTGAAAAAGATTGCATTATGGTACGTGCCATGGTATTATATAGTTGCTCTAATAAACTTTGAGAACGGAGCCGCTTGAATCATCCCATTTCACAATCTGACACTAGCACGAACAAATTAAAAATGTTTGAAAAAATTTCTCAAAGCAACTGCTAACTTGCATTTTCCATACACCGCAACGGGTTCTTGCAAAGATGAACCACAGACTTTTGTTCAGTAGGTTTGTTATCACCAACTCATTTGAGTCTTGTCTTCTTCCGTACCAAATCAACAAGTGGTCTTCAGAACATTTCAGAAAGGCGCATCGCCTGAGTTATTTCGTTTCGCAATCTGGCACGACAGAACCAAAAAAAGTTTTCATTTCTCAAAAACAACTGTTGCTGCAGTGACAGACGTGCTCAGCGGCTGGATCTCGTGGAAGTGCTTACATAACGAGAAGCTTGAAAGAAGAAAAGGGGGAACGGAAACTGCTTTTCCAAACACACGTTTGAGAGAATCGGCAAATCCAATTCGTCGATGACGCATGGACGCGTCGATGCGATTACTTTATCACACAAAAGAATCGAAATCGATTTCGGAAAATTCGGAACTACACGGCTTTCGCTTCCGTGGCATAATCTCGACGGCAGATGCCATCACACAGAAACAAAAGGAGACATGGCATTGGTTCGAAGAATTCCGCCGAAATAGAAAACAAAAACAGAAAAGAAAGCTTTCAGCAGGAAGGGCGAAAAAATGAGGACACAGCAGTAGAGGCAGAGCAAGAAACTCGAATAATAGAAAAAGATGAATTCGGTTTTTACCTTTTCGATACTCGTTTTATTTTACGAAATATGCAAATCCCTTTTGTAGATAGGGAAATCAATAGAGAAGAGGACTCAATCCACTCACGAGATGGCGCTGTGAACCCAATTGTTTGTGTAATATTTCAGAAATCTCGTTGAAAGAGCTTTGCTTGGAACAGATGAACACGTTATTGATTAAACGAAAGGAAATATTAACTTTTGTAGCGATTCCTCGAGATTTTTTTTCCTTTCTTTTGATTTCGTTTTTTCGGCCTCCTCATTAGCATTCGGAGAGGGCATTGTTATTGTTATATATATATTGTTTGATGCAAAACAAATGGAAATTTTTCCGTTCTTCGTTTTTGCGATACTCGATAAATCTTTATAAAACGATTTTAAAATGGAAGAAAATAGGGTAATTTATTCGTTTGCGATAACATCGGGTAATCAGTCTCATTTGAAATTATAACTGATGCTTGTGCAACTAATTCCTTTATGTATGTTCATACTCACAAGAAAAAAATTCTCATTGTAGTTTCAATTTAATTTGCATATGACTTAAGTAGAGCTATTGGTTTGAAGTTATTCAGATGTGATGTATGGAGTTTGCAAATGATTTGTACCAAACTAATGAAAAGTATTCTTTGCTTCCTAAAAAAATTCAGATTAAAAGAAAGTTTTCCAAATACTTGCAATTAATACATTAAGAGAGGAGTTAAGGAGCAAAGAGGGTCCTAATCATTGGTTAGGATAAGAGGAATTGATCTTTTAATGTAATTAGAATGATGCGTGTAACAAAGATGATCCAAATTCTTTCCAATGACAAAAGATTTATCATAAAAAGAGTAAGAGTTTAGAGCATGAAGCTTAACTATTGCTTTTATTTCAGAAATAAATACAATCTGTGCAAAAAAAAAAAAAAAAAAAAAAACGAAACACCCCGGAGAGTTCTATTGGAACAAATCTTAGCAGGTATAATGTACAGTCGCGGAAAAAAAAAGCGAATCTCCTCTTTTATATCGAGCACTATTCATACTAGAGCAAATTCAAAGATATCATTCAATAGGGAATGACATCCTCTACAAATTCAAATACAAAAAAAACGGCATAAGGGGACGTCTACATAACAATATTTGTACAGTCAAAATTTTTAATGGAAGCACTATATTTTGATGCCACAATCAGATTCTATATCGTTAAATAAGTCTAATGTGAAATTTAATGAATTTCTACCTTTATATCCCGAGATATTAAATCTTAAAACTTGTTCAAATTTCAGGGATCATTTCGACATAGAAAGTTGCTGATCGAGATTAATTGTAGCTATGGCTACCCGAATTACAAATTTGAACACTATTTCAAGCGTATTTTTCAGTGATACGAGAATTATTACATTTATTACGCAAGTGCAAACAATTTGAGAATTACAATATTAAATTAACTATACAAGTTCAAACGATCCGAGAAATTATTATCCGTGTTTGGTCAGATGCTTATCAAACTTTTCGTTGCCCCCTAAAATCGCAATAATGAGGAAAATTTAATGTAGCGGAAAAATTAACTATCGAAGTGAGCAGAAATTTTGCATGGCCATAAAAGAAGTTCTGAATCGATTCCCATCAAAATATAATAAGGTTTCAATTAATAATTTTTTCAAATATTAATTTAATGAATATTATTGCGTATAAAAAACTGTTTTTAAAATAAAATATTAAGTGCATTTTATTGGGTTGTTTAACAGTAACACGGTACAAAATATCAGCGCTATTGAGAAATTATTTAGAAAGATATCCATAAAATTCTAAGAAACTGATTTAACATTAGGATCTCCAATCTTTCTGTGCTCATAACATCGAAACGGTAAGACTTAATGACATTAAATTTGGTATCTGAAGTAAATTTTTGATATGGATTCGAAATTTTTAGAAGACGTTAGTTTCTATATAGTTAAATTTTCTCTACTGTTAAAATTGCTCGAATGAAGAGGGGTGATTCGATTTTTGTCCTGACTGTACATGAAGATTTTTTAGAATATCAAATTCAGGGCAATCTATTGTGATCGCGTGCAAGCGATCCGGGAATTTAAAAGTTATTGCGCGTGTGCAAGTAACGACTATTTGATTTTTATATTCACAATGCACGCGTTAAACTGTAACCATTGTATGAAATAAGAAAAAAAATATTCATTTGAAAATTAGAAGATGTGGAAACGGAGTGAAAATGTGAAAGGGGATAATTGTTCTTGTAAATTTTGTATCATCTTTAGTTTTCTTAATCTATGTGTAATTTTTTCAACCCTCCAGGTGGTTGTCTCGAAGAGGTATCTCGTCTTCAGCCAAAACGAACTGATCTTGATGGACGAGATATCTCGTTGAAAACTGGCCAAATTTTGATCTCGTCATGGTAAAAAAAGTTGCCAATATGTAAGGATAGCGCGATATTGAAATCAGTAGGGAGGTCGCCATGTATGCAGATGAACTAAATACGATTCGCTGCCATTTCCTTTTAAATTTTCAGAATTTGTGTTCTTATTCAGAACTTTTCGTATGAAATATTCTTTGACTGACACTATTATTGGACGAGTAGATCAATCGATATCGCATTCCGCTTTATTTGTATGTGTTAACAATGGATTGAGAATTCTTATTCCGAGAATAGTTTTTCTCAGTTGAAGTTCTAGTCACTTGTGTATTTGTTAAGCCGATCAGGTTGTTAAATTATTATGTTGTGTTTGTTATAAATTTGCATTATATTTTAAATAGTACCGACTTATTCCATTTTGCTATATACAAACACGAACATTCCCAACTCTCACAGGGCAGAATTCAACTCCAGACACAGCTGACGATGTCCTGCAGTCAAAAGTTCTAAACGTTCTAAAGACTTCTAAACGGGTGACGTGCCTTTTACCCTGCCTCCGACAGACTGCCTGACAATGCTACGCAGCTGTATAGCGGACTAGATGCATCGTTGGATAGATGTTGGAGATTGTCTCATAAAAGCCTATACTCTCTAGAATTTAGGGCCTTGGTGGTCAAGTTAGTAGAGTCGCGAATTAGCAACTGGAGGGTTGCGTAACTCTATCCAACCAAATACCATCTTATACGTGGGGATTGGTGCAAGTAAAATCATTCGCCGTCTCAAATGCACTCACCTGATCAGGAGTGCCACCTCTGATTTTGACCTCGTCATCTTACCCTGGTTCAAAATGACTAGGTTTCCTTTCCCTTCAGGATGGATCCCAGACCATCGCCAATAGCCCATTGTGCTGCTCCAGTGCGACGTAAATTAAATGACCTATATGTTGCATTCTGATGCTCTTTCTACCACTGAAACTCATTTAACAGTTTCTGCGCGCTATTATATATTTTGAAGTTGGAGTCGGTAGTAATACTGTCTTTACTGACACAAATGGGCCTTATAAATTTCCGTAGGGGACTGTATGCATGGTGATGGGATATTTACGGAGCTTCACTGGAATCTGAGAACTCCGTTTCTTCATGTAGTATCCGTTGAGGGTCGTAAGAAAGAAATAGATCTCGAATCTCGTAAAGCAACAAGACTCAACTGTATAGTTAAATCAAGATCCAACCGCTGAGTAGCCGTTCATATCAATGTTAATTTAAAATCACTCGTATGCTTTAGATGTGGCTCGTGCGTTGCAAGTGACTCGTACTACCATTTTCATTAGTTCAACTCCATGCAATTTATTATATACGTATTATTGCAAGTAACCACAACGTGAGCTATAAGTACTGCTATGACTTATAAATGGATTAGTGAACTCCATTTATTCGTATAAGAGGGCTGTATTCAGCAGTTGAATTTTGGAAACCTACGCCTCCGGCAATCAGATCGATTGGAATCCACAACGGTGTGTGTGTTAGGGTTAGGTGTTAACATATATAAAAGCCGCCAAAATTGTTATTCAAGCAGGAAGGGGTGTAATTCTCTAGGGTATGTTGCAGAAGTAGTTGTGGATAAAACACACCTTCTCACTAGGCTGGAACGCATTAACAGCGCAGTCGTATTTCTTGACATACGTATTTCTTGATAAAAAAGAAAAGGGTATCACTGAAATACAATGATTATGTGATCAAGAAACTCTCGTCAAAAGGTAGCAGAAAAATACAGACGAATAATAGAGAAATACTTAAAACGAGCATCAGCCCTCAAAGTGGTTTTGACGAATTCTTGATCTTGATAAACGAGATATCTGTCTTGTTCAACAAGATCAGACCAATTGTGCTAATGATATAGGGCAGGTGTTCCAAATATCTCCCCTGTGCTTAATATTGCCTACTTGTGTTTGCAAGCTACTATGCACGACATCTATTAGTTTATGTAGCTACCTTGAAGGTCAAGGGTTTTTCCACGCGTAGCACCAACGGCAAGTTTCCTATCAGTTATATCAATCACACTAGTGCATCTGATGTATTTGAGACTGTGATCAGCGTATTTGTTGTCTCCAATCCATTCGAGGAATATCCAGGTAAGTGTTTCCAAATCATAATTTCACTTATATGACTTGAAAGTACATTCAATACTAAAGGTAGGTATGTATGCTCTACTAGCAACTGGTTTTTAATAGTAACTCCTCATTTCGACTGGTGGGAGGTAATAGGAACAGAGGTAAGCGATATTAGGAACCCACTCTTGAACATTCTCTTGGGAAACTTTTTGAATTTTGACTAACTAACTTCAACTGACATAAATAAAGAAGGTAAAAGATCTCTGGAAACCAATGGAGAATAGTTCCTAGTAATATTCATTTAGTTTCTAGCTTGATTTACTAACCCAGGAAGCTGAGATACAGAGAAATAGTTTGGGTAGGCGATATTTGGAACACCTACCCTATATCTTGTCATCAAGATATTTCCATATTTTTGGTGATGACGAAATCAAGAACCGGACAGTTCTTTTCTGGACGATGAGAGACGAGATCTTGACGGACTAGATATTTTGTTCATCAAAGTCTGGTCAGTTTTGAGAATAACGATATACCTCCTCGACAACCACTAGGAGGTTTAATGTCCTGCAGTCTCAGTTTGTGACTAGCAACTTCTTTGAGATCTCTCACAGAATTTGTTCAAAAATCAACAGTTGGCCATTTCAAAATGGCGTCGCATCGATAATCTGAAGAAGCTCGGGTCGATGGTCAAGAAAGTGACGTCAAGGGATGACATCAATATCCGTAATCGAAGTTCTCGTACTTACTTACAACCGGCATTAAGATGGCGGGATCCTGTATTTTCGCCTTGCTGAGCATCGGAAGCACCTCGTCCAGAATGTCCGTCTTCTCCAACTTGTCGATGATCTTCTCGATGCACGTCAACGCATTGGCCTGCACCTGGAACAGTAGAAAGGACATAAGAGGAGGAACAACAGCCGTTCCTATTCGGGCACTTGGGTATGGCATTGACAGAGGGTCCAATATCAAGGCAAATGTCAGAGGGCCAGTCTTCATTGCAGTGGCAATGTCAGAGGGGATTTTGGGAACCCAAGCCCCCAAAGGAGTGTTGAATATTTGGTTTTTATATACACTTTATGGACAAAAGTATTTGGACAGTGCAGAAATTCGTTGGAGGATCCATCTTGATGTGTTGCATCTATAATACAAGCGAAAGCAGGGCCTACCCGTTACTAATTAGAATAATGAAGCACTTTTTCTGAAAAACATGTAGCGTCCACATACTTTTGTTCATATAGTGTACCTTTATAACAGAAATTCCCTAGGCGGTCTAACAAGTGTCCCATTTTTGTATTTTTCTGTCGAATATTAATTAGACTTCCTTCTGTTTAAACCCTCGTGGAGGTTTATCTTCGCTTTAAAAATCCCCTTGTAGTGGCCAGCCTTGTTCCAAACTGTCACCAGTTATGAGCCAGGGACAGTTTGTTTTTTCTACAAAGATCCACATTCGCCTAGGAGCAATAGTGTGGTTTTATCTCGACGAGATATCTCGTCCTCAGGAAAATTGACCAGATCTTGGACGAGCTATCTTGTTGAAATACTAGGAGAGTCAAAATGAACTGCGCCTTCGAGGTCAATATTCGTTCATAGAATGAGGCATCCTTAGAATGCTACTAGTTCGTCCTTTTTATTGTACTAGGAGGCCCCGCCCCCTGCTTGCCTACGCTCGCAAACACCCGGTGATTGCTTCGAAAATACCGCATCGGAAAAAACCCGTTCTTGTTCCCTATAGAATTTTGAACAAACCATATACATTTCGTAATCTTTTAATGTGTACTTTCTCGGGAAACATTCTGAGACTCTATCTGGAAATAAAAACGAGTTTTCAATCCTGCGACGGCAAAACTATTCCTGATTGCACTCTCCGTGCCATGACGTCACAGCGAGTTTCACCAAGGACGATTCATGTTTCATATCCGTGATGAACAATTTGTACACTATCGCGAAATTATACTTTTCATCGAATCGAATTTATTTATAAGCCAATTTTACAAATAATTATACCATAACAAACTCTTTCTTATAGTATTTCTGCATTCTAAGCATTCACGTGGTTTATTCAAAATTTAAAACTAATAGTATTTTGTCTGACCAACTTTTAATCGCATCAAATTTATTTATTAATCAGTTTAAAAAAAATTGTACCTTTAGAAAAAGTACATTCTAAAGTTTCCTGTGATGTTTTCAAATTTAAAAACTAATTGTAATAAGCCATAGATACGACAGTTTTAACAAAATAGTAACTAAAAATTTTTCCCGAATTAAAAGAATATTACCAGGAATAAAATTGAAATTTCTAAAAAATCTTGGCGAGGTGCACACATTTACTTTAAGTGGTACTCTTAAAAACCTTACGGCTGAAGACGGAAAATGTGTTCGTGTTTTGCTCACTCGTGTTAGAAAAATTTCGCTTTTTTCGACTTTGACACTTAACGCACCCTAAACTAATAGCCGCATTTGAAAAAATCTTCTCCATCTTGTTCCCTGCACAATTTTGAACAAACCATGTTAATTTCGTAATTTTCTGATCCGTACTTTCTGAGGAAACCGTCTAAGAATCGAGCGAAAAAAGCGAGTTTTCAATTCTGTGGCTGCGGCGGCGGCTGCGGTAACCTTTTTTAATATAGAAAGAAACAAAATCTACTACCCGGAGACCAGTCCCTGTTATGTTAAAAAAAATGTAAATGTTCGTAAAATATGTATATAAGAAAACGTTCATAATGAGAATTTAATGAAACGCATTAACCCTCCATGGGGTTTTGACGAGATACCTGGTCTATCAAGATCTTACTAAACTTCACTAATGACGAGATATCTCGTCATGACGATATAAATGATGACGAGGTTTATCGTCACCAAGTTATTGCCGATTTTTGGATGACGACGAGATCATTATCTGATCAGTTTTCTTTCAACGACGACATATATCGTCCATCAAGGTATGTGCAATTTTGCTAACGACGAGATATCTCGTCCATCAAGGACTGAGCAATTCTTCTGATGACAAGATATCTCGTCCATCAAGGACTGAGCAATTCTTCTGATGACAAGATATCCCGTCCATCAAGGACTGAGCAATTCTTCTGATGACGAGATATCTCGTCCATCAAGATCTGAGCAATTTTGGCAATGACGAGATATTTTGTCCATCAAGGTCTAAACAATTTTGGTAATGACGAGATATCTCGTTCATCAAGGTCTGAGTAATTTTGCTAATGACGAGATATCTCACCAGGAGGGTTAAATAACACATCGCACCAACATCACCATTCCTAAGAATGGAAAGGAAGTGGTCTAAACGCTTTACAAAGGCCTTGTCGAAGAGGTTAAAATGTGAAACGGTCCCACGGGAAAAGGTTAACTGGATCTTTGAGCTGTCTCAATTTTAAGGAAACATTCAAATTACCCCGGTATACGAAGACTTAAAATCCATCGAGGACAAGTGAAACGAGTGATATAGCTAAACAAAAGCGATGCATCGAATTGGGATATAACAAGGGTAACTGTATTCCCGAAATAATACTGTATCCATATAGGGATGCGTCGTTCCTGGAGGGTTTCCGTAAGCTGATTGGCTTTCACCTACGACGCTATCATCACTTGAAAAACTAACATTTTGTTTCGGAAAATCCAACCACACAACTTAATCACGACTCAGTAACTAAATAAATGTTTGCTGTGCTAACGGAAGAACGGCGCACATATGAAAGAGTTCGTTATGCACCCCTAGGACTGGGATAATAAATTCGAATACGGTTTCGTGACTTTTGAAGATTGGTTTCGTAGAGTCCATCAGATAAGTAAATAGGCCAAGTGAACCGTATCGAACCAAATATGGTACGTCCTGGGGATTAGGGGTAGTTAGTTTCTAAACATTAAACTCTGATAGATTCGATCAGTTACCGAGTGTTACAGAAATGCTTGTTCTTACTAATATCTTAAGTGACAGACGAGAGGGCGATCGGATCATAAATTGAGTGTTCTCTGTATGCACCAGTTTTATATTAGAAAATCCAGAGGGAAATTCAATCGTTCTGTTTGAAAAGAGACTAACTGGAACTTTTGGAGTTCCGTATTTTGGTGGTTTTGCGTTCTGTAAGCCAGGATACAATTTATTAGCGAACTTTGAGGCCTTATTTCACACCAAATAATTTCCCGAGAATTTTCATACATCGATTTTTGTGTTGCTGTTGCGTTGTAACGCTGTTGCTAGGTTTTCTTGACCACTGAGTCGAATCGTTTAAAACCACTATAGTAACATGTGAGATAACATGTGTGGGCATGTGAGATTTTATCCTAACCCTTCCTGATTCGCTTCACTGAAAAAAAAATTACTGATCCACAACAATTTCTCGTCAGCACTCAGGCACTTGAAGACTAATGCCACCCTTTGTACCAAGTGTCCAATAGCCGAGTTGGCAAAGTTACTAACTTCAATTCATGTGACTCATATACGAACACGATTTCCTCATCTCTCACTACAAGAAATCAATTATAATATTTAAAAAATTATTTATTCTATTACGATAATGTTAAAATAAAAAAAAAATATCCCAGCCCATTGAGTTTTAAATTTTTTTATATCCTTTAATTCCTTTCTTTAAAGATAATTCATTCTTGAAAAGAAATTCGTGGCTTTTATCTTTATATATAAACAATGGAGTACGGTGCGGAGTTCGAAACTGGTTTAAGATTTTGTCCTATTCTTAAATCTTCGCACCTTGCTTTTATTTCGCCTGGGAGTGCTCTGAGAAGCTTCACCATAGCTCCTCAAATACAAAATAAGATCGATCGTCAAATACAATCTATGATAACTTCCAGGATCAAGAAGAATTATGTTATGAGCAAAGCTAAAAGTTGACTCCTTGCTTTTGTGCTTTTGAGATACCAAGCACAGTTAGGCCTAATGGATAGACGAAGAGTATGACGTATGTCTTTCTTTTTGGTTGCCCTTGCTCGGTGGATTTTCCCACTGCACTAGTATACTACTAGTTGTAAGCGGCACAGGTTCGATTCCTTCTTCTATATCAGGAAAGCTTTCCTTGTGTGTGCGTTGTTTGGCGCAGCTTGACCAAACATGGTCTTTCTGTCATAAGAACAAAACGCTACGAACCTTCTTGCTCAAGCAACAGTGTGTCATCTTTCTTGTTCCAAGAAACAGCCAAGAGTCAGTTGGGTCATATCGCGCAAGAGTCATATTTGGCTAAACTGTGTCAAACGCAATTACATGAACATACACACAAGGAAAAATTTGCCGTCACAGAAGAGAGGAATCGAACCTATGCCGTATACATGTCTCAGGTTGCTAACGCAGTGTGTAGCTCACTGAGTCACGGTAAAGTCCAGACAAGTGGTGTCGCTTTCAAACATCCAGATATTGTACCACAGAATGAGTTTAAGCACCCCATGTTTTGGACATAGTTCATTTTCAATATAAAAAAACCCAACCGTCTCTGTCGATGCCTCTCTTATTTTCCAGCAGAATGCACTAAATACCGTTTCAATTAATTAATTTCTTGAATAAATAATATTCATTCATTTGGTCATTTTAGGTCATTCCAGCCTTCCCAAAGATCTTTCACGACAGTACATAAATCTAGCTCGACAATTGCCTTGCCTTATGAAACGAAACCCTCCAAAATAACTATCCTTTATTCTTATTAAATTCGATTTATTCCCTTTTTTATCCCCATGATTCAAGTGAAATCAACCCAGACAGAAAGTAAACACAGACAGCACATTTATCTTTCTGATTTCCGTACCTCAAACTGTCAGATAGGTATAATTGATAAAAAAAATGTATCTGAACACTTTACGTGATTCCCGTTCCTGGAGTTATGCAAGCATACAAAAAGTTTCACAAGACTTGGAATAATGTCCAAAATCAATAGATGTGCATTTCGTTTCATAAGGGTCCGTTTTCATTCGTCGTTTAATAACTGATACGTTGTATGTCATATTTCTTTTTCATTTCGCACTTCGTCTGACAGTTGAAAGCCATATCACTGTGTCTAGGAGATTCTTGATTTAATGTTTAACTTTGAATGGGTCGGTCGAACTTATGAAATAAATCCTTTTACGATGCCGGTGGTCCAATGGATCATTTGAGTTATGAAACAAAATGCACCCAGGCTTCCCTCATAAAAATGCTAATTTGAATTAGGGGCTTGAGCCCTGAATGAGGGCATACGCAGTAACAAAACACTTTAGTTAGGGAATCGGTCGTATTTTCTATTCCTTGAGAATAAATAACTTTTTTGAACTATAAGACTATAAGTCATTTTTTCTGTAAAAAAAAAAGCTGTTTCCGACGTAAGTGTCCTTCAAAGTTCGTAAGTGGACTGTATTGCTAAATTGTGCATGTAGAATCCACTTTGGAATTAAAAACTACATTTAAAAACAAAACATTTATTACAATTACACGGCACCAACCGTTAAACTGACGCTTCCAATTTAGGTTGAAGTTAGTATCGAACTTGCGCGAGAAAAAAAAAAAAAAAAAATTGCGCAAATGATAAATACGAAAATGAAAATAAATTGGCACATTAAATCGCGAGTTCGAACTTTCACGCTCCAACAAGAGGCAAAAAAAATCAAAAGTTTATGATACATATCTAGTCACATTGAGATGTTTCATACTCGATGTCTTAATATTAGGTTTTGTATGGAATACAAATGGCAGAGCTTCACCCAAACATTTGGGATACGCCTATGCAGGGAAGATAATTTAATTTCGAAAAAGGATTTTGTTTAATAAAAAAATGACAAGATAAAAAACACATTTCCCCAGCTAAAATCACGAGTCTGATTGTATCATACGTGACACTGGTAAAAACGTTTGGATGCCTCGATAGCTTGGATAAGATATACTTCTATTTTCAGAAATTCCTTTCCTGTTTAACATTATTATAAATATTTTTTTTCGATTCATTTTGTATTTAACTAGTAGTTTAAAAAAATTGTAATCGAATCAATGTAATCAAGCGCATTTAAAGTAAAACTAAGCCTTTTTGTTTTTATTATTCGTAAGAATTTTTGCTTCCCTCGGCACATCTTGCCTTTTCACTGTCTTCCCAGATTCGCAATATCCAAAGGAATTACTCTACCCACAGATATATCTGTCACCACTATCGTAAAATAAGAGAGTAATAGGGTAAAAGAAGAAATGCATGCGTTAGGAGTCAGGCCTCACCTTGATTCCGTTGTTGTTCTCGAAGACTTGTTTCGTCCGTGGCAGCACCATTTTGCGGACGGCAGTTTCTTCCAAATAGTCAGCTGTCTGGGCGACCGCATGCAGAGCAGCACACTGCACATACAAACAGAAAACAGTCAAGCGTGGAAATGTGAAAATTCCATACATATTTGTGAAAATTCCATACATATTCGTGAAAATTCCGTACATATTCGTGAAGATTCCATACATATTCGTGAAAATTCCATACGTATTTAACATTTTTATGAATTAATTGGAATCTACTTCAAATATTGTTAATCCAGCAATAAATATCATTAAAACCGAATCCGTAATTATTCTTTGAGTTCTCCATAAAACATTTACCCACCGTTAGTCGCAGTGGCCTTGACTGTTTCGAAGTAACTTTATTTTCAATACTTCGAAATGAAAATAAATAAAATGTTACTTATAAGTTTATATATAAATAATACTTTTTTTAAAAGCTTGTAATTGCAAAGAAAAGTCATGAAAGGGTACACTGCCGGTTGCAGAACGTATATATGCGTATGAACTCCTCAGAGGGTTAATATGAATTATAAATGCATATATTATTCGAAAAAATACAGAGTACCGTCAACTAGGGTAAAATTTGGCCCTTGCGGGTAACATTGGCCCAACAAACGAAAAAAGAGTGTATGTGCTGTGTCTAGACAAAGGAGAGTAATTATCACTTATTTATTGCAAAGAGTCAATAGGTGGTAGTATTGCCTCGACCTTCTCATAGTTTTGTCTTGTAGTTCCTCAATTTACCACCACTACAGTGCTGCTCCACTTTGGTATCCTTAAAACGTATATTATTGTTGTCTTCCAATTTTTCCTTGTAAATGTGACAGAGTACGTGATTCAGAGTAAAAAGGTAAGCGAATTGCCTCTGTTTATTATTAATTGTTTCAACTATTTTCAATGTTATAATCTTAATTTATTTCGTTGTTTGCAAACTAATGAATATTTATTACATTAGGCCAACTTTGTCCCAGGTCTTGGGGTGACTTTGGCCCAACATGGCGGTTGACAATGAGATAGTGTTAGAATATGATGGTATAAGAGAAACATTCTCCGAATATGAAGAAACACTGGAAGAATCTGGAGACATCAACAGTACAAGCAAGCAAATAAATCCAAAAGACTATGCTGTAGATGATTTTGTTATTGTGAAGTACGATGGTGTTAAATATCCTGGAAAGATTTTAAACTTTCCAGATAACGGACTGACTATAAAATGTATGAAAAGAAAACTCAAATGTTGGCGTTGCTCAGAAAACTAGACTGTATAAGTTATGAGTAGTCAGAAGTGTGCGGGAAAATCAATCCTGTGAAAATTGCGTAAAAAAGGAGTCAGTTTAATGTTCTAGAAATAGATTATGTTTTTTTTTAATATGGACTATAAATTCATCAAAACAAATACGACTGTTAATTTACTGTTATTTTCCTGTTTACTTGCTGTTTTATATAGCATTCATTAAAAATTCCATTTGTAATTTAAAAATAGTCAGTTTTGCATAGAAATATGCTTAATTTATTGATTTTTCCAAATTAAGCTCGGTAAATGAGGTAAGATATTATTGATAGGAAAGTTGAAAACACTTGTACATGATATAACATTGACCAAAGCTATGGCAACCATTTAAATGTCTGGTTTTCAAGAGCTGGGCCCAAGTTGCTCCAATTCAAGGTAACATTAGCCCCAAAATTAAAAATAAATAAAAAATTGTTTAAAGTTTGTATGTATACTTTAATAATGGTTTATATTATAGTTAAACGTGTTTAATATACTATAAACCCCACTTTACCATATAAATTTTTAATTGTTTTACAGCTATTATTTGCTTTTCGTCTGAAATAACATAAAAAATGTGACAAAATTATCACAGTTGACAGTACCTCACAGAAGCATTGTAATCTAATTTGTTAAAAACGACCCGCGACTAACGGAAGGTGCTTTAATTAACGTCGCACTGAGGCAATACAATGGGCTATTGGCTACGTTCCGGGATCAATACCGAGGTGAAAGAACCAAAGACAACACCAACCAATTTCGAACCACAGTCAGATGACAAGGTCACACTCGAGCTGGCACCCCACTCTCCAAACTACACACCACATTAGAGGCCATGAAAGATTTAACCTGCACGATGGTCTTTGGTTGGATTCGCCGCGACTCAATGAGGGTTAAAATAATACTCATAACGCATCAGAATAATAATTAGAGAAAAAAAAAATCAGAAACACTATTTTACCATCCCAGAATAATTTTAAAAACAGGTAGGTAGTTTTATTTATGGTGCACTGGAGTATCAAAACGGGCTATTTCCGACGATCCGGAAGAATCACGAAAGATATAAAGACAACACATATTATTTTGAACCACAGTCAGATGACAAGGTCAATAGAAACGGCTCTCCACGTTCTAAACTTACACACCATTTAAGGTCAGGAGAAATGTGGATGGTTAGAAGTTGAATTGACGTTGCACTGAAGGAATACAATGGGCTATTTGTGACGGTAGGGGATGAAACACAAAGCGGAAGATCGAAGGACAACACCTTGTCATTTCAAACCACATCATGCCAAGCGAGCACAGATGAGTCTCCTACTGATTTAATGTCTTTTATTGGATCAAGTAGAACTTACAACTTTTCTGTACGAAGGAAGAATTTCGTTGAAGCGTTGCATATTGAAATGAGGAGTGAATCCAACATTTCAATTTTGGGTAAGTAGGTAGAATTTAATTAACGTTGCACTGGAGCAATACAATGCGCTATTGTCAAAGGCAAGGAATCAAACCTAAAATGAAAGATCCGAGGACAACACCACGAAATTTTGAACCACAGTCAGATGAAGTGGTCACACCTGAGCAAGAACCCCTTTTTCCGAACTTCCACACGACGCTAACGTGAGGGCAATTGAGGCAAAGACATATTTAATGTGCACCCTCTACGCACATAAAGGTCTTTGGTTGTATCTAGTTTCGAACTGATCTGCGATTCTACCAACTAGGATACCACGATCCTTTGAAAACATCCTGTTTATGGGATTAATAAAAAACAATTCTCACTCGTCTCTAAGACCCAAACTCTCACCACCCCTATGAAAAATATAAAGATTGTCATAAATCGGTTTGATAATAATTTTCCGGATCCCATGAAATATCTTCCGATTGGAATGCTTTCCGGAAATGTATGTGCTCGGGGGATGGTCGAACGATTGAAGGGAAAAATCGAAAAACATTATAGAGGATTTTTCTCCCCCGGATGAGCAAACATGGGGCTTAGTTTCATTCCTCCCGATCTCCGGACTGCAGAGGGATCGAAAAAGGATAAATCCTACATCTTCTTCCTGAAAAGCGGTCAGAGGAGAAAGGATTTCCCATCCGGTCAACCATGATGGAGATATGAATATCCGGAGCCGGGAAAAACGGGAATGAATTCTTTTTTTAAAAACATTCTGATGAGTACCAGAGGGTAGGACAACGTTGCAAAATGGGTTCTTTTTGGATTTTCTGTTCCGGTGGATTTTCAAAAGGATGCTTCAAAAGTTACTATTCGGTCTATGTTAGATAGCATAAAAGTTACAAAACAGGGTAAGAGGGTTCGTGATTCTGGTCTTGCCTCGCCACCTGACGGTGACTTACAATTATCTGGGGCTGTTCTTGGATCTTTCCTTACGGGCTTGGAGCCGCGGTAATCTGGTTGGAAGAGCAACAGACTAGCAACCGGAGCATTGCGAGATCGAATCCAATCAATGACGGTCGTGTATAAAGGGAGTTGATGCCCTTTAAATCTGCTGTGGCCTCAAATGTTCTCACGTTGGCCTGTCGTGGAAGTTTAGAGAGTGGGGGGTACAGTTACACTCTACGTTTATGAGTGATGGCAACGGTTTGGCGATTTTTTTGGCGCACTTCTAGTAGCGAGTTACGATAAATTAAGGCAACCCATCTTTCGTTACAGTTGTTGTGGTTTTCATGGCAACCTCGGCAAATGGAAACTTTTAATTTTCATTTAGAATATTCTAAAAAGTTATTCCAAAATCCGTTAAAGTCGTTTGATATCATTGATTCGGTTGAAATTTTTTCTTTCCTCCCATTGGTTATTTTGTTTTTAAAATATCCTTTAATTGCATTGGTCCTTTTAAATCGTTTTCTATGATACCATTGGTCCATTGATTTGTATTTTGACAATTGTGGAATTTTTATTTTATTATAATAGTTTTTTCACGATAGGATTAAGAGTTTTGTTTTGGGACCATTTTCGTTTTCATTATTTTTTTACGAAGTAATTCTGACGTTATCAGGTTGTATTATTTCTTGCTCTTTTTCTTTTATTAATCTTTTTCTTTTTCAACATGCCCACTGTATATAGTGTAATTGATAAGTTTCAGGGTATTCTTACCCAACATTCGTAGCTTAGTTTCTCTGCTGGTTCACAAATGTGTTTTGATATGTGCTTAAGCTTACTACTTTTTGTTAAAGTTTAAAAAAAATATCCTTTCTAATCGTTTTTAAATGTGTTGTAAAAAGAAAAAAATTTTTGACAGAAAAAGAGTTAGGAAATAATTCTTTCCTTGGCAACTTTAGAAGTGCGCCAAAAAAAAAATCGCCAAGGCCGTTGCCATCGCTCATAAACGTAGAGTGTAGCTGTTCCGAGTGGGGTGCCAGCTCAGGTGTTGCCTCGTCATCTGACCGTGGTTCAAAAGTACGAGGTGTTGTCTTCGGTTCGTTTCCTTTGGGATTGATCCCGGACCGTTGTCAATAGCTCGTTGTGTTGCTCCAGTAAAACGTTAATCCAAATACTTACCTACCATTCTAGCTCATAAATTCCCTGTGTAATTATTTTTGAAGCATTGTGGACGTACGCGCCTCATTGCACTAACCTTGTTCTAACAATTTCATTTAATCATAAAGCTTTATCGGTAGTTAACGTTTATTGCTCTACCCTTTCAAACCGGCTTCCGCCGCACTTTCCTCTTTCGATTGAAATGTCAAAAATTCCATTTGAATGCTTTAACTTTCTGTCAGGTAATATTGCACTAGACAAACGTGGGGAGCACGACTGCAAAACTAATTTCTTTGATAAAAGGATATACTAGGGTCATTCGGATAATACCAGTACTTAAATAAGATACAGACCAATTCAACCATACTTTTTATTTTACATTTTCATACCTTATATTACTTTTCGACATAGTCCCCTTGGAAATTTAAACATGTGTCGTATCTTGTGACGAACTTTGAAATACCAGCGTTATACTCCTCTGCCGCCAAGTCCATTGCGATAAGCAGTAACGTCTTTAAGCTTTTGTGGTTGTCATTGAGCACGCTTAGCACCCACCTTGCAAACATTTTTTTGAATTTGATGTGATCTGTTACCACCTCGAAAATGATAGTGCGAGACACATGTGAAAATTTGTCATGAATTTAATTCGAAGTCACACGCCGATCTTGTTTGACGAATGAGTCGACCGACTTGACAAGCTCATCTGTAATGACACTTGGCCGGCCACATCCTTCCTCATCATGGATGTTCTGTCTTACAGCATTATAATTTCGGCACCGGCGATGCACATATAATTCATCTATCACATCACCATACATTGCTTTGATTTCACAATATATATCACCTGATTCCACATTTATCACTTCGCATTTGGTGGCACGCTCAATTTCCTTGGGTTGTTTGTTTGCTTACCAAAACAACAATCTATATATATAATTCTCTTACGTGGCTCACAAAAAATACGTTATTTGTTATCGCGTTTTGGCAACATTGTACGATTGTTTGCTTACAACAAAGCCTCGCGCCTCGATTGAATTTTTACCGTTATCGGATGGAAGTTTTATTGAGAAAAAAAAATGAATTTTTGTCGAGCTGTTGCAGTTTATAATAGAAATCAAAGAAAGCATAGGATCTTTTCAGTGCCATTTGAAATACAGCTTTTTTCAGGGCCAACAATTATAGTTCAACAAGACGCTTGCACTACAACTTTCTACAACAAACTCGACGAAAAAGTGTAGGTGGCTCGAGTGCTGGGAAATGTACACACAAACAGCATGTTGGGCAATCAATTTCCAAAGCATCGCTCACATTTCAAGTCAAAATTTGTTCAAAGTTTTCATTTGAATTCTGATTTCAGAGGTATTGTTATAACTTTTCGTTAATACAAAAAAACTTATATTTGAAAAATATTTTTTTTATGCATAATATTTTGTAAGTAATTCGGTGGAGTGGTCGTTCACGGTAAGAAGGCGATTTGTTGCCAAATATGGTAACCTTCACCTTTTGCGGTTTTTCTTCACATCTGCCGTTTGTTATGGCAACCCTATCTGCTGTTACGAAATTAGGCCGCCATCTTGATTTGGCGACAAAAATTAGTTGGCGACAAACGTCTTACCGTGAACGACCACTCCACCAGTAATTCCTTTTGCTAGGACACATGTCTTCATTGATGCGAGCGTAGCGAGCATGCTCGCGCAGCGTACCAATGAGGATTGCAAAGCAATCATCCGGGGGTTGGCGAGCGTCAGCGAGCAGGGGGCGCGCCCCCTAGTTACCGTTATAATGCGACGTAATTCAGCAATAAGCTGGCAGACGAGTCCCTAAAACGGGTTGACCTTGACGGTGCACCTGCCATTGTCACAGTGGTGCGCATGCTCAAACGGGTATTACTTTCCGAACGACCCTCGTAATTAAATGTATATTTCATTAGCATAATCATATTTTTAGATAAATGGGAGATATGAACTCAAAAATCGAAACAGGCTGGTTCAGGTCTTAGTCACATATCTTGCTTTGTCAGCCGGTATTGCGCTAATTATGATCCGTCGAAATAAAATTGCTGTTTTCGGAAAACAGTCTTACATTCTTCAACCTCAGCTATCTTTATTTTTTTTTTATCTCGACTGAATCTCCACGACCGCGCAGAGTCCTCCCAGCTAACAAACGAAAATCGCCCAATTATCGCGGGAACTCGACGATTTATTTGCTTTTCCTCCGCTGGCATCAACCCCTCTCTCTCGAGCTGTTTTTCCGATTGTGTTCCCATTAATTAGTGCGCTAACTGATTCGTCTGGAATTGATTTTGCTTAAATGCGGTTTGGCTCGGGGGAAGCAAGGAGGGCTTTGTTTTACCTGTCCTGTTAAAGTATTTCGTCTTCGCTTAACGAGACGGGGAAATAATGAATCACGTTCATCTGACGCAGGGTGACGTTGAGCGAGGTTAACAACGTGTGGCCTAACCACGCTATTCGCAATAATGTTTCTTTGTTCTGAAAGTGTGCGTTATTGATGGTTTGAACTAAGTTTGGCATTAGATACTCTATTTTTAAGAGTGATTTATAAGAAAAACTAGCTGAATTATCCGGCGTTGCTCGGGTTTCAAATAAGATAGCGACATTTCCTGTGTTAAGTCAAATACACAAACTCTGCAGAACGTGTTCCCTTATCCATGTCCATTTATTGCAGAAAAAAACCCTTTAGATTTTAAAATTGGGACTTCGAGGGGCATATTTAGGATTATCTGTGTGGCAATTTTCATGACTACAGATTGGTCTGAAGACAGGAAAGAAATAGTCTATGTTTTCTGCAGTGTTCTAAAGTATTAGTGTACCAAATATGGTATGGATTGGTCAAACGATGTAGATTTGTATATAGAATGTACACCTACATCCTTTTTTTTACAATATATATATATATATATATATATATATATACACACACTGACGAGCCAAACCATTATGACCATCCTCACATTTTTCAATGAACTCGTCTGGATGATATGGAGGGCACGTGATTAAGTGACAATGGTATTTAACTGTTGCTGGAGAAGGTAAGTAATCATTCTTGCACTTACTTTTGCGAGTGATGGGAAAGGCTGCTGATCTAAGCGAATTTGATAGAGGGCAGATCGTAATGGCCCGAAGAATTGGAACGAATATCACCGAAACTGCACGACGGGTAGGTTGTTCACGATCTGCCGTTGTTAACATTCATGCAAAGTGGATAAATGACGGTGAAACCAGCAGTAGACGCCAAGGTGTTGGTTGTCCACGCGTCATCAAAGAAAAAAGACATCGGAGACTGTCTTGCTTGGTAAAGAAAAATCGGCGCGTGACAGTGACTCAACTGACAGCCCAATACAATGAAGGTACAAGCGCAAGTGTTTCGGAACACACAGTTCAGCGGACACTGTTGGATATGGGACTGTGCAGCAGACGCCCCACTTGCGTGTCTCTGTTGACCAAGCGTCATCGTCAACTACTCCTACATTGGGCCAGTGAACATTGAGCCTGGACCATGGATAAGTGGAAGAGAGTTGCCTGGTCAGATGAATCCCGATTTCTCATTCATCTCGTTGATGGTCGTGCCAGGGTACACCGTCTTCCAGGCGAGCAGTTGCTCCCCTCTTGTACAGCAGGTCATATACAGGCTGATGGTGGCGGTATAATGCTTTGGAGGACGTTCTCATAGGCGACTCTGGGACCCGTAGTTGTGGTAGAACAGACCATGAACGCTGCGAACTATCGGAACATTATTGCGAATCAGTTGCACCCTTACATAGCGTCTGTCTTTCCAACTGGAAACGGAATCTTCCAGCAGTACAACGCCCCATGTCACAAGGCTCGGATTGTGTTGGAGTGGTTCGAGGATCATACTGATGAATTCCACTGTTCCATGAAATTCACGAAGATCATACTGTCCTGGCCACCTAACTAGCTGAATCTTAATCCGATATTGCACATTTGGAGTGCCATGGAGCGGCAGCTTAGAGCTCAAATACCACCATGTCCTAATATCTCGACTTTGCGTGACCGCTGCTTAGACATTTGGTACAACCTGTCTCCAGTCATGTATTAAGAACCTGTGGCATCTATGCACAGGCGAGTTGCAGCTGTTTTGCAGAACAAAAGAGGGGCAGCGCGTTATTGAGTAGAATGTTTTGTCTCTTCAGTGTGTGTATACAGGGTGGTCCCGAATTCATGGTACAAACTTTAATGGTAGGTACAGGACATTGTAACAATGATTTATTGTATAGGAATGTATAGTCGCAAGTGACGCGGTGAGGCGAAAACAGGGGAAATAACGGCCGAAAGGAAAAACAAAGATTTTATTGAAAGCGTTGTTGACAAGTGTCATGTTTACAGTAATTGTTCAAAATTGCGTCCACCAGTATCGATACATGCTTGACAGCGTCGGTGGAGCGATTGGCGTACACGTTCAAAGATGCCTGGTATTTCACGCACACCTGCAGCAGCTACAGATAAGCGAGCGACGAGATCCTCATCTGAGTCAACTGGAGTCTCATAAACAAGATGCTTTAGATGTCTAAATAAAAAGTAATCGAGGCTCGATAAATCGGGAGATCGGGGTGGCCAAGGGACTGGTCCACCACGCCCAATCCATCGAGTACCAAACGTGGCATTCAGGTAATTCCGTACATCAATGCTGAAGTGTGCTGGCGCCCCATCGTGCTGAAACCACATGCGGTTACGAATGGCGATCGGAACATCATGCAGCAGTTGTGGTAACACTTCTTTCAGAAAAATAAGATAGCTTCCGCCAGTGAGCCGCGTGGGTAGTAAGTATGGGCCAATCAAAAAGTCGTTCACAATACCAGCCCACACATTAATACTGAAACGTTGTTGAAACGCATGTCGACGCGTTGCATGTGGATTATCGGTTGCCCACACATGGGAATTGTGCGCATTAAAGACACCCTCGCGTGAAAATGTCGCTTCATCTGTAAATAGCACATAATCTACGAAATCCGGCTGCAACGCACATTGCTGCATCACCCACAGGCAGAAGTTCACGCGGCGAGGATAATCTGCCGGATTCAATGCTTGTACTTTCTGAAAATGGAAGGGGTGTAAGCGATTTTCGTTTAACACTCTGCATACAGTCTGATGACTCACACCTACGTCACGCGCAACAGTTCTTGTGCTTGACTCGGGTCTATCAGCCACAATGTTCAAGATGCTTTCTTCCAGCCTTGGAGTGCGTACAGCTCTTACTCGACCAGCGCCATGTCTGTTGACGTCGAACGCACCTGTTTCACAAAGTTGACGATGTAACCGTTGAAAAATTCTATGATCCGGCATTCGTCGATCAGGATACTCCGCGCGATACATTCGTAACGCAGCTCTGCCGTTACCATTTGCACGGCCGTACATGTAATGCATGTCTGCTTTTTCTGCATACGTAAAGTCACCCATCGTCTACGGCAGCACAATTGTGAATGGTGCTTTTCCCTACTGCGATGCATCATGTTCAACAGCGGCTAGACATCTACTGCCCTCTACCGGCAATGATACCAACCGATCACTCCATTTCTCTTTCCTTTTATTTCCCCTGTTTACGCCTCACCGCGTCACTTGCGACTATACATTCCTATACAATAAATCATTGTTACAATGTCCTGTACCTACCATTAAAGTTTGTACCATGAATTCGGGACCACCCTGTATATATGGTCTATCTTTCGAATAAATGATAAAGAAGTGCTGAAACAGATGGTAAGAACAGTTGGTTTTTAACGTCGTACTAGAGCAACAGCACAACGAGCTATTGTCGATGGTCCGGGAGGAATCTCCAAGGGAAAGATCCGAAAACAACACCTCATCATTTTGAACCACGTTTTCAATAACTCAGTACTATGGTATTAGTATTTTTGCACGTCATACCGTCAAAAAGTATTGTAATTTTTATGACTACTTTTAGTACAATTTTACCTAACTGTGCCGATACTCATGCATGATTGACTTAAGGAAATAGGGCAATAATTATCAAAGTTCGTATGATGAAAGGTGACTTTCAGCAAAGTTTACAGAGCGTGGTCCAACCACCGCGAGGTGCAATAAAATTACTTTATTCTGAAAGTGTGTATGACAAGAAAGGTTTTGTTTACTTAAAACATTTTTTGACGTCAAATTGTTGAACCATCCAAGTGGCTTCGACGAGATATCACGTCCATAAACATCCAACCAACTTTGACAATTGAAAGATATTTCGTTATCAAGATATTGCCGATTTTGTTCTTATGACGACAGCAAGATTTGAGCAGTTTTCTTTAAATGACGAGACGACGAGAGTTTCATGAACCAACTATCTCGTCCAACAAGATCTAGTTTGCTTATCTTCTAATAACGTGATATCTCATTCATCAAGATTCAACCAACTTTGAAAATGACGAGATATCTCGTTCAGACAACCACCAGGAGTGTTAAGAATCCAATTGCCCTCTCTTGCGCCTCAACGGTCCTCTAATTCTCCTGAGTCCCGCTTAGTATTAGGGACACAGTGGAAATGCCCCGCTTTAGGCAGAGGGTTGTGAGTTTGAATTCAACCAAAGATCGCCTTGTACAAAGGTGCACGTTAAGATTATCGTAGCCTCAAATGTCCTCGGCGACCAACCAGTCTGGTGGTTAACACGTTAGCCTCCAGATAAGAAGGTTCCTGTTCGAATCCGGATCAGTGAATGGATATTTGTAAAGGAATGGTGTAGAGGCAGCTGCTGCACCTTAAATCTGTCGTGGTCGAAAGTCCTCACGTTGGTTTGGTATGGAAGTTTAAAGCGTTCGGTGCCAGCTTAGATGTTACCTCGTAATCTGACCGTAGTTCAAAATGACGTGGTGTTGTCCTCGGATTTTTCCCTTGGGGGATTGATCCCGGACCGTCTTCAATAGCCCGTTGTGTTGCTCTAGTACGACGTTAATTAAAAATTACCAGTCCCCCTACATTATCATACTATACATCGAATTAAAATGCAAATATACATAAAAAGTTCTACAAAAACGTAAGTGCAAGCAAAATATATTAATTTAATGCACAAGAAAAACATCATTAGTAACACAAATTTCAAATTGTATACCACAAGTTGTATTGCCGGCCTCACGGCGACGAGACGCGGAAAACGGCGGCGGCGGTTCTCGCGGTGTTAAAAAATTACGACGCCAGTGTTTTTTTATTGGAATTATAATATCGGTGAATACCGACTTATTCGATTCTCAAAAGTACTCGTAATCGCGCATCTCTAAATAGGACAAACGATAATTGTTGCCGTTTAAGTTATCAAAATTTCCGTGATATTTTTGAAGTTTGGAAATTTTTCCTAAGATTTCCCTGATATTTCCAGAATTAAAAATTTTCCTGAGAATTCCGTGATTTCTCGGTTTTGTTACTTCCCTGCTATAAGTCCTTTTTTTCGACCATTGCTATATCCGTCTCCCTAGTATACCTCACTGGTCTCTTAAGAATCTCGATATATTTAGGTGTTAGAGTCCCTGTTTCCAAATGTATAAATACCCAACTAAGTCTCATTCTTTTCAAACCCAAGGATCGAATGATTGTAAGGCCTCACTGTTGAAGGGAAAATTGATCCACGACTTAAGCAAGTCAGATAAGTTTAGGAAAATCGATCCGCTCAACAGGTGGGTGAAATGCGTACCTGAATCTGGGGTGTGGTGGAATCGAATGCGTTGTACAGCATGGGCAGTACTTCAGATTTGAGATCACTTTTAGGCGTCTTCCTCATGATGATGTCCATATTCTCCAGAAGAGTCACCGTCGCCTGAAAACAGAAACGATTCATCGAATTAGGATCGAGTTTTTAAACCGAGTGAACAGAAATCGAATATATTTAAGAAAAAACAATGGTAGAGTAGTACTAAGGCGTTCCGATGAAAATGTTGCTAAAAAGGGTAAAGATGAATGTGTTTATCCACTTATAAAAGTCTATTTGTTTCCTATATTGCTCGTAAATAGATGAACATGTTTGTTTTTATGATGTTAAACATTCGACAAGTAGTTCGTAGTTTTTATGTCTACGTTTGAGGTAATCAGAAATATTACTTACCATTAGTATTGTAACGTCTAAGTAAGCCAGGGTGTGAAAATATAAGTGTTTTTTGCCACAAGCAAGTGTATGTTTAATCATTCCGGTATTTGATGATTCTATATTTCATAGGTTAGTGGTAATGTGTAATTGATACCTCGAGAATATCGAACCCTCCACTATTCCGCATGATTACCATAGGTATTAGTGTACGCTGTACAGTCTAGCTGAAAAGTGCAGTTGGTCTTAGCAAATGATCCATCAAGATCCATTCAAATACTTGGAAAAATAACATTCCTCATCAGGACAGTGTCATATTTTGTCTGCTGGGCTTGGAACGATAAATCTATGTCTCGTATGCTAAATAATTTACTGTCGAGTTGCAGAGAGTATTTTTTTATTTCAAGTTTTCCATTCATCGAATGTTTTGTTAGGGTTGTAATTTGATAATGTCTGATGTTTTGATACCAGAAGAAAATATGCTAGATTTTTTGACAATTCTTAGCGGCTAGTTATCCGACGTGTCAACTAAGTTTGTTAAAAAACAAAAGACCCACTGCACTAACATAACTTCTTTAACTAACAGTGATGTAAATTCTCTGGAAAGAGAATAGAAAAATGTATGACTACCAATCCACATTGATAATCAAGGTCTTGTTACAGTACAAGAATAACACAATGCCTCACGCACTGACCCGTTGCTAAAAACTAAAAACATTTTACAGGGATAAATCCCTGTTGCTCAATCAATGAAGAGACTGCACATGTGGCGACAACATACGCGTTGAGAGGTTGATTGTTTCTTTACGGAGCAAGAACCTCATTTGGACAAGCGTTGCTATACTCTTCAAGTTAATTCATATCCAAACAGCCTGTTTATTGCTACCAAACAAGAAAAGTTTTATTGATTAAGAAGAAGATAGAAATACAACCAATGTAATAACACGAATCGAACATGCTTCAACAACAGCTGTCAGGATGATTAGTTGAGGCCTATACGTGCATGGATGGTATACAACACCATGCTGCATCAAGCACAAGACATACAATATCAAGTAATGGAGAAACAAGAAAGGTTTTACTGACACATTCGAGAGAAATAACCTCAGGGAGGAATCGAACCTGACCCCACCTGTCAAGGTGCTAATGCAGGGGAAAAAACCTGCCGGTGCACCTCATTAAAAAGTAGGTAGTTGAATTTAATTCGCGATGGATCATCACAATAGGATAATTTCGATACTCCGGGATAAATCCCGAAGGGAAAAATTCGAGGACACCTCGTCATTTTGAACCACGTTCAGATGACGAGGTCAACATTTCATCGGGCACCCCCTTTCCAATATTCCACACTACGCCAACGTGAGGACATTTGAGGCCACGATATATCTAATGTTCTCCCACATACACGATGGTATTTGATTGGATCGAATTTAGAACTCGGAAACCCTCCAGTTGCTAATCCGAAATTCTATCAAGTGGGCTACTGTAGCCTTTCGATATTAAAAGGTATAACGCATGCGCGGTTGTTACATTTTAAACTTTTTCTGAACGATTTTGGAAGTAAATGATGTCTGGAATTCAAGTTTCCAAAATAGACTTCAAGTTACGTTTACACAAGGCAAAGCGTGAAATATATTGAGGATTTCATGACAATGTCCAGACCAATTTTAGTTTGACTCCACAAAAGCGTCCTCTCTGGTTCTCTATTTTTCTAGGTGTGTACGGACTTCACGATCCCGAGGTACCCTAATGATCTCTTCTTTACCGTAGAACCTTAGTGCAGTTCGTAAACATGAGTATCGCGATCCCTGGATGCACAAGCGATCTTTCTCTACTTGTTTCTCTTCATCATTCCTTTTAACAATTACTTGATACTGTCATTCCAGCTCATACATTAGTGTACTCTACCCTCAGACCCAGATAGAGGCCTCCAAATATTTTGTATCATGTCCGCACACCCAGATACGGATATCCGGTCAGATATACGTATACATCAGGCAAAGATATGGCCATTCAAATATATTTTTAATCAGATCCACAGACATGATAGGCTAACTCGGACAGGTTTACTTGTACCGCAGACACAGATACGGATATCCGGTTAGGTTTACTCAACTCTCAGATCCAGGTGCGGCCCTTCAAATATCCCGCCAAATGCGGCCCTTGCGCCACAAAACCAACCTACCGTTGAAATGCACCTGTTCGATCGCATCCCAACCTCCAACTGACCACCAACCTGCGAGATGATAAAAGCGAAATCGTAGGGTGGTCACCCTTCCGCAGTTTCTTTAGCGTCGGAGATCGATGCCGGAAGGCCCGAGGCGTGGGAGAGATCGAGTTGCGAAATGGAGAATAATGCGGGCAGCAGGAAATTGAGCTGTCTGTCGGCGGGCCATCCGTCACGCGGGGCCTGAAATATCGCCGTTGCTTAAATGTGTGGCTGAAGCCATTAGGCGAAAACCGCCCACAGACCAGACCGTACGGTGTTGAAAAAACATTTATGCCACGTTGTACGGGGAGGATCTATTATTAAATATTTACTCTGACCAAGGAGCTGCCCTCCCCCCGCTGCAGGGGCCGCTGTCACCCCGGTTGAAAGGCAATGATAATTTTTAATTAACGTAGTTCTAGAGCAACGCAACAGGTTATTAACGACGGTCCGGAATCCATCCGAAGACAACACCACGTCATTGTGAACCACGGTCAAATGACGGAGCAACATCTGAGCTGGCACTTCATTCTCCAAACTTCCACACGAACCCAATATGAGGAGCTAGGCTACGACAGATTGAAGGTGTACTAGCCGCCTCTACTCCATACGCTTACATCCATACACTGACTCGGATTCGAAGCAGGAACCTTCCAATCTGGAGGCTAACACCTTAACCACCAGAACGGCACCGGTTGGAAGGTAATGGTAATGGTAATTTTAGTTAACGTCGTACTAGAGCTACACAACGGGCTATTGACGACGGTCCGGAATCAGTCCCTTAAGGGAAAGATTCGAGGACAACACCTCGTAATTTTGAACCACGGTCAGATGACGAAGCAACACCTGAGCTGGAACCCACTCTCCAAACTTCCACGCCAACCCAACGTGAGGACTTTAGGCCACAACAGATTTAAGGTGCACCAGCCGCCTCTACACCATACGTTTACAAACATCCATGCCCGGACCCGGATTCGAAACAGGAACTTTCCGATCTAGAGGCTAACACTCACTGGTTGGAAGAGAAATGAACTAGCAACCGGAGGGTTGCGTGTTCGAATCCCAACCAAAGTCGTGTGCAAAAGGTAGCTGGAACACGTTCAATCTGCCGAGGCCTCGAATGTCCTCATGTTGGCGTGGTGTGATAGCATGGAGAGTGGGGTGCCAGCTCAGTTGTTGCCTCGTCATCTGATCGGATCTTTCCCTTAAGGGATTGATCCCGGACCGTCTTCAATAGCCCGTTGTGTTGCTCTAGTACAACGTTAACTACCATTACCATTACCTCGTCATCTGAGTGTAATTCAAAACTACGTGGTATTCTCCTCGCATTTTCCCCTTCATGGATTGATACCGAGCCATCGTTAAAAGCCCGTATCGTTAAAAGCTCCAGTGCGACGGTAATTAAAGACTTATCTATCTACCTCGGTAGGTAGTGAGGACATTTGAAGCCACGACAGATTAAACGTGCACCAGCCCTCTTTTTCACGACGGTCTTTGATTGGTTTCGAACTCACAAACCTCCAACTGCGAGGCCTGTTGCTGTTCCAACCAGGCCTACAGCGTCAATATAAAAAACCAGATCTCAATAACGATAACAATCCATTGATTCATTCGTGGACAAAATTTTAATTGGATAGTTCAGATTAAATCAATAGGTTGGACTTAAGTACTGATAAGAGAACGGCTCATTTCAATCAATATTAAAATTTAAAAAATGTCGACAAATGTAGATTAAACAGTATGAGGAGCTCTGAATATCCTGAATGTGCCCTTTCGGCTTCCAGTCCTAAACTTAGTATGCCTTCTGCGTAGTTTCGGTAAAAAGCGCCTCAAGACATAATTAACGGAACAGATCCTTTTACTTAGTTTGTGTGCGCAGCGTAAGGAAGGTTTTGGAACAAGATCAATAGTCTAGTTAAATGGCTCAGGTAAATTCTTACACAAAGATATTTCAGACCACATCTCATGTTACAGAAACGACTGGCTGGAACAGAATTGGAAGAATGAGGGAAACTTTGCGGCTGATAATTATTTCGTTTCAGCGTTTGGAGCAGGTAATATCTATTTTTAATGTAATATCTATTTTCTGAACTAATTGTTTTCTTTTTATAAAGGGTAGTGTTATAAATATCGCCTACCCTAACTATTTCTTTGTATCTCAGCCTCCTGGGTTGACAAATCAAGCTGGAAACTAATTGAATATATCTAGAAACTATTCTCTTTTGTTTTCCAGAGATCACATACCTTCTTTACTTATGTCAGTTGAAGTTAATTAGTCAAACTTCAAAAAGCTTCCCAAGAGAATTTTCAAAGTGGGTTCCTAATATCGCCTACCCTAGTTCTTATTACCACCAACCAGGCAAAATAATTAGCTACTATTAGAAACGAGATGCTAATAGAGCAAACCTACCTTTAGCATTGAATGTACTTTCAAGTCATATAAGCGAAATTATGATTTGGGAACACTTACCTAGATATTCCCTGGATTGATTGGAGCTGAAAAATACCTCGATCACAGCCTCAAATACTTCAGATGCAACTGTGTTGTTGATATAACTGATAGGACACTTGCCGGTAATGCTACGTGGGGCAAAACCCTTGACCGTCAAGGAAACTTCATAAACGCATAGTAGCTTGCAAACACGAGTAGGCGATATTAAACACAGGGACGGTATTTAGAACACCTACCCTATGCACGACCATTGATATCTCGGGCTTACGGTACTATAAGGATCGAACTAACCATATAGAAAATATTTTTTTTATATCTAGCAACAGCACTTGATACTAATCAGTCACTGGTGCACAAGTACACAACACCATTAATACGGAAGAAAAACTGTTTCAAGGAACATAACATTAAAGCAAACATAGGAAAGACAGCCAAAAATACAGATCGAGAACCGTCAGATAGCTTGAAAGCCCTTCATCTTCTATCTTGCGTGACAATACCCCCTGTACACGTCATTAAAGTAGACTGATTAATGGTACCCTTTTATGTGCTAATCACGTGACTACAGCTAGTAGTAACGTGACCCGTATGGCCGTATTCAAAAGTCCTAGTTAAACGCGGATCAACTATAATCACCGGGTTATCGAAAAAACCGTATTCACAATGCCTGAACCTAGGTTTAAACTGCCGTTTCGGTGTTACATTTTGATCCACCAAACTCGACGAAATAACTCACGGTTGAGTGTTACGCATGCGCAGTAACGTCCTTTTGCGAAAGAAGTGAGATATATTGTAAATAAAACAAAATGGACGACCCACTTCATTCTGGGCTAAATTACAGTATTCGTGTGACGACGCGCATTCAACTAATCTTATTTGAATCGGAACAAGAATGTGATTACAGTTTCTAGAAAATAGAAATGCCCAGATGTGTTCTGGTTCGAACAAAATTCTGGCTCGCCAGAGTAGAATAAAATGAGTGAGCAAACGTTAGAATATGACCATGGCAGATGCAAATGTGTCGTGAAATAAAATTATTTTGTTGACTTTACGAAAAGGAAAGACAATTGACAATGCAAGTGTTACTTCATTTTACACCAACACACACCAATACTGACAAGTACAAAGATAATCAGATTAGATTGATTTGTCCAAAGCATTGTGTACAATTCTTTCTTGCAAAATTTAGCTTTTCATAAAAATCCAATTTGAAGTTAAATACCTTTGCATTTTTTTTTCCAAACCCAAATTAAAATGCCGTATACATTCAAAAAATTCGCAAATTGGAATCTATTCTTTGGCGAAGTACGTGCTTGATCAGTACGAATGCAGATTCGGGCATCATAACACATGTAAACAATATCACGTGATCGTGAGGAGACGGCAGTAGCTAATCACTGCGATCGTATCATTTTAATCCGTGGCTCACTTAACCCGCCGTTAAAAAAAATACGGTTCTTGATGATCTACGATTTAACTCTGACCCTCGGATCAACTGATCCTCAGATTTAATCGAGACTTGTGAATATGGCCGTTGGACTACTCTCGCCTGTCGAATGGAAACGAGAATTCATTATCTGATTGGTACACTGGACGGAAGAAGGCGGCGATCCATTGATCCATCATTTGATAGGTCCGCTCGAGAAAGTAGTATATTGGTAATTTCACCACTCTATAGGAATATGTATCCCCACATTAATCCTGTCATAAGATTCTACATCGCCAAACGAGGTGATAAAAGGCCAAATTGGCCAACCAAGTCACTTTTCACATGGCAGTCACGTGAGTACTAATCGACATATTGGTCACACGTTTTGAAGCTTCCCTCTACAACAGTTTAAGGGATTGATCCCGGACCGTCGTCAATAGCCCGTTGTGTTGCTCTAGTACGACGTTAACTAAAATTACCATTACCATTACCATTACCCTCTACAACAGTACTACATATATTTCACGTCCAAGGAACTGATGACTGTTTGTGAGGGTGCACCCAGTGATTAAACCGTAGTTGCTTTTCACATGGGCAATCACCAACATCCATGGTCTTAAAAGGAAGCCAGGATTTGAACCCAGAACCTACTGGGTCGCAGACATGTATTGATTAGTGGAAATATATGCATTTTGAGTGCAATGGTGTTCAATTGTGTTCCTTTTCGTAAAAACATCCCTTTTTACCATTATTGGTTGGGTGTTCTTGCTATAGGGCTAGATCTGAACAAGCAGCTTCAATTCAACGTCTTTTAGGTCAAGTAACTATAGGGCCCGTTAGTACGTTTGGTAGAGTAGAGGATAAGAAACTCGATCCAACCTAAGACCCGTCGTATATGCTTAGGCTGGTGTACGTTAAATCAACCGTGATATTAAACGTCCTCACGTTGGCATGGTGCGAAATTTTGGTGTTTGGGGTGTCCGTTCAGGTTTTGAACTCGTAATCCTACCGTAGTTCTAAATGCGGTGTTATCCTTGGACATTTACCTTCGGGGTTCAAACAAATAGCTCGTTGTGTTTCTTCAGTATGACTTTAATCAACTTGCTACCTTGCTTAGGTTTACTTTTTAAGAAATCATTTGTTTCAATATTTACCATATATTTATATTTGGAGTGAGATTCCAGCTCAGGTGTGACCTCGTCGTTTGTCCATGGTTCAAAATTACGTGTTGGTGTCGTCGGATCTTTCCGTGCTGGGGTTGATCCAGGACCGTCGTTAATAGTCCGTTGTGTCGCTCCAGTACAACGTTAATTAAATACCGACCTACCATTTGTGTTCAATAATTTTTGTTTGTAATAAATAAGTTATTTATGAGGTTTATTATTATCAACACCAATTCCAAAATATCAACCAAATTTTCAGACAGTCTATGGCAAAATATTTCATTAGCCCATGTGACCCTGAAACAGGCATTATTTGTACACTGGCGCATGGTTCAAAAGCTATGGAATTCATTGTACGTTTTGCCGCATCGTTCAATCGTCGTTTGACTGTGGTTCAATATGACGTCGTGTTTTTCTGGGATCATTCCCTTCGGGATTGATTCCAACTAGTCACCAATAGGACGTTGTGTAGCTCCAGTGCAACGTTAATTAATATACCTACCTACCATATCATTTATTTATATTTGCCAGTAAATTTATTGTTTTTTAGGGCAATACCAGAGCATCTGGGTTTCCTTGGACGCCCCACCAACGAAATTCAGCCCTGCCCACAAGGCTTAATTCAATAAAAGAACATCGCTACATCAATGTCCACACGAATTCTGACTCTCATCCCTCATTACAGACCAGGATGCCGTGCATTTCATCTCAGAAGCACGGAATCCCGCCCAGAGCACATCGCACGCAAGCTTCGAGCTGCTTTTCCAGTTCCCGATATGATATTTCATTTCGCCTCGAATCCAAGGAAATAACAAATGATGTTCGGGAACGAGAGAATCAGGTATTTTTTCTCTCTGTCGTTGTCCCAAAGAGACTCCCGGGATAAAGAGGACGGGGAAAAAACCTCTTTGGCAGGAGAGCTATTCTATTTCTTTATACATCGCGCTTCACCGTTGGGACGAAATGTAATACACGTGGAGCAATTCCTGGCGGCTCGGTTTTCGGAGGTGAAGGGAATTCCGTTAGTTTCCATTCTCAGCAACGCTAGGTCCGGTGCACACATCCGGTTTTCCAACGTGAGGCGCCACTGCGGCAACGTAAGTGCGGTCTGAGAAACATCCGATCCAATGGAGTAGTGCACACTAGGGATGCGACATCGATAGAAAAACATCGATGTTTTGAAACATCGATGTTCAAAATTAAAACATCGATGTTGATAATACATCGACCCAAAAACATCGATGTTTTTAAACATCGATTTTTTTAAACATCGATGTTTTTAAAATTCAGTGTATTTAAACATTTCCCCCCCCCCATTTCTTAAAACTGGTTTAGCAACTTGTGATGCTACATCGACAGCAAAACATCGATGTTGATAATACATCGCCCCCAAACCATCGATGTTTTTAAAATTCAGTGTATTTAAACTTTTCCCCCCATTTCTTAAAACTGGTTTAGCAACTTGTGATGCTACATCGACAGCAAAACATCGATGTTGATAATACATCGCCCCCAAACCATCGATGTTTTTAAAATTCAGTGTATTTAAACTTTTTCCCCCATTTCTTAAAACTGGTTTAGCAACTTGTGATGCTACATCGACAGCAAAACATCGATGTTGATAATACATCGCCCCCAAACCATCGATGTTTTTAAAATTCAGTATATTTAAACTTTTTTCCCCATTTCTTCAAACTGGTTTACCAACTATTGATGCGACATCGACAGCAAAACATCGATGTTCAAAATTAAAACCTCGATGTTGATAATACATCACCCCCAAACCATCGATGTTTTTAAATTCAGTGTATTTAAACTTTTTTCCCCATTTCTTCAAACTGGTTTACCAACTATTGATGCGACATCGACAGCAAAACATCGATGTTCAAAATTAAAACCTCGATGTTGATAATACATCACCCCCAAACCATCGATGTTTTTAAAATTCAGTATATTTAAACTTTTTCCCCATTTCTTAAAACTGGTTCAGCAACTTGTGATGCTACATCGACAACAAAACATCGATGTTGATAATACATCGCCCCAAAACCATCGATGTTTTTAAAATTCAGTGTACTTAAACTTGTTTCAACATTTCTTATAACTGTTTTAGCAACTAGTGATGCGACATCGGCTCCAATACATCGATGTTTTTTTCTAAAACATCAATGTTTAGAAAACATCGACAACAATGTCGCATCCCTACGTTTCAGACCCTTCATCCTTTGGTCACTTTGATCTAAAAGTATGTTCAATTTGATGATTATTAAAATTATGCTACTTGGTTATTTTTAAAATTTTTATAACGGTACTTTTTTTATTTAAAAATAAAACATCGACAACGTGAAAACATCGACAAGTAAAACATCGATGTTACAAAAACATCGACCCCAATACATCGATGTTAAATACATCGATGTTTTTTAAAAAACATCGATGTTTTGAAAACATCGACATCGATGTCGCATCCCTATTGCACACATGCCTCCGGTGCCGCTGCGGCGACGCACGTCCAACTTGCGTGCAATTTGTACCGCATCTCCTTACGGCGCCGCTGCTCGCCGTACACGATTCTGCGATCTGAAGTACCTTGTTTTCATAAATAAATGAAATATAAATACTAATTAATAAATTGATGTATCCAGTAACGTCTATTTTGTTTAAAAGTATACTTTTTTTTTACACCAAGGAAGCGAAATAAACACTTTTTCTTCGACAGAATTTTTATCGAAAATGGCGTGAAATGAGTACTTGCGTCATTTCACGGTTATGTGTGGATAGTTGGGCTTCGGTGCCGCACGTTAAAAAACCGGATGTGTGCACCGGGCCTAAAACAGGGGAATTTTCCCGTGGAGTTCGACAGGTGATTTTAGACGGTGAGGTTAAAAATGCCTCACTTTGGGAAGCTAGTAAATCAGATTTAATTTAGTAAAACAATTAAGACTTTAAAATGTGACTTAAAGGATTAAAAACATTGGTGGGTTAATGGAAAAACATATCTGGGGAATAAACAATTTACCATGAATTTTATTCGAAACATTTTTTTTATCATACGTCTGTGTCCGGCCGTTGAATTTGTTCACTAGGGATTGATCGTGTATTGTAACCAATAGCCCATTGTGTTGCTACAGTGCAAAGGTAATACTTACCAGGAAGTTTAAAATACTTAAGCACTGATATTAAGCATGGGTTCGCTAATGAATTTAAACTTCTTGTCCATTGGAAGAAAATAACAAATAAAATGGGGTAAATACAAATGTCAAAGTTCATCAAAATTTTCGCTGAAACGAGTCATCCTCTGAAACCAACTGGAACCAGTATGCTTCAACATTTGCAAACCTGTATTGTTCCAGACTTCATCACTGCAAGAGTTCCATTCAGGGAATAACAGAACACCAAAATGACAGATAAGGAACACGATGAATAATTCAATTTCCTTTAAACATTCTGAAAGATTCGAAACAATGTGGCATCACATGTCAACTTTGATTTTAAAACAAAAGCAAAAGTTTATTATGCATTCTCCAAGTCATAAAGCGCCTGTTTGCTGAAAACTTTGAATATGTGTTGTAAGGCGGAAACGCATAAAGCGAGTT
The DNA here is from genome assembly GCA_947359465.1 of Metellina segmentata. Classification (NCBI taxonomy): domain Eukaryota; kingdom Metazoa; phylum Arthropoda; class Arachnida; order Araneae; family Tetragnathidae; genus Metellina; species Metellina segmentata. The sequence continues at coordinate 19,306,771 of OX375876.1, forward strand.
GGTTTAATCAGATATTCAATATACGTCACGATGGGTTATATGGGATAGTTTTTAATGCTCTTCCCATAAACGTCAGAAATATTTATCGTTCATATTTCCCTAAGCGTTTAATGAAGTCAGAAAATTTGAACGCTCTGTGTAGTTTGTATTAAGAGCTTAATGAATGGTGAGATTATTTAGGAAGCGTAGTGTGATGGAAGTGTGTAAAATCAGAATAATTTCCACAAAATTACTGTCAATAAAATATTTATTGTATATAATATATACAATATATTCATTTGTATATAATGTAAGACATGTGGCAGGCCTTTCATGTCAAATATATGTATTTACTTGTGTTTTTCTACAAAAATATTCAATTCACAGAACAAAAAAATATATGATGTAAAAACTCAAGAAAAGAGATTAATACAAATATAGTTAGATAAGAGATAAACAAAACGTATCAATGAAGCAGATTACTTATTAAATTTAAATCATTAAAAACTGTACCGACTCACGAGAAAGAAGTATTCTTTCGGGATTTATCCCGGATTGTCTCCAATAGCCCATTGTATTGCTTCAGTGCGACGTAAATTCAACTACCTACTTACTACCTAAGGATATCTCATAATTTTGAACCACGGTTAGTTGACGGGATCAACAACTGAGCATGCAGCCCACTCTCCAAACTTCCACACCACGTTAATGTAAAATATTGAGGGCTGGACTATTGGATATTCTAGAAATTTTCATCAAGCAACAATGAATGGTTATGATGTCACACTGCTCTAATGAAACGCTAGAGAAAGAACTGAAAAAAAGTGATGAAAAACTCAACAAGACCGAAAAGATGACGTACGCAGAAAAAGTTAAGGAAAGGAAAGAAACTCAGTACCCAACAAGAGGACGCAGTAGAAGCGGATAGAGAAGTACTCACGTAGCACTAACAAGGCCTAATAATGAAACAGCCACCTCAATAGAAACTAAGAGACACCTGCAGAACAACATCGATATTAGGAAGTTTAACGTCGAGATAAAAAAGTTACAAATATAAGTAACGGAGGAGTCGCTATTGAAACGAACTCAGTCGAAGAAATAGAAAAAATAATACAGGAAATAAATGGCAGTACTGAACTAATCAGGGACTTCAAAGTTGACAAACCTAGGAGAAGAAATCCCCAAGTCCTACTTTTTGCAGTATCTGATGACACAAGCGAAGAAGACATTTAAAATAACTCAGACGAAAATTATGATAATAACAAAGGAAATTTTATGGTTAAAACCAGAACTAAATTTAAAAATAGATACGGGACAAATTGGGATTTGAAATTGGACCCAGTAATCTTTAACAAACTGATGGATAAAGGAGAAATCATAATAAATTGGGAAAAGATTAAACTTAAGGAATACCTGAAGCCTACACAATGTTTTAAGTGTGCAAGATTTGGTCACGTTGCCAAATACTGCAGACAGATCAAAGAGATTTGCACAAATTGTGGAAGGAAGAACACAAATGGAGGAACTGTGGGAACTAAAGCAGCTGTATCATATGCAAAAACCACAATGAAAAGTTTAAAACAAATTTCGAACCGCATCATGGGAGTACAGATAAAAATTTCAAAATTTATGAAAAGGAATTCAAAAACTTAACCACGAAGATTAACTATGCCTAGACAAATCAAAAACTTATTACACGGAGCTCACATCAATATAGCAAATTCAAGAGCCGCAATGATGTAGCTAAACCATGATATAATCGGCAGCAATTAGGATTTCATTTCTATCAATGAGACATACTGGTTTCAAAATGCCATTGTGGGAATTCCAAAGACCATCGTCAGCGACATAAAAGCAAAGGCGGCAATACTGATTAGAGATAATTATAATTCCCTAACCATATTTAAAATTGACAGAATGGCCCTCTCCATAATGAGATCTGGCGGAGTGGAAGTTCTGTTGAGCTCCATATTTTGCAGCCCTAATGAAGAAATCGCCTCTAAATTGATGACACTCAGTGAGATTATACAGAAGCATGGGCACAGGTCAGTCATAGTCAGTAGAGACTTTAACGCCAAGTCAACGCTATGGGGTAAGAGACCAAATGACCAAAGGGGGAAGGCGGTCTTAGACCTCTGCGACACTCTGGACATTAACATCATTCATGACTCGGAGTATATCCCGACATTTTCATCATCCAGAGGCAAGAGATGGATCGACTTGATTTTGACCAAAAATATGCATACAAATATAGAAGCAATATAGAAGCAAGGGTAATAGATAACATCTCAAATAGTGACCATAATACTATTGAAATTAAATGAATCCAAAATAAAATTCGGCAGGAACAAAGAAAAATAATAAATATCGTCAAGATCGATTGACTAAAAGCCAAGATAAAAATTTACAACATAACTAAGAAAGTAACTATAAGGGAAGAACTAGAAGAAAAAGAACTAAAAAGCATCATTGACGATTTACAAAAAGAGTTGGGAGTTATGCTTAGGAAAAAAATGGAAAACGAATATAAAAGAATTCAAAAAGAAAAACGCCTATTGGTGGACTCCGGAGCTACAATCTAAGAGCAGCCGAACAAGAGCTATGAGAAGGAGACATCAAAAGAATGGGATGAAAATTCCAGAAATGAATATAAAATTATTTTCAAAAAAGAACTATCAGAATACAAAAGCTTAATTCTACAAACCAAAAGAATAAAATTCAAAGAATAAATGTAAGAAATCACCACAAGTAATTTTTTCGGAAATAACCATGAAAAAGTTAAAGAAAAAAAGTAAAAGACGTGAGTCCAAAATGGGCATAGTATAAAGCGACGGAACACCGTCAAAATCATTGGCTGGCTGAAACTAATAAGGAAATACTTGGTTTTAATTTCCCCTATGTGAACTCAACTGGAGATACTTCGACTCGCAAAAGAAAAATTTCTAACCGAGACTTTAAACAAATCACTAATTTTGAAATCGAGAAAGTTTTCGAAAATTCAAAGCCCAGAGGGGCTACGGGCACGGACGGACTACAAATAGAAGTTATCAAAGAAATGTATCTAGAGAACAAACTTTTATTAAAAAATATACTTAACAGCCTACTAAGATATTCCCAGAAACCAGGAAACAAACCAAAATTATTGTAATACCGAAGGAAGACGAAGAACTTAATCACCTGGAGTCTATAGACCCATATGCCTATTGCATTATTGGGGGAAGGTGTATGATAAGATTATTACAAATAAACGGTGATGCTTCCTAGAAAAAGGAAAAATTTTAAACGAAAGACAGTTTGGTTTTAGGAAATTCAAGTCAACTACAGATGCTATTAAAACATTCATAATCTAACAGATGCAGCAATAATCAACAGAGAGATAACAAGCGTCATATCCCTGGACAAGGAAAGTGCTTCCAACACCGTTAACTGGAAAATTACGAAAAATAAAACAAATAATCTGAACATTCCTCTATACTTAAAAAACGTTATAGATAGCTTTTTAAACAAAATAGTTGCTATAATAATTTATAATCAAGGCGTTCCGCAGGTATCAAGTATGGGTCCGCTTTCTCAGGAATATCTATATTAACGTCATCCTCAATTTGGATCTGGGAGTAAACACTGATATACAGGCGTTTGCCGATGACATGATCATAACGGTAAGAGAAACACACACATCTACATAAGAATTTACAGAGTCGGTAATGACGCATTCATAAAAATTAACACCTGGATTGCCGAAAACAAATTGAAAATAAAGACAAACGCATTTTTATTATCCTATGTAAGAAAAAATACCTGCCACATTCCGCGAATAAAATAGATGGACAAAATATTAAATATAAAAAGAAGCTTAAATACTTGGGAATTATCATTGACAAAAACTTAACATTCATACCACATCTTAACTACATTCTTGAAAAAATTCTCAAAATACAGATTAAATTAAATAGGATATCAAAATCCTCTTGAAGTTTGAACCTTGAAGTCAAGAAAGTCATATACCTCAAAGCCTTAGAGAAAATAATTTCCTTTGGAGCGGAAACGTGGTTCAAGAACCAAGTCAAGCAGATCTTCAAGATATTACTGATACAGAGAATTCTCATAACTAAATCCCATAGAACAGTTTCTACCGAAGCACTAATGATATTAACGGGTTGTATTCCGATTGACATTAAATTGAAAAGTCAGGTAAAAACCGACAAAATACTGAAGAATAAAGAAAATCAAGTTAGTAATGGAATAAATATCCCAACAACTGATATTTAAACAGAAAACAACTCAATGGGAAGCACATAGAATACTTTGGAAATGCTACAATAAGAAGGACGAAAGCGAAATTACCATATAAACTGACGGATCGAAGATGAACAATTGGCTGCGGTTTAGTAATACGAAGAAGGAATAGAGATCCAACATCAAGAACTGAGACTAAGCGACCACGTCACCGTGTACGACGCGGAACTCATGGCAATTATCAGAGCGGTCAACACAATAAAAGATAATAATCATAGAAAGGCTACAATAATCACAGACTCTAGATCACTACTTGTGGCCCTCGACAGATACTCAAACCCAGATAGTGTCTTGTTAAAGAAAACAATCTCCGACCATCAGGGAGATATTAGTTTCATCTGGATTAAGGCGCACGCCAGATATGTCGAGAACGAACGAGCAGACGAGATCGCAAAAGGAGCCACTCAGTGCCCGGATGTAGATATAACGACTAAGAGATCCAGAGAGAACATAAAAGGACTTCTGAACGAGGAGCAGTTAAGAGAGTGGCAATTACGTTGGGATAACTCCACCCAGGGAAGAACAGTACATAACTTATACTACAAAGTCTTAACTAGGAGACTCCGAGGTTCATTCGAGATATATCAACTGCTGACGGGGCATGGAGCCCTTGGGAAATACCAACATATATTTTTTGCAAAGACTAATATGTGTAAATGCGGAGAAGAGGAAGAAACAGTGGATCATATTATATACAGATGCATACAGTGGGACGCTATTAGAGAAATGTTTTCTAGGGAATTACAAACATTCTGATAGAAAACTATTACTTTCTGATAAAAGAACTAGAGAAAGCCTTAGGAGCATAATGAAGGGAATTTTGGAAGAGACAGGATAGTGAAGTTCATGCAACCCAAAACGAACCGGGAGGTAACCAAACAAAACCAATACCCCTCGTATAATGGGAGTGATGTAATTGACGGCCTAGCTGATGATTGGCTTTTCGTTTTATGACGCAAGCAACCGTACTTGGTCAAGGTGCGCCAAAGACAAGGCAGACAACGCCAAAACAGCCAATCATTGTTTATAATGACGAGATGCTGTACTCGGATATTTTCATTGGAGATTGATCCCGGACCATCGCCAAATACCATTTTATACTTGGAAACTGGTGCAAGTAAAATCTGTCGTGGTTTCTCAAATGTCCTCGCGTGACCTCAGCTGTTGACTTCGTCATCTGACCCTGGTTCAAAATGATTAGGTGTTGTAATTCCCTTCAGGATTGATCCCAGACCGTCGTCGATAGCCTGTTGTGTTCCTCCCCAATGCGACATAAATTCAACTACCCTATCTACGTACCCACAAACTATTCCTAAAATGTAATTTAAATTCAAGGAAATCTCGTATCAATTACGGACTGCCTGCTGCGAGGTGGCTTACCTCAACATCGTATCTGGAAATAATCATTATACCGGTAAAAGGTGGAGATAAAAATTTACAAAAATTTTAGGGATCTGGGACACGCGATCCAATGTTATTTTAAGAGTTAAGACACAACTAGCACGCGGTTAGTAGGTAGGTATTTTAATTAACGTCACACTGGACCAACACAACGGGCTATTGGTGACGGTCAGGGAGGGACAGATCCAAGGACAAAACCTCGTCATTTTGAACCACGGTCAGATGACACTAGCATGCGGAAGCTCAGGGGGTTGGAGTTGTACCGGCAGGACGTGTATCCCCACATCTGGAATTCAGATCAAGCCCGACGCGATCAACAAGTCGTCAAACACCGGCACTTTGGGCTTCGCGTGAGGAAGTGGAAGACGAGCATCCCCAAGATCCCGACCTTATGAACTCGTTGGGAAAGCCGGGGAAACTTGAAAGCCCTTTATATCAGATGGCAGGTCACGGTAAAGTTAAAAACCCCCTTTGCAGGTGTTTGGGTTGGTAATGGAGCTTCTTATTCTGACAAGATTATTTCGAGAGATGAAACGTGACATTTGAGAGGAGCAGACGCATCCTCCAGACTCTGACTTTTTGGATCCACGCTCCCGGCTCTTAGGTGGTTCGATGTCAATTGATGAAACCATGACCTTAAATTGATGTAATATAACTCAGTAAATAATGTTCCAATGACGTTACAGAGTCACGCTTTGGAGTCTGGTATGTAATTCAAATGTGCTTGGATGAGTACGCCGTGGCCATTTCCTAGTTTTTAGAAAGACTCAGTGATGAAGAGGTCAATTAAACAGACTGATTAATGAACTTGTAATGAAGATTTACATACAGGTTGGATTTATAGAATACAGAAAAGCTCAGATGTGGAAAGACTCAGCGACGAAGAGGTCAGTTGAACAGAGACTGATTAATGAACTTTAAATAAATATTTACATGCAGGTTGGATGTATTGATTAGAGAAAAGCTTTAAAAGGAGGACTGGGTAATTTAAACTTAAGAATTAAATAACAATTGAACTATTGTCCAAGCACAGCGTCCTCACAAGGTTGCACTTAAAAAATCCCAGTGGTTCTTCTGAACCCCTTCGAGGGATCGCACACAAATTGCCAGTTGTTGATGGATGCCTCAACGTTCCTTTTTCTTGGGGGGGGGGGGAAGTTGGATTGTACCATCGACTTCTCAAGTACGACTAAGAGTGCTTATCTTCGTAGGATCGGTTGGAAGCCACGATCCAACTCACAGAACCGCTCTTGGTGTTAAGGGACGAGGCACTTTAAATCTACCGATATAATTTAGTGATCCCTTTCATACCTAACCTAAAAAAATCCTCGAAAAAATATTCCCTGATATTTTCCTAATTTCCCTGCTATTTTCACAAAAATTTCCCTGATTTTACAATTCCCTTTAGAAATGTTGTGGTCCGTGATTGGTATCAATATAAAGTATTGCAAGTATGTAAAGTACCCCGAACTTACTTTTCAACAAGATAATGCCGCACACGTCACAATACTGTATTAAAATATTTAGGGTCAGATGGTGTAAAAGTATAACTATCCACAAATATTTTGTATTTTTTCTCTACAGACATTATAATTGTTAATGGAAAGGTTGGAACCCTTAATAGAACTCTTACAGTAGCGATTGAAAAAACAAGGGAAAATATGCAAAATATTTTGATTACAAACTTTGTACACCTGACACTACACTATCATCCTATACATCAAAATCAATTATACATAAAATGATTGCGTCGGAAGAGGGTGCAAGAATTTACCTACGGATTTAATTATGAGGTCTTAATGCTTGACTTCGTTAACCCTGTAAGCGGTTTCGACGAGATATCTCGTTCATAAGAGATTCGACTAATCTTGCTAAGGACGAGATATAGCGTCATCGATTTTTTGATTGTGTCGAGAACAAGATCGAAATACACTATTACAAAAAATCAAGAAGCACCAAGAAGGGTTGTCCAGGAGTTGTGCCGGGCTCAATGCACTTGGAACTGCACTGACTCGGGACGTATAATCTTTAGTGACGATTCCCGTTTCCAGCTGTGTCCTTACAACAACCGCAAACCCGTCTGGAGCAGTACAGGACAGCATGGGGAACCTGCCATTACTATCGGACACCACCAATGATCACAATCGGGCGTTACTATATCCTTTGATAGCCGGGCCCCTTTGGAAGTCATTTCTGATACACTTATAGCACAGCGGTACGTAGATAGCATTCTACGACCGGTTGTGTTACCGTTCTTTTTGCGACACCCGGGACTTACTTTTCAACAAGACAATGCCGCACACATCACGTGTTGCTATGAATTGTCTTCAAGCTTTCCCGACACTTCCTTGGCCAGCTAGGACTCCTGATCTCCCTCCCATAGAGCACATTTAGACGTCATGGGAAGGCGATTCCAACCATCTCGGAATGTCGACCCTTTAGCCCGACAGTTGGAGATGGAAAGAAATTCCGCAAGACACCATCCAGGAACTTTTTGTGTCTATGCCAAGCCGGGTAATGCATCCAGGCCAGATGTGGAACAATGTCTTATTGACTTCCTCCCTTTCTAACGGCCAAACTCTGAACTAAATCCGTAAATTGTTCTGATATTTGAATAGTTTGTTTTTCTATGTATGTTCTTCACATCCAACTATTTTTTCGCAATCGGACAATTCCTTCTGGATGCGTAGATTATTTTGTTATAGAGTGTATATCGTCCATCAAGATCTATTAATGGTTTCGTGAGTGACTAGGACAACTAGTCAGGACACCCACCAGAAGGGTTTAGAAACGCGAGGCGACGAGTTAAAATCCTGATCCACTGGTTAAAGAGTAAAGTCGGACATCGTAAAGCTAGAGAAGCAAAATAGTATGAGTAAGGGCCTACCTGCACGCTCTTGGGCATGGCGAAGACAGCCCTGAAGACGGGCAGGATGAGCTCTGCGTACTCCTCGGCCGTCGACTCCTCGATCATGTAGAGCAGGGGCTGAAGGGCGGCCGCCAGCACCTCCGGGGTCTGTAACTCGGAGTTAAGAGACGGCAGCACGTGAAGGTACCACAGTTTCTGAAACAAAAGGTAATACGTCAAGAATTGCTACTTTGGTCGGGTACCGATTGAGAGAGTGTAACGGATACGCAACCAAAGACTGTCGTGTAGAACGGGGGGCTTGATGCATGTTAAATGCGCCACTTATACGACGGTCTTTTGTTGGGTAGAAATTAGAACTCGCAACCCTAATCGGCTACTCTTCCAAATGGGTTTACTCGTCTCTGTGTAAATTTCGAGAGAGGGGTGTTTATCATCTGAACATGGTTCAAAAAATTATAATGTGCCCTACGATCTTTCCTCAAGGGATTGATCGCAGACCGTCGCCTGTAACCCGTTGTGCTGCTACAGTGCGACGTTAATTCAACTGCCAATCCATCTGTTTCTCACATCCGCCGACCTACCGGTTTGATGGTTAAGGTGTTAGCCTTTAGATCGGAAGGTTCCTGGTTCCAATCCGGGTCAGTGCATGGATATTTGTAAGCACATGGTGTAGAGGTGGTTGATTCACCTTAAATATGTTGTGGCAGAAAGTCCTCACGTTGGGTTGGCGAGGAAGTTTAGAGAGTGGGGTGTCAGTTCAGGCGTTGCCTCGTCATCTGACCGTGGTTCAAAATTACGTGGTGTTGTCTCCTCGGATCTTTTCCTTCGGGGATTGATCCCGGATCGACGTCAACAGCCCCTTCCAGTGCGACGTTAATTAAAAACCTACCTACCAGCTACTCAGGGCAAGGAGTCACGAGAAGAATGCGACTTGATGGATAGGTACGGTACGTCGATTAACGTCGCACTGGAGCAACACAACACAACACAACAAGGAAAGATACGAAGACAACATCAATGAAATTTGTATTATGGTTGATGACGAAAATAAAACCTGAGCTGGTACCTTACTCTCCATACTTCCACACCATGCCGACGTGTTGATATTTGAGGCTCCGACAAATTTACCATGCACCAGCCCTCTTTGTACATGACAGTCTGTGTTGGATTCAAACTTGAAACCCACTTGTTGCTGATCCGTTAATACTACAACTGGTCCACCCCGGTCCAAGAGAGTTGATTGGTAAAGTCAGGTGTCCTCTATTGTTTGTGAAAACGCATAGAAAGACCACCGAACTTCTAAATGAAATAGACGCGTGTGAGCATCTTCAGTTTGTTTCTTCTGATCGCCATTTTTGAAGACCTGTCACGCGGTTTTGTTGGTGACATGGATACCAAATGTGGAATGAATACCACACACACACAAAATGTGTGGGGAAATTTATAATATTATTATAATACTTAGTAGTACAACTACCAACAGTGGTCTCACGATATTAAACAAAAATCAAAATATTTTAAGTCCAAAGATAGAAACAAGAAAATGACCCAAAAGGTATAATTGCCCTCAGATGATGAAGAAGAGGAGTATTAATGCTTGGCGTGCGTTGAATGTTAAGGAACTAGCAGGTCAGGAGAAGATTGGGTACAATACACGAGCTGTCGAATGTTGGTTCATGTGGCTTGTACAGACGGTGATCCTTATTATTTGCGTCATAATTCTGAATCTAATTGATCAGTGTAAGATTTTATTCATTATTCTTTTGTTTGTTTTGTCGCAGAGAAGTCATTTTTGTTATTTTCATTGAATTTTATAAGTTTTCAATTTTATTTTAGCTCGTACTGCTGAAGTTAAGTTCTTAATTGAGGTTTATAAAGTTTAGGCTTAGTTAGTTTTTCGAATAACAATGAGAATGTTTTTTACGTAAGACGTTAAAGTTGTGCCTTATCGTTAGCAATATCGATAAATGACCTTATTCTGTGATTTTAACACAATAAATAAATATGTAACAACATAACTATAATTATTCTTCTGGTGTTACAACTGATTCCAATTACTGTTACAACCAATCCGGGTGTGGGGTCGGTTGAAATAATTTCCCTGATTCTTTTAAAATACCTCCAGATGACTTTGTAATGCAGATAATGCTGCTATAACATCACCCATTGGTATAGCGATAACAAAGGTTCAATTAAGGAATACAGTCAAATACGCTGAGGTTAGAATGTTGTCACAGTGAGCGATTTTTTCAAAAATGGTTCAACTGTCCCCGGTGTACCCTACTTTTACTTGACATTGTTTGGCCCCCAACTAGGCAAAACATGATTCTTGTACCGCGATACCCCAAACAACAACGATTCTTTGACTTCTTGATCAATAACCTCGTTGCCTTTAACTAATCCCGAGAACTGAAAAGATTTCTTTAAGAAATAACTATTACAAGGTTCTTGTATAAAGATGGTTTTTATCATCTGTCGTTACTTCAAATCATTTGTAAGGTTATTCATAAGTCAGCAAAGTTCTTCGGAGCAAAGTATTAAAAAGCAGCGGAACAATTTAATCCTCCGAATAAAAAACCCTTTCCTGAAATACAGATCAGTGCGAACTATGTAAAACGTTCCTTCGAACGTAAAAATTTCTGGAAGTTTCTCCATCCAAGAGACCGAAACAAACGTAAGCCCTGGAGCTATAAATATTTCATTCAACGCCCACCAGGGTACTTAAATGATTAAAGAACGCAATTGAGAAGGAAACAAACGCTTGATTTAACAAAGAGAATAGAATGGCTGCCACTTCGACTGCATGCAAATGAGCTTGGGTCAAGAATAATCGGAGAACCAACTGTTCGGGAAACAATAGGGAGACTCTCGAGTTAAGACAATCGGCACGTTCAATTAAAACCCTTTTTGTGCTTTAGGGATACAATGGGATTGTTTCCATTCCGCGAGAAATTGTTACTTTTCCATTGTCGTGAGAACTGCCAAGCGATTTCACAAAGCTTCGATATGGAAAAAGCTTTTCACTAGAGATTAGAGATTTTTTCGGTTATCATTGCTCGGAGCAGAGGCAGGTGATTGTTTATGTAAAAATATTCACAGGTTATGTCTCTGACAATGGATGTAACACGAAATTTCTATAGTCGGTGTTGGGTAATAGTCTGCGAGATGGATATCCTAGAAAAATGTGAATAGTTTAGGTTATTGATAAAATGGCGTTGAGAAGAAAATATACACGAAAATACGTGTCGCGTATAATATAATCACGTCAGCAGTATTAAATTACGGTTAATATCTACCATTATAAGAGGAAATGTTTCTCTGTGTAATGCGCGGAGTGTTCCGACAAATCTATGGCACTTACAATAATGAAATTTGGTATACAGGTAGTCCTAATCTTTTGCGATTTTTGTGTCCAGCTCGAATTTTAAAATTTTATCTGGAACATCTTAAAATTAATTTATTAGTTTTTTAACCTTTCTTCTTTCTGGAATGTGATGTCACCTCTACCTCGAATGAAAAAGGAAGCTGATTTTGCAATTTTTGACCGCTGAACTCACAAGCGTTTTTAGTCCGAATGCCTTTAGAACCATGCCAAGTTTTCCGATTCTAGACAATTTTGACTTACGTTGTTGATAATAGCCACTTCGAGGCAATCACGGCGTTTAACCCTATTGTTTTCATTAAAACATATATTTTGTGAATGGCATCGTAGAATTTCCTCGATCTTTCCCATCGAGGGTTGATACCGGACCGTCGCCAATAGCTCGTTCTGATGCTCCAGTGCGACGTTATTTATAATACCTGACATACAGTAGAATTTTCGTAAGCATTTTATAACAAAACAACAAATATAAAAGATGTTATGTATTCTAAATATAACGTTGATAACACCCTCTTACGAAAACTTTTGATGAATTCTATGAAAATGTCTATAGGAATGTGGTCTATAGAACCATATAAAATTGTGGCCCGTTTTGCTATAAGCTCTACAAAGTAACTTCCATCAAAAGTCTATATAGAATGTATATAGAAGCATCTATAGAATTTTATCTAAGCTTATTTCTTTTGTTTCATGACTTTACTTTTGAAAAGAGAATTTCTCTATAGAATTCTACAAATATATACTCTATAACAAAAAAAAAAATCGACGCATCAAGAAGGAGTTGTCCACAAGTAGTTCCGGGCTCGATCCACTTTGAACGGCGCTGACTAGGGACGTACGTATAGTCTTTAGTGACGAGTCCCCGTTTCCAATTGTGTCCTGACGACAACCGCAGTTGTTTCTGGAGACGTCTAGAGCAGCATGGGAAACCTACCCTTACTATCGCATGCAGCTTATGTCACAACGGGGCGTTACTATCTCCTTCGATAACCGGGCCCCTTCGGTAGTCATTTCTGATACACTTACAACACAGCGGTACGTACACAATATTCTACGACCGGTTGTGTTACCGTTCCTTTTGCGACACCCCGAACTTCCTTTTCAACAAGATAATGCCGCACACGACACGTGTAACTATGAATTGTCTTTAAGCTTTCCCAACACTTCCTTGACCAGCTAGGTCTCATAATCTCTTTCCCATACAGCACATTTGGGACGTTATGGGAAGGTGATTGCAACAATCTCGGAATGTCGACCATTTAGCCCGAGAGTTGGAGACGGCAAGAAATTCCGCAGGACACCACCCGGCAACTTTTGCAGTCTATGCCACGCCGGGTGACAGCTTGCATCAAGGCCAGAGGTGGACCAACGCCTTTTTAACTTCCTCCCTTTGTAAAGGTCAAACTCTGAAGTAAATCATTGAATTGTTCTGAAATTTTAATCGTTGGTTTTTCTATGTATGTTCTTCGCATTTACCAGTTTTTAACTCCTTCTTGGTGCGTCGATGTTTTTTGCTATAGAGGTATTTCTATAGAATCAGAGTTAGGTTTTCTATATCGAACGCGTTCTATAGAATTGTATAGAATTTTTTTCTATAGAAACAAAATTTCGTTTCTCTTTAGAAATCTTTATAGAATGATATGGAACTTTAAAATATTTTTGTAAGGGATATCATTCATTCACTGTAAAACGAAATTATGTTTGCATTTTTGAAATGAATATTTAAGTTTTATCGATTTATGTTTTTTTTAAAATTATTTCTTGGCAACATGTTTGTCAGTCACTAGAATATACAAATATAACAGGAGAGATCGGATTGACTTAAACAGTACGAAAATATTACATAATAGAACACAACATGGAATGTGTTTTTAAATCTTGCATATTATGTTTGGTGGCATAACCTGACGCAGTAGTTCATTCCTTTTAAATAATGAACAATCATTTCGTTGCAATGTATGTTGCTTTCGTTGTCCAAATGCCCAGCTCACTTTTTCCACTTCACTTCCGTTTAGTAGGAGACACTATCGTAACTTTGATCACATTTTAGTATGGTAGCTATCTGATGCCACAAACCACAACTACTAGAAATCGGCTGCAGAGAGCATTGCTGTAGCATTAAAGCGTTATTTATAGCGCCTGTAATTTTGAACCGGAATATACAATGTTTATTTTTTAATAGGTTTGGTCACAGTTTTCGTGAAATTTTATTGCAATTCAAGATAGGTAGGTATTTAATTCCATGATAAATTTTTGAATTGATTTCTCTGTCAAAATATATCAAGATTACTATCCATAACTTTATAGAAAAAATATTAATTCAAGAATTAATATTTCAAACTAAATGTTACTTAAAAACTAAAATATATTGTGTCTACAGAGACTGTTCACACATTTTTTAGACAATGTATATTGTAATCACAAAACTAAATTACATAAAATTCTTGTGTTTTAAATGTTTTATTTGATAACCCTTATTCTGAACTATCTTTCGACACCGTAATTTCCAGGATAATAATGCCTTTTGAAGTGTCAGAAGAGTTATTCTACCCCATTCCTCCTGAACAGCTTTCCAGAGTCCTGTAAGGGTTGTAGGGCGACGTTTGGATAATGCAGATTTTAAAAGTACGAAAGCACAAAAATCCATAGGTGATACATCGGGAGATTTAGTAGGGATATCAGTGAAGGGTATGGCCTTGATACCGGTTTTTTGTTCATTTCTTTTAGGAAATTTACAGTGGATTTTGATGTGTGACTGCTAGCTTTGTCTTGATGGAGTTCCGCAGATTAATGGCACTGTGGGTAAATCGATGGTATTTATTTCAGAAAAATTAGCGATAAAATATTTACCTGATAGTATTTGGAGTTAATCTTGACATTTTTTTCCACTGTCTTTATTTTTAACTTGTCATTATATGAAAAACCAGCAACAATCATGAATCCCTTAGAAAAACTTTCTTTCAATTCTGTGAACCATGTACTCAGATTTTTTTCTCCCCTTTTATGATAATAAATGGCTCTTTGTTTGCTGCAATTATTTAAATACACCCATGATTGATCTATTGTGAAAATGTTTTACCATTTTTCTTTGGATAAGTGTTCCTCATATAGAATTCGGCAGCGTGTCCTGCGTTCAGCGATATGCCGCTTATGCTTTATAGAAACACGAAGCACATTGTGTTTTTTCGCTTTCTTAAGATTTAAATGAACGTTTTTCATTTTGTTTACAGTGGACACCGAGCATTTTAATGATTTTGCAACTGTCCTTTGACTAGGGCGATTTTCTTTTAACATTAAACAACGTACCTTTGCAACAGTCGAAGATGTCCGTTTCTTCCTTGGATACTTGTTTGGAATTTTTGTCCCACTTGAGGCTCCAATTTGACGTTTTTTTCCTTTCTTGATGACGGTTTTAACTATCGACGCTTTAGATATCCCAAAATCATGACTCTCACATCGTTTTTGGATAACAGAATATGAATATTTCTCTTAGGAAAGAGCATAAATATAGCCTTCGAACCACTGCTTCGTTAAAAATGCCATTTTGAATAAAAACAAACCTCTCAAGCCGCAGACGATAATTTTGACTTTTAAAAACATAGTACAACTGCAATTATTTCTTTTGCAGCAAACGATTTTTTATTACCTTACCAAAATCGTCTAAAAAATGTGCGAACAGCCTCTGTATTCTTTAAAATACCTTAATAACTATCTAATAAATACCAACGCTATAGGAATGTTATTTAGGTGGATATCTATAAAATTATGGGAAGTTGATTTAACATTAAGAACTCCAAACTTTTTGTATTCATGAATGACACGATACTTGGTACCTGAAAGATAAATTTGGATATAAATTCGAAGTTTTTTGTCGAAATAGGGGGATGTAATTGAAAATTTTGAAGTTTGGGCTAAACTTAATATGGAGATGGCCTCTTATGAAAATTGTATGCATATGAATTTATAGAAAGCGTTATTCACTGTCGAATGCTATTTTTGACTTTTCTCTACAGTTAAAAAATTGTTTGAATGAAGAGGGGTGGTTTGTTTTTCAGCAACTGTACACTACAGTAAAGGCTTTAATTTGCAAATAGTTCTTCAAATTGAATCAGACCTTGTTTTCTTTTATTGATTTATTTGTGTTCTAGGAAAAAATGTTTAGAAAATCCGACAAGAAAAAACACACTGCTGATGTAGCTACTGAAAGGCCGTTATAGAAGCTGTAATTGCTTTTACTCATAAACTTCTTTAATCTATCGTGCACGGATTAGAAAATCTTAATAAATATAACAAAATCTAAAAATTTTCATGAACAGTCATGGACAAAAACAAAAGATCAATTTTTAATCAATGTCGAATCAACACCAGATGATGTCATGAACGGAGCAATCGGGAGAGGATAGCAGGTAAGAACATGATGTGGACCAAGTGAAAAAAACTGTTGAACGACACAGTAAAACTGCTGAAGAAAGAGAAGATTTGTGTGTAGCAATAAAATTCTCGGTCGAAGACGTGTAACAAAGCTATTTATTTTTTTAGCGAAACAAAGTAAACAGCTTTTTTATGGAAAATAAATAGAATTTATTAAAAGAAAGTAGAATTTTAGATACAGCTTGCAATTTTTTTTTGTCCATTTTGTATTTGTTTTTGTTTCTTGTTTCTAAGTCGTTCTGTCGGCGAAAAAAAAAAAAAAAAGGACAGTTAATATCAATTATCGAACACACAGGCTAAAACCATTATGAAAATGAAAAAAGATTATTCCTGCATCCATACGTTTGCGACAAGGGCGCAAACAAACTCGGATTATTAGAACCGTTATTATAATATCCGTACTTGTTCTTAATTGTGTACGTTGCACAAGTAAGATAAAAACTGTAAAAATCTCCGATCTAAACCATCATTAATAACTCTCAAACACGAAATTACCTCTAGTTGATGTTAGGTTTCCTACAAGAAAATGACTGTGGAAAGAAGATGCATTTTCAGATGAAAAAGGTACATTCATCAGTGAAAAAATTCAGTGATTAAAAAAGGAGTAGTAAATTAAAGAATGCGTAAATGGGTTTGCTGCTGTTGCTTTCATTGAAGCAAGAGGATAGTGAAAGTACAATGCATAAATCATGCATTGTACTTCATGCATTTGAGCGAATGATATACTATTTTATAGGGTTCCCCCCTCACACCTTTTAAACTAATTCTAGAGGAGTAGATAAATAATTTGTGTATACGTTTGTACAACTATTTCAAAAGAAGTTAGAAAATAATGTAAAGATATTACAAGCAATAGATTTCAGTGAAAAGTTCTTTGTGGTATTGTTTTAACTAAAAGTATTAATTTTAAGTTCCAAAAAAAATATTAACTGTTTTAGAACCATTATATTCCAAGCGTCTCCTTTATGAATTAATGAAATTATATTTTATTACTTTTCATTTAAGTACTCTAATTGTATCACTCCTTTCACTTCCAACGTAACTGGTTATTAATATTAATTATTAATTATGACAGGTCAGTTGATTTGAGTTTCGTGAAACAAGTAAGCAAGATGTAAGATATTCAGTCAAATCTTTAAAAACTGACTAATCATAAAATGGCTGGTAAAAGAATATGGATTTAATTTACGTCACAGTAAGAAATAGAACAATTAGTAGGCAAAGTAACACAAAAATTGGCAAAAACAAACAATGAAAACAATTTAAAACGCTTTGATCAATCGATGAAAAGATTAAATATATGAGATTAAAATAAATCAATCAACAACACACACGATAATAGGAAATGATCGAATAAACTTTTTCTGACATAGATGTTGGTTTAAAATAATAAAGGTTTTAGAAAGAGGATATATAATTTAAAAGGTATAAGTTATGACCTAATATACAATACATATACCTAATATACATTGCATCGTATTATCGTACTTGCTGATTAACCCGGCGTTGCTCGTGTTTCAAATACTATGACCGCGATATTTCCCTGCCTTAACTTAAATACACAAACCCTGTAGGACGTGTTTCCTTGTTCATGTCCATTTATTGTAGGAAAACAAACTTTAGATTATAAAATTGGGGCTTCGAGGGGCACTTTTAGGACTATGTGTGTGCCAATTTTCATGACTGCAGTGTATATACTATATACACACTGCTGTTTGTAAAAAATGTAACACTATGAAGGAATCATCCGAATGAAATGAAATTTGCAGCAAATGTCAATTATAGGATTTTATGCAAAGTAGTAAAGTTTCAGAGCCACCACGCATGCGTGGTGTGGGCAGCGCCCTCTGAACTTATGCTAAAAGCGTATAAATAGAGGGTTGTAGTGGGAAGTTGATAATAGTGCATGGTTAATTTTTAGTGGCGAACGTTAGTGAGACCTAAGAATACCTCCACGACGACATAGAGTGAAATTTTTACAACTTTGGGTGCGCACACAAACAATATGGAATTCTCTTCCACAAGCAGACATTCAACATCTGTTTCACTCCATGCCACGTAGTATAGCAGCAGTTATTGCAGCGCGTGGTGGCTACACCAAATACTGATTTCGGACACTTAATATATTTTTTTTGCTTTGAAATTTATTCATTTATTTGTACAAATACAAGCCGTTTTTGTATTAAATTTCATTTAATTCTGATGACTCCTATATATATACTACTACCACTACAAAACAAATCTACGCATAATACCATTATTAAAAATATCATTTTCTGCAAAGAGTTAAAATCTTCAATCATCACATTATTTTACCTTATATTACCGTTATTCCTAAATTTCATAAAAATCTTATTAAATTCCGTTATATCACCTGTGGTACAAATGTTTTATACGGTGACAGTTTCTAATTTCTCTTGTAACTAAAAAATTATTCCTAATATTTAGAAGACCTTGGTATCGTATGAAAGCTAAGGAGTTGAAAAATATTTTGAAGCAATCTCTCTGTACTAAAAGGAAGTTATTAACTCCGCTATAATCAAAACTTCCTTTTTTCGCTCGATTCTCATACGGTTTCCCGAGAAACTACGTATCAGAAAATTGAGAAATTTGTCAAATATTGCTTTAATTGTTTTAAAAAAATTGTACAGGGAACAAGACGGAGAAGATTTTTTTTCATGCGGCTTTTAGTTTAGGGTGTATTAAATGTCAAAGTCGAAAAAAAATCGAAATTTCTAACGCGAGTGAGCAAAACAAGTACAAATTTTCAGTTTTCAACCATAAGTTTTTTAGAGTACTTCTAAACGGTGAATTTTTGCACCTCGCCGAGTTGTTTTGGAAATTTGAATTTGGTTCCTGGTTAAATTTTAGAAACTCGAGAAAAATCGGGAATTTTTCATTACTTTTTTGTGAAAACTGTCATATCTATAGCTTATTACTATTAGTTTTAAAATATGGAAATACCACGTGAAAGTTATACTCGTTCTTGGGGTATGATTATTTTTTAAAATTGGTTCATAAATAAATCGATGCGATGAAAAGTATAATTTCGCCGTAGTGTATGAAGTTTTCATCGCGATGAAACATTAGATCGTTCTAGCTGGCCTTGTAAAACTCACTGCGACGTCATGGCCCGGAAAGACGCTTGTGAAAGGAGTGTTGGTTTGCGAAGCAAACCAAATGGGATCACCGGGGGTAGTCGAGCTAAAAGCGGAGTCTACTAGTATAAAAAAATTGCTATTCTGGTCGATTTTGTATTTTTCTACTGTGTAGATCCACCTTTAGGGCACGCTTCATTTCACATACTAAATTCGAGTCTTTTCAGATAAAAATATTAAGAACCAACAGCCTTCCTCGTGCAATTTATAACCTTATTTTTAGTGCAATTTATAACTCATATTTGACCACGTTGCCTGAGACACAAGGTATGCAATATCATGTAACGGACATACACGCTCAACTGGGATTGTTTTACTGACACAGAATAGAGAAACACACCCAGGTAAAAATAGAACTGTCCATTACGAAAAACGCCTATGGAATTTTATGAAAGTTTCAATGGTCAATAGAATGGTCAATATAATCCCATAGAATTATGGTCCATTGATCTATAAGCTCTATAAAGCAACCTTTATAAAATGTCTTATGAAACCTCTATAGAGAATTCTATAGAAGCTAATCTCTTATTTTACGAGTATACCTTTATATTAAACATATCTAAAGAATTCTACAGAAATCGTGGCCAGCACGGCGTTGCCCGTGACAATTCTTTTCGTTGGATTAGGTGGTACAACTGCTAGCTGACACTAGCCAACTCCCGGTGATTGTTACGTATTCCCATTTGGTTTGCTTCGCAAACGAACTTCACAGGCAACGCAGTGATAACCTACAAGTGGCTATTATCAACAACGTAGATCAAAAGACGCTAGAATAGGACAACATAGTTCGAAAGGCATTATACGAAAAGCCCTTGTGACGTCAGCGGTCGAAAATCGCAAAATCCACTCTTTCTTCAATGTCACATTACGGAGAGAAAAACGAAAAGTGGAAAAAAAAACTCAACTCTAAAAATGTTTTACATTATGTTTTAAAATTCGGGTTGGACACAAAAATCTCAAAGAATTAGGACAACCTGTGTGCCAAATTTCATTACTGTAAGTGCCATAAGACACTGCTTACAGACACAGACTACCCCTTCCTTTTTATGATTGTAGAGATGGCGGCACGTTTTCTCAAAAGAATTTTATCGAATTTTTTCTATAGAAAGGAAATTTCGTATCTCTATAGACATCTCTATAAAATTCAATGAAACTGTATAAACTGTTTTCGTAAGAGCACCACCTACAACTGGTTGCTAGCGCAGTGGGATGTTGAAAATCGGTTCCTTAAGACATTAAACATGGCACAATATCTTCATGGCAACGCCTCATTTCTTACAATAAATCCGAGTTTCGAGGTAAAACAAAATTTTGGAAACCAACAGCCTTCCCCTCGCAAAGATTTAAAACCTTCGTGAATTTCAGGTGCAAAACCCCGTCTCCGAGGGACTCAGACCAGATTCGCCATCAGAGGTGCCTGTGATCTTATTTCCACCTGCCAGCGTGAAAGGGTACTAACCGCCCGAGGGGTGGTGTCACTCGCTCCGAAATAGACGCGCGCTGATGGAAATGGATCTTGTTTACAGCCGTCTCTCTGGTGAGCGATGGGTTTAAAAGGTGCGCCGCTATTGGAGCGATGGGGAGGACGCTTCATTAATAACTTTTGACCCATCTCTTTCCTCTTCATCCCCACTCACGTGAGCAAATCCTTCGCGGCGGATTTCGGAAAAAAGATATGCGGGTGTGGTGATTTGGTTTGGGATTTCAGGTGGTCCGGAAGAGTGTTGTGACGATGCGTCGAGAATTAGTTACTTGCTCAGTTAACCCCCCTCCTCCTGGTGGTCTTGGCGAATCACGAAGAGATTCGAACCTCCTCGTGGTTTCGACGAGGTATCTAGTCCATCAAGATCGAATCTGTTTTGCTAGTGACGGTAACGATGTATCGTCATCAAGGTGTCGACGATTGTTTGATGATGGCGAGATCTTGCCAGTTTTCTTCTAATGACGAGATACCTCGTCCATCAGCATCTGGAGATGGTTTTTTCAATGACGAGATATCTCGTTAAGACAAACACCAGGAGGGTTAAAACGATCCAGTCATTAGCAAAACTAACCAGATCTAGATCCAATCCAGTTACAAAACTAACCAGATCTGGATCTAATCCAATTACAAAACTAACCAAATCTGGATACAATCCAGTTGCAAAACTAACCAGATCTGGATCCAATCCAGTTACAAAACTAACCAGATCTGGATCCAATCCAGTTACAAAACTAACCAGATCTGGATCCAATCCAATTACAAAACTAACCAGATCTGGATCCAATCCAGTTTTAAAACTAACCAGATCTAGATCCAATCCACTTACAAAAATAACCAAATCTAGATCCAATCCAGTTGCAAAACTAACCAGATCTGGATCCAATCCAGTTACAAAACTAACCAGATCTGGATCCAATCCAGTTACAAAACTAACCAGATCTGGATCCAATCCAATTACAAAACTAACCAGATCTGGATCTAATCCAGTTTTAAAACTAACCAGATCTAGATCCAATCCACTTACAAAAATAACCAAATCTAGATCCAATCCACTTACAAAATTAACCAGATCTGGATCTAATCCAATTACAAAACTAACCAAATCTGAATCTAATCCAGTTACAAAACTAACCAGATATGGATCTAATCCAGTTGCAAAACTAACCAGATCTAGATACAATCCAATTACAAAACTAACCAGATCCGGATCTAATCGAATTACAAAACTAACCAAATCTGTATCCAATCCAGTTGCAAAACTAACCAAATCTGAATCTAATCGAATTACAAAACTAACTAGATCTGGATCCAAAACTAACCAGATCATCATCAATAAATCGACTCTCCGTCCCATCTGATGGATAAGATATCTTGTCTCTAGAAGAAAACCGATCAGATCTTGATCAGAGCATCATAAAAAACCTTGCAATATTGTGTATATTCTCTTCTCCTCAGAAATTGGTCAGAAGGTGATGGACGAGATATCGCGTCGAAACCAACTCTAGAGTTATTACAAGGGAGTGTCAATATTTAACAGCACCAATGAACTTTATTTTTATAAAAATAAACTTCTCGTGTAAACTTTAAGATTAGGTAGAAAAAACCCATATTTAAGTAGTCTGACTCAAAAACCATCCGGATATGTTAGAGCTTACTTTGAGGTAAAGGAGGGAAATAATAATTACGTAAACAATAGTTTATCAGCCCTTATTCTGCAGGGTCACAGTAGACATGTACACTTACAGATTCAGAGATTCACAGTAGACGGATAAAGTAAAACCCAAGAACGCCTACGACCCTCATCGCATGGAAGAAGTGGAAATCCAAGTGATCAACATCGCAATAATTGGAAGGTAGTTGAGTTTAAATTGTACTGGAGCCATTGGCTATTGTCGGGGATCAATTCCAAAATGATCTCAACAACTCGTAATATCGTTACTACTACGCCAAATGCACGAATCTGCATTTTTGGCGAATTTTCACCAAACTGCATTTTAGAAGATTGATCCCGGATCGTCGTCAATATCCCATTGTGTTGCTCTAGTCGACGAAAATTACCATTACCAAAGGCATCAAAACTTGGAACACGTTTTTGTAGAAACGCCAATTTTGCAGATTTGTGCCTTTGGCGCTGTTAAAAAAATCTCGACGAACGAGAAATATCTTCTTTAGCGCAATGGGTCGGATCCGGATGGTCGAAATATCTCGTCAAAACCATTTGGAGGGTTAAATAGAAATATTTAAGCGTGAGTCAAACCGCACGTAGGGTCAAGACACATATTCTGTATTGGAAAATCATAAAATAATATGCAAGCAGTTCTCTCTTCGGCAACAGATGAAGTACAACACAACTTCCGCAGAAACAAAGGTATTACTGATTCAACTCCCAGTCGCAGACTTAATAAATTTCGTCTCCGCAAACATCGCGATCACGTATTCTTGTTTATGCATCGCGCACTTCAAAAGACAACGCACGTGAACATGTCTACAAATCCACGCCTCCTACAAGGATAAAAACGGATCGCAAAACGGCACGCGCTGTGCGTCGATTGCGTGCCGCTGAGTCCCGAGACCCATTCCTCAGTGGGTTGTTTTTCCCCCTCTTCCAGTGGGGCGATTTTTATTATCTCGTGTTGTCACGGGCCGTTCTCGGACCCATCTATCCCCAGGAACTGAATTGCAAAGCAGATGAGCAGGGGAGAAAAGCAGGACTGCCATGCTTGATAGAGGCATTGCATTTTCGGACAGGGTGTTATCGAATCTGTATTCGCGTCAGCAAAACGGGGATATTTAACGCTCGATTTGGAAAAGAAGTGGTGTGGTTCAGTACAGGTTGTGTACTGAATATTGATCTTTGAAGGAGATTTGGAATTGGAGCTTCAGATTTTAACCTCCATGGGCAAAATCATTTTGGAAATACTTTTTTTAAGGTATCCGAACACGTTCGAGACCCCTTTTTTTTAAATTGTGGCATAGAAACATTTTAATGATGTTTTATGTTTAGCGTTATTGGTCCATAAATATTTAAAATACATATTAATAATTTTGTAAAGCTGATACTTATGTATGAAATTTTAAAGAAATGTGTCGAAAACGTCAAATGTGCTACACGTAAATCTATTCAACCCATTTGAAAAATGATGCTACTAAAATAAACTACATATATTTTTCTAGGGAATGAACTAGAATGAAAATGATATTTAAATAAACAAAAATTTTACAAGCGATCGAAAAATGAATATAAGATTTATGATAGTTTTACAGTCCCATTTCTTAAATAATGGCCATAATTAAAAACCTTTTCAACTCAGCATATTTATTTTTTCCACTTTATACCCTAGACAACATTATAAAGATCAAGCTCTCAAAGTTTTACAAGAATCCATCACCAACTTTTTTGTAAAACATTTGAAGCGTAGAAATAATGCGTAAAAATTAATTCAGAGTAAAAAATAGTTTGGAGTGTATCGTTTGCTCTATCCTCCTTTTAAAGTTTGTGTAAACAATTTTGTTTTTCACTACTCTTTGAAAATGTTCACACTACTTCTAAAAGAGAAACCATTTAAACATTTGAGAAGACTTTCTAAAATTCTATTTGCAAAACAAAAGCAAATTTAAAATTCAAATTTTGACAGGTTTTTGGTCTTTAATGGACTGGTGTATTTTGCGGTGTTTTACATACCTACTTCCGGTTTTCCCGCCTCGATTCAAATATTAAATATCTGAAATTAATTAAGGTAGAGAAAAAAAATCAAATATATTTTGAAAGTTAAATAAATACTCTATCAAATAAAATCAAAAACTTATGTTGGGATTTTTTGTAAAAAATGAAATATTTTCAACGTGTTTGGATTCCTGAAACTAGTAACATCTGGCGGGGGGTGAGTCTCTGTACATACCTTTAAAATATTTATAAAGCATTGCGTTTAAAAAACTAAAAAGTGTTTATATCTATCATGCCCCCTCTTATAGCTGCATTAACCTTTTGGTCTGTTTTAACTCTCGAAGTGGTTTTGACGAGATATCCCATCAAGATATAACCAATTTTCTAAATTCGAGATAACGTGTCATTAAGATATTATCGATACGATTATGATGACGAGGTCAAGATCTGGTCAGTTTTCCGCTAATGACGATATATATCGTTCATCAAGATGTGGCCAGTTATGGATATGACTAGATAGTTGTCCAGACACCCATCAAAAAAAGGCCGACCAATCGGTATAGTGGTTAAGGTGTTAGCCTCTAGATCGGAAGGTTCCTGGTTCGAATCCGGGCATGGATGTTTATAAGCGTATGGTGTAGAGGCGGCTGGTGCACCTTAAATCTGTCGTGGCCGAAAGTCCTCACGATGGGTTGGTGTGGAAGTTTGGAGAGTGAGGTGTTGCTTCATCTGACCGTAGTTCAAAATTACGAGGTGTCCTCGAATCTTTCCCTTAAGGGACTGATCCCGGACCATCGTCAATAGCCGTAGTGTTGCTCTAGTACGACGTTAACTAAAATTACCATTACCATTACCCATCAAAAAAGGTTTGAATGAACATTTCCCTACTGACAGGCTTTCTGTTATTATTTTCCCATTACGTTGATTACGACTTTAATATTTAAAAAAATTTATAATACCCATGCACTAGTTAATATTTCATTATTAAATTGCTGTTTTCTTATTTTTTGATAAAGATATTTAAATTTTACTTTTACTTCATGTACAGACGTCAAAAAAAAAAAAAAAAAAAAAAACGATTTACCCGATCGCAATTGCACAATTTACGTCGCAGAGCAAAACGGAAGGTGGTAATTGATAGGGATGAACGTTTCTACAACTATCAACATTTAAAATTTGTATACGGGGCCGTCTTCATATTAAATTGGGAGCTTGCTCCGAAAATTTCAATACGAACCCCATCTTTTAACACAAATTTGGATTCTACACACAATTTCAGGCGGAAATAAAAAAAAAGTTCATCAATTTTATTGGAGTTTTCACCGATTTGTAAGTGTTTGAAAAATTAGATTTCCTAATGTTAAATTGATGTTTCACGTTTTTTGTTATATTTGCTAAAACATTAATTTTCCTTGGAAATTGTTTTCCCATCCTTTGCTACCCAAAAACCCAAACACAATCTATAAACATTTTAACCATCAAACTAAATTTTACTATTCTTTATTAATTATGAAATTAATATTCATAAAAAATTATGAATAGAAACCTGGGCAAATTTTGACTCCATGCAATTCAACTGTTACTGAAACATAAGAATTCCAAATTTCAGCTCATCTAGTGCATAATTAGTAGCGCAGTGAGACTGTTTGCTAAATTGGATGAGTATTATCGTTATTGGTGATTGT
This sequence comes from Metellina segmentata, assembly GCA_947359465.1. Classification (NCBI taxonomy): domain Eukaryota; kingdom Metazoa; phylum Arthropoda; class Arachnida; order Araneae; family Tetragnathidae; genus Metellina; species Metellina segmentata. The sequence goes on from OX375876.1 coordinate 19,333,119, forward strand.
TCACAAAGTGAAAACGCAGAAATTTCTGCCAACAGATCCTGGGATTCGATCAGAATGGATTCTGACTTTGTCACTATTTTAATGGATTATATACCAAGGCGTACCAATGATCCTGCAACAGGTCATTGACTGCTACGGCCGCTATACGTCTTTATTAATGTTTATAATGTGATTGAAGTTTGAACATTTCTACGTTCCCTCAATGGTTTTTATGGATTTTCTCGGTCTTTACGCCTTTTAACAATATTTTTTCATCAAATTTGCCTGAAATTTTGTGTAGAATCCAAATCTGTGATGAAAGATGGGGGTTCGTATTGAAATTATCGGAGCAAGCACTCAATTTAGTATGAAGACGGCCCCTTAGATAAATTTTAAACATTGATGTTTAGAGAAAACATTAATCCCTATCGATTGCTACCATCCGTCTTGTTCTGTGATGTAAATTGCGATCGGGTGATTCGTTTTGTATTTTGACGGCTGTACATTTTCTTACACGTGTCTTAATTTACATTTCACTGTTGGTTTGTCTGTAAGTTTGAATATTCAATCTGTTTTTACTAGGTTGGTATTTTGCTTTGAGTTTTGTTCCGCTTGAACTTTCTTGCATATTGGGTCAACAACCAACCGATTAGGGTTTCATCGTGAAAGATGAAAGCCATCTTTACACAGTGCACATCACTTCAAGTTTGGAGAAAATATTCAAAACCAAATTGGTTCTGAGAATATCATTCACAGGAAAAGTTGTTTCTGTAAAGCTAAATATAGAAGACGCTAGTGTTTCGAAAGCTCTTTCGTATCTTCTGACGTAAAGTGGTATGTTACGCAAATGCAATTGTTGTATGTAGTTCTGAATGTAGAAAGGAAAATAAAAAACAAACAAAAAAAATTGGGCCAACCAGCCTTGGTCTCTCCTATTTGCTGTATTTCATTTTTGCACCTCAGTGTGTACCCTTCTACCCATTGTGGTGCTTGCGGACATGCATCCCAAAAAGAGTATTATTTACGTGTATATTCTCTACATCCCCTTTCAGTGTTTGTAAAGGAGGCTCTGAGGCACCGTGAAAATTCGTACACACGCAAGATTATGTATCAAAATTATAGAATATGATGTTTTAAGATAAAATTGAACGTAGCCCCAAATAAATTTTATACGTTAACATATCGATAAGAAATCTCCAAACTATAAGTATTCGTGGAATTCCTTTCTAAGACACTATAAACATCCATCGACCTACAGTCGCTTACATTTTCCAAAATGTATCAAATTTCTATCTTGGAAAACCAAACATGTGCTTGCAAAATATATAAGCACACGATAAATAGTAAATAGGAAGATACATTTTCGCTCTTCTTTAGATTGCAATCCCAGGCGGAAAGAACCAGTATGAGTTATGAATTTTATTCGAATACATCATCTGAACGAGTGAAGCATGGGGATTGAAATATTCTGGTCATCGCCTATGTTTATTTGGAGAAAAATGAGGAAAAAATAAATCTCAGTGCATTCGATGAACAAACCGTTTTCGCTTGTGAAAAAAAAATATTTTTTTATCCTACGCCCAGCTCAAGGCCTTTCGGCCATACGCTGTCTTGCCGTCCAATATAGCGAATAAAGTCCTTGGGGAGAAGTATCCCTGGTGTCAATGTCCTGTAAACTAGAGCACTCCGCAAGGTGTTGTCTGTTCATAAAACCATCGCTACAAAGCGGACAGATCGGGGAGGTAGCCACCCCAATCTTATGTAGGTGTTGTTGGAGATAGTCATGTCCGGTTAATAAGCGGAAACAGGCCACTCCAATCCCTCTTGGTAGATCAGTAGGGATTCTAATTGTGTGTGGTATCGAGTTTTTATAGAACACGGGAAGATGTATTTCCGTGAAAAATATAAAACATTGGACAGCTTTAAACTTTCTCTATGAAACTATTGATAAAGTCAGGCATCTTTTCTTCCAAAATTGTCATTCGAAGTGCTGTATCACCCACCATGGATTTAGATTTTTGAAGCATCTGAAGGTAAATTGAATGAACGGATTGGAACCAAATTTGTGTGTGGTATCGAGATTTTATAGAACACGGGGAGATGTATTTCCGTGAAAATTTAGCACCCAAAGTTGCCAATAGAGATACATTTGGTGCTGTTGGAGTTGAAAAAGAATCAAACCTTTGCATTAAACGTAGATAAAATGGATTATGCAGTTTAGACAGCGTAAGCAACAATCACACCACTAATTCCAGCTGGATATGAGATGCTTTCTAGTAAAAACAAAATTGATAAACTTAGCGTTGCAAAAATAGTCTGTCAGGACAAAATTCATTACATGTTTACACATTTGGAAACATTGTTTTATAACTGCCATTGTTATTTTTCAGTGAGCATAGTTTCAAATCAACAGCATGCAAGAGCAAACCTTTAAAGAAACCAACATCTCCTTCCAGAATCCTTCGAGAATTTCAACACAATCTTAATTCACAAAACTGTGTTCACTTACATATGTGCACCATGACCATTCAGAAGAATAATCCAAAATTGATGAGTTTTAGTGGTCAGCAAAGTGCGTATTTCAAGCAACATATCTCAAGAAACTATTATCTTCCTCCACGAGTCACTCGAGCTCGTCAAAATAGTATCTAGATGCAACGCATGTGCAAAGATGGTGTCAAACTGTTGACCATTATTGGTCATTAAAGTACATATTTTAATCAATAAAATACCTAGGCAAACTCCCAAGAAACTAATAATCTTATTCACGTGTCATTCAACATTGTCAAAACAGTCTTTCGAGACAAAACTGTTAACACTGTAGCATTTTAGAAGAATAGTTTCCATACTGTTGAGTGTTATTGATCATTAAAGTTCGTATTGAAATCAGCAAAACTGAAAAACAAAACTATCAAGAAACTAATATGTTCATCCACAGGTCATTCGACACTATCAAAACAATCTGTCAATACAAAATTGTAAAGAATGTTATGCATTTAGGCCCGGTGCACACATCCGGTTTTTTAACGTACAGCGCCGCTGCCGCAACGCAATGGAGTAGTGCACACATGCCTTCGGCACCGCTATGGCGTCGCACGTCCAACTTACGTGCAATTTGTACTGCCGTTCCCCACGGCGCCGCAGTTCGGCACACACGCCTTGCAGTACCCTGTACCTTGAAGTACCTTGTTTTCATAAATAAATGGAATATATATGTACAATTAATATCTGGTTGTATCCAGTAACGTCTATTTTGTTTAAAAAAATACTTTTTTTTACACCAAGAAAACACTTTTTCTTCAATAGAATATTTATCGCAAATGGTGCAAAATTAGTACTTGCGTCATTTCACGGTTATATGTGCATAGTTGAGCTTCGGTGCCGCAGCGGCGCAGCACGTTGAAAACCGGATGTGTGCACCGGGCTTTAGAAGAATGGTTCCAAAACCGTTGACTATTATTGGTCAGTAAATTACATACTCCAGACAACAAAATCCAAAAACAAATCTTTCAAGAAACTAACATCTTTGTCCAAGAGTCATTCGCTGTAGTCTCTGACATTATTGAAAAGCATTACCAAAAACTGTGCAATCTTACGTTTTCAGAGGAATTAATTCAACTGTTGACTGTTACTGGTCAGTAAATTACATATTCCATACACCAAAACCCAAGAGCAAAACTTTCAAGAAACTAACATCTTTGTCCAAGAGTCATTCGCCGTAGTCTCTGACACAATTGAAAAACATTGCCAAAAACTGTGCAATCTTACGTTTTCAGAGGAATTAATTCATAACTGTTGAATATTATTGGTCAGCAAATTATATATTCCTGTCACCAAATCCCACGAGCAAAACTTTCAAGAAACTAATATCTTCCTTCGCCGTAGTCTCTGATTCAAGAACATCCGAACGGTGCTCTCAAAAAGAGCAGCAAAGAAACAGAACAGACATAAAGGGCAAGCTGGAAACTTTCCTCCGTGCCCAAACTGTTGCGGGGGAAAGTTGGAGAAGGCGAAACTAATTATGAATCTTTTGGCGAGTTTTGGAGTGGCGAGCTTCGAGTGGGGCTCAGCCTCTCGATCGATTATTCCCCCAATATCCCGGGAGGGACAGGTATCTATCTTGGGAGGAAGTCTCTTCTTGGTGAGTGATGGCTTTATGAGTGCGTGGGGTGGCTGGCCCCGTGATTGAATTCTAGAGTTGTTTGCTCGATGGGGGAATGGACATGGGAAGGGGGCTCTTTGTTTCCAGAATTGCGGCCTGGTGGATGCAGAGGAGGATTTTTCATCGGCCATCGGAGAAGAGACTCGTTACATCGGCAGTGAAGGAGGTCTGTGGGGACGGTGGAGCACTCATCTGACAAACGATCATTACAAGATAAAAAAAAACACTTAAATTATATTATCTTATTAATCCTCCAAATGGTTTCGACGAGATGTATTGTCCATCGGGGTCTGACTAATTTTGCCAATGACCAGATACATCGTCGTCAAGATAGTGTCTTTCTTTTGATGATGACGAAATTAATAACTTGTTCAGTGTCTTCCTCTTATGAAGAGATACCTCGTACATTAGATCATGTCAGTTTTCCCAGTGACGAAAAATCTCCTTTTCGAGACAAGAGTGCAGCATCTGTCTCAGAGAGGTTTAGGAGGGTGAAATCTTCGGGTAAATAAGAGGAAGATTTAAGAAATACAAAGCTATAGAAGCAAAGGAAACAACTCTGGAATTGTAAACGCGCTTAGATAAATGCATTTATTAGCCCCCAAGTGTCACATAGTGACGCATGAAGTTAGAACATAAAATAAAGAAAAAACGTTCTTAAAAGATCAAGATGTGTCCAGCTAGCATACAAACTTTCTACATGAACATTTTGGACAATCAAGTTCTTCCTTCGCTATGGCAATTTTATGGATGGTCGAATATTACTTCCAGGACGACAATGCTCCATGTCATGTTGCAGCCTCTGTCAAGCAGTGGTATCGAGATATGGATGTAAAACGTTTTCCCTGACCTGTTCAGAGTCCCGACCTAAACCCCATAGAAAATTTGTGGGACGAGTTAGAGCAACGCTTACGAACCAGGGAACCACGTACGAAATCTACAGCTGAGTTGGTTCCAGTCTTGCAGCAGGAATGGACACAAATATCCATAACTGTGCATCAAAACATTGTTGAAAGAATACTTAGACGCGTTCGTAGTGTAATTGCAGCACTTGGGGGACCATCTTCATATTAAAGCATGTATTATTTCCCTTATACCATCACATCTTGCTGTCCGGTCCATTATTTTAAGGTAGTATGTATATATATTCCTCGTAAAAGTTGCTTATTTTATACATTATTGTTGTAAATAGTATAATGCTCCCACCTATTTCTATGATTCAGTATGTATTTAAAACATTGATAAAATGACAGGTGTAAAACATTACGAGGATTAAAAATCCTCTACGGAAACGAAATAGTTAATTGGAACAAATTAAAACGAAGAAGCTTCGTTACTACGAGAGCGTTTGATAGACACACAAATTTATATGCAGCTAGAGAATATGTGTAAGATGCATTATGTTACGGAAGCCCTTCGACATTTACTACGGAGATATCAATACCCATTGACATAGATTTATTCATGCACAAAACAACCCCATTACCATTCAAGAGTGGTACAGGTTGTGAATACAGGTGTATAACAATAACTGTCTGATTGCAGTTATTGATGGGTTAAATGGTATAGAAAACAACTCACACATGTTCAGTAGGGTACAGCATTCAAGGCCAGCTCAATTTGTTTGTTCAGAGTACCCTAAATATAGGCTAAAATCTCACGCGTACATAAATTATGATTTGCTGATTTAGACTCACAAACTACGTACGTCACGCAGAGCATAACGAATGAGGGAGAAAAGGAGAGAAAAAGAAAGAAAAGAGAGAGATAGAAAGAATGGGGACAGAGAGAAAAAGATGTAGAGAGCTTGGTTATCGGGGTTGCCTATTTGAAGCAGTTATCATACAAATTTAGAATTAGTTTGTTATTTTAATTACTGCTAGCGTTTAATCTTATATTTACACCAGATTTTACATCGTCGCTAACGGAACAGACAAACTACAACTTCGGTCTATCAGTCTTGAACTTATCCATTAAGCCAGCTGAAGTCAAAGACTATAGATAAATATAGAAAAAATTAAACACGACTGCTATATTTGTTTTTCATACGTTTTACGGGTTATAAAATAAAAGTAAATGAACTTATCCTTCTTTAGGGGTTACTAGCCACTGCTTGGTCACCACGGAGTTACCCGTGACAGTTTTTTTAGATAGGGGTCAGTTGTGACTACTGCTCGCTGTCCCTCGCCAACCCTCGGTGATTTCAACCGCATTCCCATCATTGGTTTGCTTTGCAAATCAACACCACAGTCAACGCCATGATGCCAATAAATTAATTAAAAAATATTTGAGATTAAAATTTAAAAATCGGACTGATCACACTAAAAATATTACCGATACTGAAAACATTAAAAAGTTAAAACAATAATTTTAAGAATGCGTTCCGCAGATTTTAAATCCTTTGAAATGTAACTCTATTTTTATCGATCGAGAAGATAGAACACCTTAAGTAGTCTTTGCTCGTGACAAAGTTGAAACCGCTAGCAAGAAAGTCATACTAATCAACAACATAAATCAAAACACGCTAGAATCGGAAAACGGCATGGTTCCCAAGGCTTTAGGACAAAAAACGCTTGTTAGGTCAGCCGTTGAAAGTAAAAAAATCTGCTTCCTTCTTCTTTCAAGGTACGGGTGACGTCACATTCTGGAGAGAAAGACGAATGGTGAAAAAAACAATAAATTAATTTTAAAATGTTCTAGATTATATTGTTAAATTCGGGCGCCACACAAAACTACCACACTTGAACTACCTGTGTGCCGCATTTCAATATTGTAAGTGCCATAGATTCGTCAAGACACTTCGTACAGTACACAGACAAACACTTACTTTTATAATTGTATATATATATATATATGGTACAAAAAAATTGAACTGCATATAATTCTAAAATAAGTATTCCGTACTTTTAATTTGTAATAAAAATTTTATTTATTTATTCTGATATAATTATCCATATTTTGTGACACGAGTTTGGGTCAGAAAATTGTGAACAAGAATTTCGGATCCACCCCTATTCGAAACTATTTTGTCTCCACTTCAATGTTATTGAAGAAAGCAAATAATCACTCTTTTACAAGACTCGCCTACCTCCATCCAGAGGTGCAGTCCCTAAGGGTAAATATTCCATTAGGAAGGATTTCTGAAAATAAACGGGTTATCGAAAAAAGAACTCACAGAATAAAAATTGCCCCGCTTAATTATCGGAGTAATGTATTTAAAAAGTAATTTCATTGAGACGTTTCCTCGGTTCAATTCGATGGCGTCTTAAAAACAAATTAGAACCAGCAGTTGGATGTTTGTGGGAATTCAATTCACCCCTGCACAGATCACTGTGTTGGTACTTTTGTTTAAAAATTTCCGAGGTTCTGCTTTGAATATGTTTGTATTTTTCTGAGACGAGAGAGAGAGAGAGAAAGAGAGAGAGAGAGAGAGAGGACTTATGAACTTAAATATCAAACAAGGAGGGGCTGTAAGATGGAAGAAATCACGGTGTTGATGCACACAATATCAAATAATAGACAGGCGCAATGCAAGTTTTAACTAATACAGAAGACAGAAATACAACCGTGGAGGAAGGACAAGAATCCAAACTGATAAGCCGACAACTCGAAGGTTGCTAGCACAGTGCATATACCCACTGGGACACGACTTCCATTTCAAAGTGAAGAAATTTTATTTTAGAAAAAGCTGCCAGTAGATTGCTGAAATAACTGGCAACACATAAGGAACTGTCCAGTGCATTATTAAATTTTCGAAGGATGGCTGTGAACCATCCACTTCGTGGAAAATGAGTGGTAAGGTAAGGTAATTTCAATTAACGTCGTACTAGAGCAACACAACGGACTATTGACGACGGTCCGGGATTAATCCCCTAAGGGATAGACCGAGGACACACCACGTAATTTTGATCCACGGTCAGACGACGAGGCATCACTTGAGCAACTACACCCCACTGTCCAAACTTCACACCAACCCAAAGTGAGAACTTTCGGCTACGACAGATTTAAGGTGCACCAATCGACTCTACACCATACGCTTACAAACATCCATGCACTGACACGGATTCGAACCAGGATCTTTCCTATCTATAGGCTGACACCTTAACCACCAGACCGGCCACCCAGATCTTGGATATCTTGTTGAAACACTAGGAAGTTTAATCCAAATCTGCCAAAAACAAGTGTTGAGATATTGTATATGCTTATAGGCACAATGCTACATCGATCGCGTGCTGTAAGTCGTGCTAAAGGTGGCCTAATGAAAAATTATTATATGTGCACGACCTTTTTAGCCACGCAGTATAAAAATATATCCGAAAACTGTGTTTGCTGATGACTTTTAGTGTCTATTCATCTGCTTGAGCCATGCACGTACAGACAGGAGTAGCGGCCTTCTCTGATTGGACAGTATTCGATAATAAAGTATGTGTGTATTCAGCTGAAACCATTTTGTGTGAGATTATTTTTTATCAAAAACCCTTTAGAAATGTGGCAAAACATTAAAAACATCTTATCCAAACATGGAATGTATGAACAGTATCTCTTTCGCCGCGAGAAAAAAAACCGATCCCGCACTATCAATAGCTGAAAGCTATTACGGAAAAGACTTGATTCATTTTCGCTTTGAGCGTGAACAAAACAAATTCCCTCCTTGGAAACTTCTCCACGTATGAATCGCGCAGTGAGAAAAGAATAACTTCCTTTCCCAACTAAATAAAAACAGGCCGTTGGAAAATGCTCGGATTTTGCTTTCTTTAGGGATGAGGAGAAAAACAAGCTTTAGTCGGATGTATTTCTGATGGATAACACGAAATATTTAATCAAATCGATGTTTTTAGGAACGAGTAAATGGATAATATCTACTGAAATCCAACCCGACACATCAAAAATAAAAGGTGTGTCTTTTCCAAAGTCCGTTTGCAACATAGCCCCATTTAGTCATGGAAAAAAAAAGCAAACAGAGATAGTAATAAAAGAGAAATGTGGTAAAAGTACACAGAGATAGGAGTAAAAGTGAAGACTAATTAAATAAACAAAGAATAAAAGTAAAATATTATAAATAGATAGCAATTAAATAGGCACGTTGAATTTATGTCGTACTGGACAAAACACCAAGCTCTTGGTGATGTTCCGGAATATATCCCGAATTGAAAGATTCAAGGACAACCCCCCGTAATTTTGAACCAATGTCAGATGACGGTACACCAAGAACATCCCGCATAACACGGTCTTCTGAAGTGATTCCGGAATCTGTCGTGGTCTCAAATGTTTTAACTCTTGATGTGGTGTGGAAGTTTGGAAAGTGGAATGCCAGTATTTGCCTCATTATATGACCGAGGTTCAAAATTACGCGGTGTTGTCCTAGAATATCTCCCTCGAGTGTTGATAAAGGACCGTCAAAAGTACCCCGTTGTGCTTCTCCAGTGCGACGCTAATTCAACTACCTATCTATAACTCTTTAAACGCGGCTTCTCTGATCAAGCCGGTATGAAGCAGACAGATTACAGAATTCCCCCTATTTGGAGGTCATAAAACTCTTTCCAAGTGATCAACTGTCTACAACTAACCCTAGAAGTACTATTACCGCACTCCATTTGACATTACATTGGTCATAAAGTTTTGGGCACTTGAAATAAGCCCTCTTAATCTGACTTTACACCGATATTACAATCTCATAAATCCCAAGCCCCTTGAAAACTCTCAAGATTCCATCCGCAGGTGATTTTCAGCTGAAAGGCGACCGGAAAGATTTTAGATTTTTCCACAAAGACCCTTGAGAACTGAGAGCGAGAGGACACGCTCCCTACTCTGCCGAACCCTTCTTGTCCCAAAATATCTTTAAATTTGTTATAAATATCTGCTAAGCTGTAGGATGTTATAATAACTGTTGTTGTGGTGAAACCCAAAGATTTTGTTCTTTTACGCAACTAATTCATTTCTGCCACGACACCATTTCATCCGGTACACTATCGCACACGACGGTCTTTGTTTGAATCGATTTTCCATCACTTAACCCTCCGGTTACTAATCCGCGACTCTACCACCTGGACTACAGCTGCCCGAGTCCTTATTGCATAAGTTAAAATTCGAATTTTCATACGTATACGATCCCTCGCAAAATAAAGTATGTGTTCAACTTCTGTACACGATTTGATCACTTTCTAATTGGAAGTGCGCTTGCAACAGACGCTTTAAAAGATAATCACTTTAATGTGCTCTGAATAACAGAGGATTGGAGCCCGTGATTTAAAACTAATTAGTTGTCCTTCTATTTCCGAAGAAGTGGGTGCTCGAAAAATTGAGCTGAAAAAGTTGTAGATCATTTGGATTACATTTAACTACAAAGCTTTCGTTGTAATTTTAGATGACCATTGTTTAGTTTTCCTGATTTTTAATCTCGTAAATTGCCTTAGCAAAAAAACTCGAAAGCACTTTTTCGATTAAATAAATTTAGGCTTTAGGTTCAAGGTTTACAAATATTTCTCACGAGAGAAGGAAACTTAAAATATTATGTGTGTACCTCTTCTCATTTCACTATCGTAGATAGTTACTTACTTAGCATGAATCGTAAAATCTTGCTTTCGAACTGTACTATTTTGATTTTAAATATTGTTTAAGAGATATAAATACTTAAACAAAAAACATTTTAGTGAAAAATGTACAGAACATTTTTTTTAACTATAAAAATTAATGAAAACAACAAATTAATTTTAATGTTGATAAAATTGGAAACATAATTGCGTTAGTATAGTATATTAGCTAATAAATTAACACCCAAAGAGTAAACGACTTTTTTGAGTTACCAGAAATTTAGAATCGTGGTTTAGTAAACCATTTTAAAAATGTGTACGAGAGAGGTAGGTATTTTAATTATCGTAACACTGGAGCAACACAACGGGCTATTGTTGACCGTCCGGAATTAAATCTAAAAAGAAAGATTCGAGGATAACTCAAATTCCGAGGTAACACTTGATCTGACCTCACTCTTTAAATTTCCACACCACGCAAACGTGAAAACATTTGAGGCCACGGCAGATTCAACGTGCACCAAGCCCCTTTGTACACGACGGTCTTTGGTTGGATTCGAACTTGCAACCCTCCGGTTAATACGTTACTCTCAACCGCATTCCCATAGGTTAGAGGAATTGATTAGTTTCACAAAAGTCATGCGAGTTTCAAAAGAACTACAGAAAGAAATTTTAAAGCCTAAAGCTATTTTACATATTTTAATCTTATTTTAACATTTATTTCTTTTCGCTCATGCAAGTGAATATTTCGTATAAAAACTAAAGAACTCATTGATTTCGCAACAAACAGCTTAAACTGAAAGTGGGATAATAATTTTACAAGAAACGTTTTTTTGAAGCTTGTTTACCAAGTTAACGTAAAAAACTTGAATAACAAAAACGGCCCCATCGTCGTTATTTTATTCAACGATCAGTCTCTTCTGTATTAACACTAGAGGGATTAAAGATTTTTTTTGTCATCCAATTCCCCTAATCCTATTGTTTTGTAAACAGCTCTTCCACCTGTTGTTTTCCTGTGAAGATGGGATTCTCAACATATTGTGATCAGTTATTCCTAGTTCCTTAACATAACGGACTATACTCCAATACCATAAATATAGGTAAATTTTGCCCTGGGCTATTACTTTGTCTAGAAACGAAAATAGGATTGAACCATGTGTGCTATATGCTGATTGCTTCAGGTTGGCATAGTAACCGGCGATTCCGACAGGCCTAGTACTAGTTTGGCAAGCCCAACTTCAATAGAGTTCTAATATTCGCCGGTAGGCTGCAGCAGTGCTGTTTTCATAACCCTGTTAACTACACGTGTTTGGTTGATGTCAAACTTCCGTTTGTGCAAGGAATTAAATATATGTTTTTGTTTAGGTAACAAATTTTAAAGCCAATATCATCCTTATTAAAACATATAGCACGTTTTTTTTAACTAACAAGGTTATTTGGTTATATGCATAGATAAAAAAAAATAGTGGTGGTAAGTCCTACAGGCTTCTACGCAGACTCTAAACGGAAAATGCTTGAGCTAACACTGGGAACTTGTAGTTGTAAAACCAACAACAAGTCTTGAGGAAAATGAGCCGTTGGAATCAACTCCACCAAAAACTGTGGAAACCCAATCTCTAAAGGACATTTTGGCAGAAAGAAATTTTGTATGGTACCTTGCCGCTTGGAAGAGAAAACATTTTCCAGGACTGGTTATGAGTGTAGCATAAACTGGCGGTATTATGGATTATATGGAGCCGACTAAAAAGGCTTGGAAGTATCCAACAGAAAAATACATCATTTTCTTCACAAGGTTTGATATCGTATAAGTGATCGAGTCTATAAAATTATTGAAAAGAGGAATTTTTCTGTAAATATAGTATAGCCATGTATTTAAAGTTGTTTTTGAACTTATAAGACTGATTGAAAGATTATACTAAGGTACCCTTGTAAAACTTCGAATAAGACTGATATTTTTTAGAATTTTTTCTTTATTGATTTGTAAACATTTTTTGACCAAAGTAGTATCAGTGTAAACTATAAATAAATAAAGTGTGTGTTTGTATGGGAGAGAACTTTTTCGTCAAAATCAGTTTGTTACATTGCTTCAAGCATTTTACAGTGTTTTAAGGTAGGAATATTTGATGTGGGACAAAGTTACCCTTACTCAGGGTCTACGTTAGCCCAAAATAAAAATAGATTTAATAAAAGCATAACAAAGAGTGTATTTGTTATATCAGTTTTTTAGAGAAAGGTTTAAACTGTCTAAAAATTACCTAAAAAAAGCTCAGTGTCTATTATTTGTTAATTTCTTGTATAAGATTAAACAGAGTTTTATAAAAAAGGGACAAAGTAACCCGTATTTACGGTAATCACTTTTAGAAATTTAACGAAATAGTCACAATTAAATAAAAAATTATAGATTCTATACAAACAACCCAATCAGATTATATAATATAATCATCTTTTATATCTTATGTTTAGATTATTCCTTAAAAATTTTAAATATCCATTTATGCTACTAAATATTCTGATGACTACAGACTGACAATGCGACATAATTATTCAGTCTACTTCGGAACATCATTATCGATTTGTGGTGAATCCATTCAAATTCGGGCTATAAAAATAACACGTTTGCCTCGCAATCTTCAATTTTTGTGTGATTGGGTTTTAATAGATCAAGGGACTGGATATGCTGTGCTAAACAGCCTACCGTATCAGAAACCTACCCTATCAAATAAGACACATATTAGGCTAGATTTACTGACACAGAAGAAAGAAATACAGAGAGAATCTGCGCTGCCTACAACTTTCAGGTTGTAGGAGGCATACCAATGAGCCCATAAATTGTACTGGAAATAAGAAATAACCCTCCAAGTAGCTTAGACTTAATAACTCGTCCATCAAGATCTATCTTATGAGTTATGAAAATGATGTCGGTCGTCAAGATATTATCATGTTTTTTCTGATGACGAAATCAAAACCTGGCCAGTTTTTATTCTAATGACTAGGTACTTCGTCCATTAAGATCTGGCCAACTTTTATACTGATGAATAGGTACTTCGACCAATAAAATCTGTCCAGTTTTACCTCCAATGTCTTGGTATATCGTACATTAAGATCTGGCCAGTTTTTATTTTAATGACGAGATATCTCGTCCATCAAGATCTGGTCAGTTTTAGTAATGACGAGATAATTCGACGAGACCAGAAGTGTTTACACAAGTACACGAAACGCTGCTTTCTATTTCTGATTAATCTTGTCATTTGAAATTTGAAGGTATGAAATGTGTATGAGAGAGAGAGAGAGAGAGAGAGATGTACTTATGTTCAGCATAAATGAATTTAAATATTACATGAAATGCGAGTACTGCTCTAATACAAACAGCTACAACCAATTTAATAATTTAATCTCAAATTGTATTCGGAAATCATCTAGTTAGACTAATAGACTAACTGTTCAAACTAGAAACTAATGCAATAATTTCAATAGAAGTTAATAACAAATATCACAGAAAGTATCAAATATCAAGTAGAGTTTTCTCAATATCTTCAATTTCGGTTAGGGCTCAGTTGTCCATTAACGCTGACAAGCATCAATTGAGTTTGAGGTTCCTGGCGTTACCCGGGCGACCCCGTTATTTATTACAACGCATTTTCTCTCATCGAGGCAATGTCACAGTAAGCTTGTTTCGGACAAAGGGCATTGATTTATATGCGATATATAGCAATATTTATTCCTTTTTTATATGACGCTAGATATCGGTGAATCAAGAGAACAATTACTCAATACATACCTTGAATTCAATGGGATATAACCTTTAGATTTACAGCATTATTGGATAAATTTCGAAAAGCTCAATAGCTCTATCTGGTAAGTTAAAATATGCAGTCCAATTTTTCCTGTAACAACTGAGAGATCCAGCTGTATGCTGAAGATAGAATTCAAAAACCGTTAATGAAAAACAGATAATTATAAGATTTGGGGATTGGGGGAGAATTATCATTAACAATATACTATTAACGGTTTTCTTAGTACAAATATTTTATTATTATTTTATTTAAATTTACATTGATACATTTACGATTTGGGGATTAGTGAAAATTACCGTTACTACTATGTAATTTTACCGGTTTTCTTAACTATTATTTTAGCTAAATTTACATCGTGACATTACCAGTTTGAAGGATTGGTGAGAATTACTGTAACCATTAAATCATAACTAGTTTTCTTAGTGATACTTAACTATTAGTTTAGCTAAATTTATACTGTTACATTACCAGTTTTGGGGATTGGTGAGAATTTATACTAATATATTTCACATTACTGGTTTTCTTAGTAGTGCTATTTATTGTTATTTTAGCTATGTTTACATGTTACATTATCGATCTGGAAGATTGGCGAGAATAACCATTACCAGAACAAAATTACAAGTTGTCTTTTAGAAGGGATATGTTATTATTATTTTAGTGCCCGTTGTGTATTGCATCAATGCGACGTTAATTAACTACTTACCTGTTATTATTTGAGTTATATTTACATTGTTTTTAAGATCGCTCTTTAGGAATCACGTTTTAAGACGGTAGTACCAGTTATTGCAAGCGTGAGACCTAATACAACCAGAAATATAACCAGAAAAGCAATCTGTTTTCTTGAGATTAGGTTAAATAAACACTAACAAGGAAATGTTACATGCACAAAAGCCATTCTCTTACCTTTTGATTTGCGATGTTAAGAAGTTTCCTAACTTTTCTATTTACAAACGGGTGTACTTTGAGTAAGTTCATTTTTTTTTATAGTTTACGAGCCTTTTTTGTACGGTGTAAAAGACAATTGAGTGGCAATTCTAACATTATAAATATTATTCCATAAATAAATGATATTCTATTTGGAAAAATACGCTATGAAATTAAAGAAAAACAATAACCATTAGCAAATTTAACATTTAGGGGAAGGTGGGGCACAGTGATACAGTGAATTTCATTTTAAAGATCCAATATGTTTACAATCATATTAAACATCTTGTTTTCCATAAGTATATGTTTTGGCAGAATTTGCATCAGTTGTTACATTTCTGTAAGCAAATCTCTATTTTTGCATGTTAAAAGCAAAATTTTGTGTTCGTAATTAAATTCTCATTATTCATGAGTGGTGTTTATTTTATAATGAATAATATTTAAGTAATGAAGCTAATTGTGTTTAGGTTCTGTTGTGTTAAAATGGAGACCTAAATTCACATTATGAAATCATAAAGTTTTTCTTGATACAAGTTATGTCATCTGGGTGTACCGTGTAACAAAATGAAATGGGGCACACTGTTACATACATAATTTGTCCAATTAACACATTACATACAAGCATAAGTTTCACAATGTAAATTTTATTACTCTTATGGTTCTGTATTTTTCATTTAAAGATTTTTAATTGTAAATATGTAAATGATAACATAAATAAATTGGTTAATTTTTCCAAAAGCTTTTTCTCCATATAGGTTTGCATATCTTTTTAAGTGATGTTTACAAACTTTCTTTACATTATTAGCAGTTTTCTTTTGTTAATTCACTCTAAATATTTACAAGCTAACAAAATTATGTCTCCTTAAGGAGTAAGATCTTTCCCTAAAGCACCACCCCGATAAACTGCACACATTAGACGAAGGTGAGTGAAATGTCGGATTTTGACTGATACTGCAGTTTAAAATATGATTACAGAGGAAATATTGAAGAGGAAATAAACATCAAACCCTGAAAAGAACGAAATTCACAAGAAGCAGGCCAAAGTAAACTTGAATAATCCTACCAAGATATCAACAAAAGATGAAGATTCGCCATCTTATGCTGATATTGATGATAACGTTTATTTTTCAGAATTGCAATCAGACATTGCTGCAGATTCTGATCCCTTAACAATTAACAATGGTGATTATGTTATAGTTGAAGGACACCTTTAAAGAACATAAAATTCACTCTATTGGGGAAGTCGCGAATCAGAACAATGTTGATATTGAAATTTGTACATCAAAATAATTTTTTCATCTTAAATTTTGCAGAAATGCTGGTTTTCTATGGATTTAACTTCCTATCAAATCTATATAAATAAGAATGGAGTGTTTGTTTGTACATTCAATATTTTCGACCCATTTCAAGTTTTCTATCCGTTTTGGACCCTTCTGATGCCGAATCCGCCATTTTCTCGTTTGGTGTCTGTCTGTCTGTCTGTCCGTCTGTCTGTCTGTATGTTGTGCCCTATACACGTCCACGCGGTTTAAGATATTTTCATGAAAATTTGCATACGGTGAGTACTTATCTTCATTTAGTGAGTGGCATTGGTTGCGAAAGTATGTCTGTCCGTCTTTCTGTTCTATGCTCGATTTTGTGTTTGTGTGTTTGTGTAGACATCACATGAATTGTATTCCAGATATTTGATTGCATTGTATTTTATTTTATACATTATCTAATAGTTTAGTGAATGCAATATTAAACGTTTCTTTATTGTTATATTTAGTTGAGTTTCATGCTAAAACACCTGAGTAAGTATACTTAAATCAACCATAATTTGGTAGTTTTGGAAAAATTGGAATGTCTATTGAATATTACGATTACTTCGATTGCTTTACCAGTACTGCTGAAAAAGTAATTATTCTTCAAAAAATTATATATTTTTTTATGGAATTTCATCTCTGATACTTCATTTATTTCGAGTCTTATTTTTATTCTTTGCGCAATGAAAACGATTTCCGAATATTTGGGACAGACGATATTTTTCAATGGAACGAGAATGAACAAGATCGTGCGAGCAGTGATATTTTTTCTGGTTCTTTCGCTCTGAATTAATTTCACATTTCTAAATTTTGTACACTTTTAGTTGTAAGTTGTAGCAACTGTGCGAGATCAAGAGATAAAATTGAATCACAAATTAATATCTTTAGAACAATTTTTTGCGACATCTTTTATTTTGTTTTACTTCGCTGTTTCCTGTTTTAAATATTTATTATTTTAATAAATGTGTTTTCCTTCTCATCTCACGCAACAGCACCACAAAGTATTAGACTTAAAAATGTTAGGTAAGTCAGTATAAATTTTCAGTAAATTTTAAGTGTAGTTATGCCATTATTGAAAGAATAATGCCGTTATTTAAAGAATAATGCCGTTATTTAAAGAATAATGCCGTTATTTAAAGAATAATGCCGTTATTGAAAGAATAATAATGTTTATTAATTCAAACTGGAACTTTTTCCATTAAAAAATTCGTTGTAATAATGACAGGAGAAGATTGCAAAATTTCACAATGTCGCATACCGGAGGCAAGAGTGCCACAAGTAAAAAAATATTGTTTTGTTGACTATGAGTGCGAGAGCACTCGCCGTAAATCGTAATTTTAATTAATTGAGTTGAACATGAAAAGAACTTAAGAAAGGGAATTCAAAATCTTCCTATAAATCGTTTTTTATAGTAGTAACCTTAGTATCACCTTTCGTCATTTTGTAGCTTTGTCATACAGCAATTGTGCGATGTATGTGAAATGTATTACATGAATGGATATGCATGTGTAGGATTTGTGTCCAAAGTAAGTTGTAAAAAATATAAAGATGGCGAAAGATGTTAAAATAAATTTTTATTCTACAAAAAACGTAAGTCAATATATATTTTGATTATCTCTTCAATCTAGAGTAAACCAATTCAAACCGAGTAAGGTCGGGTATTTTGCTAGTCTAAAATAAAATTACAATTTCTTTAATCTTATTTTATCATTTTTGTGACTGTAGGCTATAATCATAGCTAATGTTTTGTTTTCTCAACTGTGTAGATCATAACAATAAATATTATTATAAAATTAAATATATTTTTCTATATTTTCCTTCACATTTAAATTGTTCACATGTACGTAAGTTAACCAAAAGTGGTATTTTATTTTAAGCCTGCTTAAGGAATCCTTAGATATTTGTATATTTAAATTCAAACGACTTTTAATAAAAGCCCATTATTTATATCAACTGTTGATACTATAACTTAATGCTGTATCCGAGTGTGTAACACGTATCCCGACAGTGGAGCACAGTATTACAATGTACATCACTACCAAAAACATTAAATACTAGAAATAAATGTTACTAGTTTTAATTTTAATGATATGTAACATTTATTAAAGAGATGAAAGATTATTTTAAGGGCTTTGTTTGCTTCAGATAGATGTATATCTTGATTCCTCAGCTGAAAATAAGAAAAAAAAAACCGTATAACACTGTGCCCCACCTCCCATAATTTGAGATAGAAGAAAATTAAAAAAAATTTTAAACTAACAAATCATTGTTTGTAATTTGTAACATCAGACGGAAATGAAATCACACGAGAAATAGAAACACATCCCCAAAAGAAAGTTCCAGCTATTTTTTTATTCAGTTCATTTCCAACAATGCTTATAATTCTCATAGGATTAAGTGAAAGTTACAACGATATCGAAATGTGTCTATTTTAATGACTCAGTATTTTTGATCGTAATTACATTTCAAAGCATTTACATTGCCATGCATTTACATTTACTTTCAATAATCTACATTATGAGATCTAACGATGATCTAACGATCTATGAGATGTTCATGGAATTCAGATCATCATAACTTAATCAAATCCCAAGAAAAAATAAAATCACGCCCCAAACATTATTCCAGCTATTTTGACACTTCACCTTTCCTGTGGTTGTTTTGACGAGGTATCACATAAAATCGACTAAACTGAGCAGATATTGATCGATGAAATATTTCGTCATTAGACAAAAACTTACCATATATTGATCTATCTATCATTGAAAAATTGGCGATATCCTGATGACAAGATGTCTCACCATTAGCAAAACTGATGAGATATTCATGGACGAGATAACTCGTCCAAACCACTTGGAGAGTCGATTATTTTCTAATTATGGTTCTAGTCTTAATGGGAGTAAGCATTTTAACGACATCGCCATGTGTCTTTTTCAATAACTCTTTTGCTTCCCTCGATCAACAATTCAATTTCCAAATATTCCAGCGTGTCTTTCAACCCAACTAATGCACCAGATTTACAGATCCACGGATTTACTTTAAAAAATGTTCACTATGAGGTCTAACCATTGTTGATGGAATTGGGAACATCAGATGGAAACCAAATCCTGTGAGAAATAAAAGCACGTCTACAAAAGATTTCTTTGTGGAAAATCACAGGTGAACAGGGCGCATAAAATATGGAAATAGCGCAGCGAAAGCTTCTGAAGAGCGATTCCCCATTGCTTTCATTCAGCAAGAGTCTGCGCCCCATCAACTGCAAGAGGGCTCATTCGGGAGTGGCCCCAAGATTCTCCCCTGCCTTTTGGCAGCTGAGAGCTTTTATCATATCAGGCACTCGAAAGAGATTTTACCGCCCTCTTGACCAAGTTATTGATAAATTTAGAGCCCTATCTACGCCCTCCCATAATGGAGCCCCATTCTCAACCCTTGCACAGTCTGAGAAGCCGTGGGAAGGGCGGTTATGAGCTTTTTTCAGTAAAGGTGGAAAGGAAAGGTCGGTATTGGATAAAGCAGCTGAACTGGTGTCGCCTTAGAAATATCACGTCAGAAAAGGAATTTGGAGTCGGTCGTTTTACCCCCGCCGTCTTAAGCAACGAATAAACGTTCAGTGTTTGAAGAATTTGTGGAGGACAACAAAAACTCAGTCAACAGGTCGAAGCGTCAAAATACGGTCAATCAAAGATACCATGAGTCTAGAAAGTAGGTTAGAGCTGCCGATATATATATATATATATATATATATATATAGGCTGTTCACACATTTTTTAGTCAATGTATATTGTATTCACAAAACTAAATTACATAAAATTCTTGTGTTTTAAATGTTCTATTTGATAGCCCTTATTCTGAACTATCTTTCGACACCGTAATTTCCAGGATAATAATACCTTTTTAAGTGTCAGAAGAGGTATTCTATTCCATTCCTCCTGAACAGCTTTCCAGATTCCTGTAAGGGTTGTGGAACGACGTTTGGATAATGCAGATTTTAGAAGTCCGAAAGCACAAAAATCCATAGGTGATACATAGGGAGATTTAGTAGGGATATCAGTGAAGGGTATGGCCTTGATACCGGTTTTTGTTCCATTTATTTTAGGAAATTTACAGTGGATTTTGATGTGCGATTGCTAGCTTTGTCTTGATGGAGTCCCACAGATTGATGGCACTGTGGGTAAAGGGATGTTATTTCATTCAGAAAAATTGGCGATAAAATATGTTCCTGATAGTATTTGGAGTTAATCTTGACATTTTTTCCCACTCTCTTTATTTTTAACTTGCCACTATATGAAAAACCAGCTACAATCCTGAATCCCTTAGAAAAACTTTCCTTCGATTCTGCGAACCATGTACTTAGATTTTTTTCTCCCCTTTTATGATAATAAATTGCTCTTTTTTTGCTGCAATCATTTAAATACATCCATGATTCATCTATTGCGACAATGTTTGTTCATTTTTCTTTGGATAAGTGTTTTTCATATAGAATTCGGCAGCGTGTCCTGCGTTCAGCGATATGCTGCTTATGCTTTATAGAAACACGAAGCACATTGCGTTTTTTCGCTTTCTTAAGATTTAAATCAACGTTTATCATTTTGTTTACAAGGGACACCGAACATTTTAATGATTTTGCAACTGTCCTTTGACTAGAGGGATTTTCTTTTAACATTAAACAACGTACCTTTGCAATAGTCGAAGATGTCCGTTTCTTCTTTGGATACTTGTTTGGAATTTTTGTCCCCATTGAGGCTCCCATTTGACGTTATTTTCCTTTCTTGTTGACGATATTACCTATCGACAATTTAGATACCACAAAACCATGACTCTAACATCGTTTTTGGATAACGGAATATGAATATTTCTCTTCGGAAAGAGCATAAATATAGCCTTCGAACCACTGCTTCGTTAAAAACGCCATTTTGAATAAAAACAAACCTCTCAAGCCGCAGAAGATAGTTTTGACTTTTAAAAACATATAGTACAACTGCAATTATATATATACCACTGCTTCGTTAAAAACGCCATTTTGAATAAAAACAAACCTCTCAAGCCGCAGAAGATAGTTTTGACTTTTAAAAACATAGTACAACTGCAATTATATATATATATATATATATATATATATATATATATATATATATATATATATATATATATATATATATATATATATATATATATATATAAATCTAAGAGCTGTAGGCGGCGCAGGTGGTTTGATTCCTTACTACGTGCATTACTCTTTTCCTGTGTCAGTAAAAATTACCTTATGTGTATAAGTCCATTTACTTGGCGTCGTTTAATGGAACTTGGACTCGAGAGTACCCCTGTACCATAAAACCCATACTCTCCCGCATTCGACATCTGCGAAAATAAACGCAACAGAGGGAATTAATGGATTTAAATTCCCCAAAATCAATTTGAACTGTCAAACAAACAGAACGCAACCCTTGGCAAAATAATAATCCAGGTAAAAGGGTATTTTGCGGAAGATAAATGTTTCAGGTCGATGCATACTGATGAAATAGCAACCGCTACCCACAAGGCACATAAAACGTCCATTTCAAAACACTTGGATTATTCAGCAATGGTAAAAAGTCCCTTCAATTTGCATAGTGAAGCGGCGAAGGTATCAGGTACGGCGGGATAGGATCAAGACGTTGTGAGGCTAGACCATAACCACGCTGTAATGCAACATGCCCTAAGGCTTCCTTCCCCCTCGCAAATGGTTGTCCTCAGTCAAGGGAATGATTTATTCTGCGAGACACGGACTTATTCGATTTATTACCCAGAGGTCTCTTCAGATTCCTGTCGCAAGCAGAGGGGAGTCTTCGGTAAAAGGAAGAAACATTGCGAATCGGTGGTTTATTTGCCGCAGTTCTAATCAGGGGACGACAAGCTTTCAAAATGTTTTGGGTGTAATTGCTTTAAACCCTTTATTTACTGACGGGACTTAAAGGCCCGTCAATTTTCTCATGGTACTGTATTGATTTAAACGTTTTGAGACCTATTGGGACTTAGAAGTCCACTTCTATGAAGTTGGTTCTTCAAAAAGAAGGAAATCTGTATTTGTGCCTAAAGACATTCTTTTCCAGAACACTCTGTGCCATCGGCCAACATGTGTCACATCACGAAGAAGATGGGAAACATGTGCTTCTAGAAAAGTTTAGTCAAGACCGCATTTTAAGTGTTCAGAACGTAACATATCCCTGTGTGTAAATGCGATTTTTTTAATACCATAAGAAATAGTATCGATAGAAGCGTTTTCTGAATATAAGATAATGTAATAAATAAATATAAATATTGACTATTTTCCGCTCTATTATATATATTTTTATTTTATGCACAGAATTATTTGATAAGATTATTCTTTAACTTTTTGAATCTTTCAAATTACCATTAATATAATATTACTAGCAGACTTACCCGACGTTGCTCAGGTTTAAAATATGTTGATTGAAAGTCATCATCAATTCTTTTCCATAAAAGAATATTAGCATAATTTCAGATAACGGATATTTTTTATTTAATATCCATTTGAACATCTCCATTGCTTCGACAACCGACCAACCGGTGTGGTAGTTAAGGTGTTAGCCTCAAGATAGGAAGGTTCCTAGTTCGAATCTGGGTCAGTGCATTGATGTTTGTAAAGCGTATGGTGTAGAGGCGGCTGGTGCACATTAATCGAAAGTCCTCAAGGTGGGTTGGTGTGGAAGTTTGGAGAGTGGGGGGCCAGCTCAGGTGGTGGCTCGTCATCTGATCGCGGTTCCAAATGACGTAGTGTTGTCCTCGGATCTTTCCCTTAGGGGATTGATCCCGGAGCGTCGTCAATAGCCCGTTGTGTTGCTCGAGAACGACGTTAATTAAAAATTTCCATCGCATCAACAATTTAATTCGGACGCAATTTTGCATACAGGTTGTATCCATCCATATAATCCATTTCATATTCGTCGCTCTTCTACCTAAAGTCTTTTTCGAAGGGGACTACTACAGAAGGTGAGTTTCAGTTTTCGAGTGACTACGAATATTTCCGTGTATTCATTTTCATTAAAAATGAAGAATTTTTGGCGGATAGTGCACTTAGTTTGTCTATGAATATGTTTTATCTGTGGCATTTCTTCACCTAGTGAGCGATATTTTTGAATTTTATCATCAAAATGAGAGGAGGGTAAGTTAAATTGTTATGACATTTGGGACTAATTTAGTTTCAAGCAAACGCCATTTTTCTTGAAAATTTCATTCAGTGGCAGGTGGGATAACAGAATTTCTGTTAGATATATGAAGCAGAGTTAACATTTATCTGTTCTCTATATAAATCTACTCCGTTTGATGAATCGACACATTTAGTACACTTATATTAGAACCCTGTGGGTATAATAGGCCAAGGAGGTATTGGACCAAGGGGGCTAAAAATTTACGGCATTCGTGACGAATTTAGTTTGAGGCAAGCGCACTTTTCCCTGAAAATTCCATTCAGCGGCATTTGTGGAATAACGGAGATTGTGTTAGAAATAAATATCTCATCAGTGTAGACAAATTAAACTCAACCAATTACAATTTTTTAAAGATGTCAATTTAAATACCCAAACGCAGAATTTTAAATCAAATTAAAAAATTAAATATTAATTCTGACGTTGCCAGATACCGAGTAGAAAAATTACGTTTTTATGATCAATGAGGTTTTTTAGGGGACTTTCGTGTTCCACTACAAAATGTAATTAATGTAAAACTTTTCTTTCTTCATCAACCAAATATTTATAAATTACTATCCACTGCGTTGCCCGTGACATTTTTTTCGTGGTTGCAAGTGTGACCACTGCTCGCTAAACCCTGGTGATTGGTACGAATTTCAAATTGGCTTGCTTCGCAAACCAACACCTCGGGCAACGCTGTGATGGCCTTGTCATTTTCAAATGTGGCCATGTTCGAATTGCAAACTGATCCAATCGGCATGACGTCACAATCTCTTGCGAAAATATAAATATTAAATTAAAAAATTATTTATTAAAAGAAAATAAAACGTATAAGGTATCGATCTAATGAAAAATTTTCCTTGCCCGTGACAGTTCTTTTCGTGGGGTCAGGTGTGAACACTTTTCGCTAACGCTCGCCAGCTCCGGTGATTGCCACGCAATCCCATTTGGTGTGCTTTGCAAACCAAACACCGAGGTCAACACCGAGATGGCCTCGTCATTGTCAAATGCGGCCAAATTTGAATTACGAAGAGATCCAATCTGTGTGATGTCACAATCTCTTGCGAAAATACAAAGGTATTCAATTGAAAAGTTATTTTTGAAAAGGAATAAAATCTCTGGATGGTTCACAACATTTATTTATAGATATGAAACGAGACGGTACACATCTCCAAAACGGACAACAGAAAGATAGCACTCTCACTCTTAAGCGAGGCACATGGGAAAAAGAGAGCCCAAACAAGTGTCCTTGGAAACAGCTGATAAAGAGTTTCTGGTTCCGATGGGGAGGGCGAAAAAAAACTGGTGTTCTGCAGCAAACTTACCCACCACTACATAAATTAAATTTTTATTTATAAAACGAAGTTGGGTGTCCGTCATTCGCATTGCAGAAAAGCTACGGTATGGCTGCAATTTTACAGAATGTTATGTTACATACCTAGGGGGTTCCTGGGCACCTCGGGCTTCAATTATTTTCGAACTGAAAACCTTTGAATCTGAAAATCGAATGCCTTTTTGTGTACTTTGGTCACAGAAAAGAGCGGTTTCTGTGGAGCGAGCACGAGACATCAGCCAAACCCAAATTACTTTACCAGCATTGCAATGGAAAGACAATTTTTTTTCTCCAAAAAACTATTTTTACAGAATCTGAAATCTAATTTTTTACTTCTGAGCTTGCTTTTTATTTCTTTGGAAAACATGAATTTTTTTTGAATATTTGAAGACTGATATGTAAAAATAATTGAAAGCATTAAGCTTTTAGAATTTCAATGATGAAAATTAGTTTTAAATATGAAAATTTAGCATTATTGCAATTACTTTTAACTTTCATTTTGTAGGAAATGAATCTTTATTTAAGAAGAGAAAAGCGCTAAAGAAAAACCCAGTGATGGTAAAAATTTAATTTTGCCACTCGTTATCTGGCAATGTAGGAATCAATGTTCTATTTTTAATTCCATTTAAAATAGATCCGAGCTAAGCCCGCCAAGTGCATTCATAATTAAGCTTTCTAGGTATTATGAATATATATATATATATATATATATATATATATATATATATTTTGAGTTTATAAATAAATCATGGTTTTCTCATATTTTATTCTTAGTGTTTTTAAAATTACTCTACTGATCAGATTCGACGTTGAAATCCAATTTGTTTGCTCTACCTTTCAATTTTCAGAATTCTACATTTTTAAATGGACATTTTATTTGTTTAGCAAGCTACTTTTGTTGTAATTACTGTTCTATTATTTTGTATGTCATAATTAAATTATTTAGGAGTTAGATTTTAATCAGTTATTTATTTTGTGCCCAATATTGTTAAATAAGTGAATTCATTTCGAGGTATGAACGAGGTATTCGAACAGTTTCTCTCAAAAGTCCTTGGTTTAAAATATACGGCCTTAGAATTATGTGTCATAAAAACAAATAAACTATTCATAATAAATCTTTTAATCTATTGGTTAATCATACGTTGAAATTATCCATGTTTGTGAATTTTGACAAATCTAGGTGTTTTTTGTACAAGACGATTAAATCAGTAAAAGGTACATTACTTTTTTATGATTCAATTTAAATTATTTTGATTTATTGGAAGATGTACTCAATAGTCAAGTAACTACCCATATAAGTCTAAGCAGATACGGGATTTTCTTTCAGAAACTGAATCTCCGAATGTAAAAGTGTGCCATAACGATTCAATTTGAACCTACATTTCTGCCGGACTAAAGAAAACTTTAAATAAAAATTTGTGTGTGTGTGACATTTTTGAAAGATAAGCAACGTTACAAAATATCAGAAATGGGATTTTCTAGAAAAAAAAAATTGCCTTTACAAAAAATAATTGTTGCTTACTTTATGAGTTGAAATTATTTTTATGCAACTTTCCTGCAAAATGTTTGTTGTGGAAACAGTGATCTTACAAAACAATGCTCTCAAACGACCTTTGTTTTTTGAATAGAATATATAATAGAATTATAATAGAATACTTCTGCTTTGTCTACGAGAATGATTTTCAGTGCAAAGAGATGAATCATCGGTAAACAAGGATTGCACTATTCATTACCTAGTAGAGTAACGAACTAGCAACCGGAAGGTTGTTAGTTTAAATGTAACCAAAGTACGACATGTACAAAAAGGGGCTGGTGCATCTTAAATATGTTGGGGTCTCTAACGCTCTAACGTCGTGGTGTGGAAGTTAGGAGAGTGGTGTGCCAGCTCAGGTGTTGTCTCGTCATCTGACCGTGGTTCATAAGTACGAGTTGTTGTCCTCAGATCTTTCCCTTAGGGGGTTGATCCCGAACCATCGCCAATAGCCCATTGTGCTGCTCCTTTGCGATGCTAATTAAAATACCAAGCCTGAAGTCATTTTATTTTAAAACAATCTCTTTGTCGTTTCACATGCCAATGAATGAAAATTTCAGGAAGTGAATTTGTTTTAAGCTATATTGATCACGAATTTGGTATCAAATTATTTTCTATTTCATCCGTTGACATTTGGAACTGGTGGATGCTAAATTGATCGTGGCATCAAATGTCCTCGCCTTGATTTCTGAATAGGTTTGAAAGGTTGTCTCGGATAAGGGCTGCTTTACGAAGAACTCAAAGACGCGTGCGGCGATCCCCCATAAATGATTTATCACTCACCAACTTCGAAATCAAACAATAAACTCGCAGGCAAAATCAGCATTTTGGACGCCATATCAGAAAGAAATTTGTTTACCTTTCCATTTGTCCCTTAATTCGAATAATAGACTCGTCCAAAGCCAAGTGATCAAAGTGCCTTATCGTGGGGGTTGCAATCTAATAGTTCTATGTCTAGTAAAGATAACACTGAACCATTGGCTACAAGGAAATAGTTTTCGGTAGATTAAAGTTACAATCTTTACGCATACTGTTTTTTTTATATCTGTTTTTAATTTATGTAATTATTTTAGTTACATTATAGTTCATTAATATTACAATTACACTATTGATTCTCATCCCTTTGTTCTTTTTTATGTTTATAACAGTGGCATATCGTAATAACTTGCGATTCGTAAATTCGATTGAAGTAAAAATATAATATTATGCTTAGTTTCAGACAACTTATAATTCAACATCCTTTCCCGTTAAGACAAAACAATAGAAATCCCTACTCGGACACAGAAACCCGTTTGGAAGGTAGCATATTAGCAATCTGAGGATTGTGAGTTCGAAACTCCATCCAACCAAAGGCTGGGGTGTTAAATCTGTCGTGGCTCCAAATGTCCTTTCGTTGGCAAGATGTGAAAGTGGGGGTTCAGCTCAGGTGTTGAGCTCGTCATCTGGCCGTGGTTGAAACTTACGAAAATTGATCCCGGAGAGTCTCCAATAACCCTATGTGTTGCTCCAATGTGACTACCTACCTACAAATCATTTCTAGAGTAAGTTTAAAAATAATTCAAAAATCCGCCCCTGCATTCGCTCTTGACATCTTTGTACGAACGATCCAAAAAATTATACCTTGTTGATGGTCTTTTACAAGGGTAGGAAAATGAGCAGAGAATGATAATCAATACTCAAGGATTAACTGCTCATAGGATCTCGAGGTAGATAGCATCCATCTGTTGCATTTGAAAGAGAGGAAGAGTCTGTGATGAAGGATCCCATTGTAAAGAACACCATTAACCAATCTTAGACATAAACAATTAGAAGCTCAAATGATTGAGAGTCCCTATTTCCTGGTTGAATTCTGTTACAGGGCTGTATGCAATGCGTTATAAATTTAGACATTAATTAAGGACGTATAAAAATGGTTAGTGTAAACTCACACAGATTTACGTTTAAATATCGGTGGTTTTTCTTCAGGTTTTCGTCGAAACAGTTAATTTTTGTCTTTACTTATCATTAATTCTAGGCTCCTGAATATCATGGCACTGTTTTACGTAAAAAAAAAAACTCCATATATCCGTAGTGTAATTTTGTGTGGGGTTAGAGGAGTCGACTTACAAGTACAAAAAGAACTATACATCGCGATGTTCCATATGTGACAGAGATTACAGCCTTTCTAAAAATGTCATAGAGTTCTATCGAACTCTATGGAAGTCTATAAAGATTTTTATAGAGAAAATGAGCTATGATTTATCGAAATTACTGCATAAAATTCTACTGAGTTCTATGAAAAAGTAGAGTGATGAAGCAAAAGAAATGAGCTTGTATAGAATTCTATAAAGCTTTCAAAGGTATTTTCTAATGCTTTCTATAGACTTACTATAGAGGTGACTGTATATACAGCTTACAGAAAAACGAGCTATAATTCTATAAATTACATTCTATAAAAATTGTTTATGGATTGTATAGAGAGTTCTTTTAGAATTATATAGAAATTTTTATAGAATTCTATAGAACTTTTTATAGAATTATTTATAAAGATTTTTTAAGGAGAAATTGAGCTCTGAATGTATAGAAAGTTCTATATCGAGAAGTTTTATAGTAAAGTCGTTAAAAAAATAAATGAGATTCTATCGAATTGTATGAAGGTTTCTACAGGCATTCTATAAAAGTTATATACTTTATAAAGCGTATATGCGACGGGCGGCCATAATTATATAGAATTCTATAGAAAGTTTTAGTATCACTTGAATCGGTACGAACACTTGCTTTGGCAGCCCGCGTCAAAGAGAATCAACTAGTGGAAGATAGGATAACTTCTATTCACACCAGTTCATTCCACACTGAACAAAGAAAACTACGTTATGGCGTTTTTTCCTCCTCGCTAAAAAGAACTCCCGAATCACCACTGCATCCAGGCAAGATTGAAAAAGGAAAAACGTCGCTAAAAACTCCCCCGCAAGTGTCTTACGGAACAAAAAAAAAAAAAAAAAGCTAATGAAAGGCACTGTCCTCGGAGAAATGGTTCGATTTTTTCTCTGCCTTCGTTCCATTTTATCATCCCCGTCATTCGAACCTTCTTCGACGTTCTGTGCAGAAGGGAAAAAGATATTCTTATTATTGTGTACCCATCCTTTCCAGGTAGAGTTTATTTGGAGAGTTCTGTTCTCTTTTATAATTCTTCTCTCTTTTGGGTTGTTGTTTGTTCGTTCTTTTTCGCGGGGAGGAACGATCAGATTGCGGAGTTGAGAGGTTCGAGCAGTTCGAGATGACGCGGAGGAGATCCTTGCGTGATTACTGGCGGGAAAATAAAAATGGAATGAAACAAAATAAAAATGGCGGCCCGTCATTGTTGTAATTATCCGCTTCATTTAACGTCGGGCCGGCGTTTTGGATGTCAGGAGAACCTATCTCTATTAAGGAGAAGGCCGGACAAGATTAAATACATCTGATTTCTTTCCAGACAAAGATCGGCGTGATTACAGGAGGGGGGAGAGTTAATAAGACCGGGGTCTAGTAATGAGAAGTAATGATGTCACGCATGAGAGCTGTTTTTTGCAAAGAGCATCTCTTGGTAATTAGATAAATATGACTGCCTCCGCGTCGGTGGAGTACTTTATGAAAATCTCATCCAATTTTTAGATTGCGTTTTGGAAAGTCTTAAGGCCAAGTGTCAAGGGAATGATTTACTTAAACAAAGGTTTTGACGATATATCTCCGCGAACATCAAACCAATTTTGTGACGAGATATCTCGTCATCAGGAGATTTTTATGGTGATGAGTTCGAGATCTGATGAGTTTTGTTCTAATGACGATATAAATCGTCCATTATTATGTGCTCAGTTTTCTTCGAATGACAAGATACCTCGTCAAAATGACCACCAGGATGGTTAAAACAATGGAATTTAAAGGTCCAAGAATAATTATTATTGATTTTATATTTAAAACACAATGTTTTACTGTAGAGGTAACCGGGGCGAGTTGGCATAAATTTTGGTATTTAATTTTTTTCCTGTACTAGGGGGCTCAGCTTGGCGGTGATTGCTACGCAATCGCATTTGGTTTGTTTCGCAAACCAACATTCAATTCGCAAGTGTTTTCGTTTTTTTTAAACTTTAACACTTAATGCACCCTAATTTAAAATCGGTATCAGTAAATAAACTTTCTCCATCTTGTTCCCTGTACAATTTTTAATACACCATGTTAATCTCGTAATTGTTTTCGGGAAACCTTCTGAGAATAGAGCTAAAAAAGCGAGTTGAGCTTACCGCTCCGCTGCATGACGTCAGAGAGAGACTTAACGGCTAAATAAAAAAAAATCGTTGCTATGTTAACTGTTTCTATGATAAATTTGATAGCTGGCAAACCCGTTAGTACGAAATGTAACCTTCATTACCGTGAAGAAACACGCTTTCCCTCCGCTATCTAAAAAGTACGAAATTTGTATGACCTACTTTTCATCGTATCAAATATACTTATTAACCAATTTCAGAACTAATTGTACCGTAAGAAAGAGTACATTCTAAGATTTCCCATTCTAAGAATCGTGGGAAAAAAGGGAGTTTTCAATCCTGCGACAAAAGCGGCGGCGGTAACGGTTTTAATTTTTGATAATACTTTCAGATAATATAACCAATACTGCTGATAGTGGAACTCCTTTGTTTCAAATAAATGAAGGAAAAATCACTAAAAATAGTATAATATACTCGATAAGTATTCAAAAGTGAAAGTGTTCAAACTATGCAATCTGCCCTTTACAGGTTGGCATATTGCCTGGGGTAAGTTGGCATAGCATGTCATTGTGGTAGGATCTAAGCAATAATGTGAGTTAATTACTTTATATTTATACTAGCCGGGTTGCGCCGGCTAGCGCTCGGCGGTGTGTAATAGAGCTTTTTTCAAACTTTTTTACACACCGCAATTAAACATGTTTTGATTTTTATAGTTTATTTATTTTTATGAAACAATTCCTTTAAATCATTGCGTATTCAATCAAATATTTAAGGAAAGTTGGTCGAAATATACATATAAAGCTACAAAATTACCCATATCTACTGATATTTTGCAGGAAATAGACATGCCATTAAAATATAACTCCTAAATGATATTTCTGCAATAGGTAATATACCGGAACACATAATGCGAACAAAAATAAAATTCCAATTCTTGAAAAAATGCAAAATTCTGGAAAAAAAACCACGTACGTATCTATTCAAACGTGTTGGATTTCGACTTTCTGAATATATTGTGAAATAGAATAATGCAAAAAAAAAAAGACTTTTCAACCATACTGACAAAGACAATAATGATTTATTAACAAAAAGAACACGTATTTATAACACTTGGGAACCCTCAAATATGTCAACTCAAATACCCAAACACGGAATTCTAAATCAAATTAAAAAAGTAAACATTAATTCTGACGTGGCCAGATACCGGGTAGCAAAATTACGTTTAAATTACTTATACATCAAATGAAGAAATAAAAAGTAAATTCAAACATAAATATTACAATTTAATTCCTTATTTTGTATAGAAATTGACCTCGGCTATTTGAAAACAGCAAGAATTCAAAATATCTGTGTTATTTTATTTACGTTGATTGTTGCCATTCGACGATACACAAATAACGTCGATTTCGGGTCCACGTACGTTAGTGTTTTATATATATAGATTTTAATACAAAACAAGGAAAACTAAGAAAACGAAACAAATAGAACAAGCAGAAACTTAAAGCTTCAAATCCACCAGAAAAGTAAGGCGATCGTCCACTTGGATTGTTAGCTACAATTAGCTTCTGGTCATCTCCAAAGTTTGTATGTTCACCATTGTGGAAACATACCATAGTGAACATCACCATCGATGTTCACTATCTTGCCAACAAGCCCCGCGATTTAAATGCCAATTTGCCCCACCAGAACTTTTGAAACAAGGCGATTTTTTCACTCTTACGAATAAGTTTCACAAGAAATTCCAGTACATGCAATCGTTATTGCTGATTCTATCCAACACAACCATTAAAAACACCCTTAACATATTCTATAAAGAGAAGAAAAAAAAACTCAAATCCTTATTTGTTTCTCTCTCTGGAAACTTTGATCCCACTGGAACTATGATACAACATACACGTGTAGTTAAATAGTGGCGATATCACCGCTCTGTGGTTAAAACTGTGAAATCACTGTGGTTAAAACACGCAAGGTGAAAGCCAACTTACAGTTATGCCAACTAGTAGCGGACTCCCCTACCGTATTCCAATACATGAAATAAAACATATTGCAAAAAAAAGAGAGACAGAAATATGTTTATATATAGGCTGTAAATAAAAATTCAATTTAAATCTATTTCAATATTTTAAAATTCCTACTTTTCTCACAAAACTTAATTTTTTTTTTCAAAACTTCATTCGTTATTTTTTATTGAAGCGTTTCGTCACCCGACCGTCGCATGCATTTGAAGTCGTATTCATATTAAATTGCTTACATAAACGTCTAACTTCATACATCATATGAAGTTGAACTTCTAGTACCAAATTTGACTTTTGGTTCTCATGTTTGTCTCTTCATTTTATATATATATATATAATGTAATTTTATTCAGACTTGCATGTGGTTATGAAAATTTTTATACCGATTGTTTGATCACCATAAAATAATTAATATTCGCCATTGTTGGTCATTCTTTGCAAAATGAAATGAATAATTTTCTAATAGAGGATTTTTACTCGGACAACTTGTGAGTAAAATATCATGTTGTGTTGTTTTAATGCGACGTTAATTACCTTATGATTTAAATTCGTTTAACATACTTTTCCTTAAAGTTCCTACAGAAGAGTTTACAAAGCTTGTATATTTGACTGACTAAACTATTAAACCAAACAATGGCTTCAAATGTCCTAACGTTGACAAAGTGTGCAAGTTTAAAAAGTGGGGTGACAGATCAGATGCCAACTTAGTCATCTGAACCACAGTTTAAAATTACGAGTTGTTGTTATGTGATCCTTTTCATCGGGATGGATCCCGAACCGTCGCCAATAGACCGTTGTTTTGCTTCATTGCGATGTTAATTCAACTACCAATGAACCATTAAACTGATCAATAGAAAACATACCATGTCATCGAATTTCCATTACGGATATTTAGCTTCCAATATCAGATTAATGTACTGTGTAATAAGTAAACTCGCTCGAATCTTCTGGAATTAGAATTGAGGTGCTTTAATGGGCCGGTCATCATTTATGGATCATTGGAAAGTTTTATTGCTTTCGTGCTTGGAAATCACCCCCCGATTCGGAGAAATTGACTTTATGGGGTTGATGTTGTTTTCTGAAAAACGAATGTGATGGTCTTAATTCGATCGAGGTTGGGTTTGGCACCATAAAACGGAACAAGAATTTGCTTTCTTTTTGAATGTCTTCCGATTTCTTTTTCAAGCATTTCGTTTTCGTTTTCGTAGTAATAAAAACTCGAGAGTTTTTTTTTATTGCGCTTGATATTTAGACTCTCTTGAGAAATTAAAATAGAGTTTAAGATTAAAAATTATTATTATTAAAAAAAAATTTTAATCTTAGTTTAGTTAAGTCTGATAAAATAGGACGCTGTGTAACCGTTTGTTAGATTCACGCTTCATATTATTAAATGTTTTGATACATTTTTGATGGTAATCAAATGCTATTCTAAATTTTGTTTCTTATGGTTGTTTAAGTAACTGAGAATAACGTTTAGCTTAATCTATTGATTGCGGTCTTTATTTCTATAACTGTACGTGGAAATGACTCTTTGCATATATATATATATATATATATATATATATATATATATATATATATATATATATATATATATATATAAGATAAGATTTCTAAACAGTTTTTGGGAGTTCGTGACCAGTAGGATTCTTTTGCTCAAAAGATCTAGCTATATAACCATTATAAATGTGTTGTGGTTGAAAAGCAAAATTGTACTGCACGGAAATCGTGAGGCGCTCAGAAGATGAATTATTAATTAAATGATAATGAAACAAGTAATTAAAAATAATTAAAATTGCATTTTAAAGTTTGGGCGTTCGAAAAAAGTTTCCTGATATTTCCCTGATTTTCTTGAGTCTCAGAAAATTTTCCCTGGTTTTACAATTCCCTTAAGAAATGTTGTGTATGAATGTATTTTTAAGTATGATGAATTTAAGTATTTAAAATGAATGTATTTTTAAGTATTTAGGGTCAGATGGGGTAAAAGGATATTTCTCTACAGATATTTTGTATTTTTTCTCTACAGATATTTTGTATTTTTTCTCTGCAGATATTTTGTATCTTTTCTCTACAGGTATTTTTATTGTTATTGTATGGGTTGGAATTCTTAATGGAACGCTTATAATAGCAATTCAAAGAATTGGAGAAAAAATACAAATATTTTGATTATGAACTGCTTACACCTGTCCCTACATTATCATACATACTATTTATCAAAATCAAATGCAAATATACACAAAAAAATACGACAAAAATCTAATTGAAAACAAAAATTAATTTAATACACAAAAAATATTATCTTCACAAATTTCAAATTGTGTACCAGAAGTTGTATCGCTAGCCTTACGGCACAAGACGTTACAGTCGCGAAAAAAAAAGGCGTCGGCAGTTTTCGCGGTGCTCAAAAATTACGACTCCAGGGTTCTTTATTCGAATTGCAATTTCGGTGAATACGATTTATTCGATTCTCAAAAGCATTCTTAATTGCGCGTCTCTAAATAGGACAAACAATAGAAGTAGTCGTTTAAGTTATCAAAATTTCCCTGATATTTTGTGAAATTTGGAAATTTTCCCTGAGATTTCCAGAATTAAAAAGTTCTCTGAGAATTTTCTGATTTTTCCAGGTTTTGCTATCACTCTGTTGAAGTATTTACAAGCGTAATGCAGAAATAAGTAAACTGATGTCTTGTTGAGAATACGTACAGGAAACCCGTATCACCTCTGTCTGCATTTAGCTTTTCAGAAAATACCTATCATCCAATCTCTCTGCTATCCAGATAAGGAAAACGGTAGCCTGAATGGAAGAGTAAACAATTAGCAAAAGGATAGTTGCGCGTTCAAATCCAACCAAATTGAGCCGTGTACAAAGCGAAATACAAATGTCGTCACGTTGGTTTGGTTTGGCAGTTTTGAGAGTGGATACCAGCGCAGGTGTGGTCGTGTCATTTAAAAGTGGATCAAAATTACACTCTATAAAAATATCGACGCTCCCAGAAGGAGTTGTCCGATTGCGAGAAAAATGGATGTGAAAAATGGATGTGAAAAACATAGATAGAAAAACAAACGATTCAAATTTCAGAGCAATTGAATGATTTATTTCAGAGTTTGACCGTTACAAAGGGAGGAAGTCAATAAGGCGTCGGTCCACCTCTGGCCTGAAAACAAAATGTCACCCGGCGTGGCATGGACTACAAAAGTTCCCAAATGGTGTCCTGCGGAATTTCTTGCCAAATTGTCTCCAACTGGTCAACATTCCGGGGTCGTTGCAATCGCCTTCCCATAACGTCCCAAATGTGTTGTATGGAAGAGAGATCAGGAGACCTAGCTGGCCAAGGAAGTGTTGGGAAAGCTAGAAGACAATTCATTGAAACGCGTGCGGTGTGCGGCTGAGCATTACCCTGTTGAAAAGTAAGTCCGGGGTGTAGCAAAAGGAACAGCTACACAACCGGTTGTAGAATGTAGTCTACGTATCGGTGTGCTGTAAGTGATTCAGATATTACTACCAAACGGTCATCAAAGCAGATGGCACCCAAAGATCATAACGAGCAGTTGTGGGCATGTGTGGCGTGCGATAGTAAGGACATTATCCCCACGCTACCCTGGACATCTCCGAACCCGTCTGTGGCTGTCGTCAGGACACAGTTGGAAACGGGACTCGTCACTCAAGACTATACGTTCTCAGTCAGCTCCGTTCCAAGTGGATCGAGCCCGGCACAACTTCTTGGTGCGTCAATTTTTTTATAGAATGTATGTGGTGTTATCCTCGGATTTTTCCCTTCGGGTTTGATCCCGGATCCGAGCGGGCTGATTTTGTCAGTTGTCTGTGACACCACACGATCGAATTTAATTCCTGAAGTACCAAACATAACTTCCATCCTCAGAAAGATTATTAAACTGGATTATCTTTACTCACACTAAAGCTCAAGAACATCGCCTCGATTCCATAATAAGAAATGGACTGATATAAAAAAATAACATCTGAAATACACTTGTTAATTCAAGCTGCTCTCTCCACTGAAGAAAAATTGGTAAAACTCCTTCGACACAATTCCATCTCCTTATTCTTACACTGCTCTTTTCGAGGTACTTCCCCTGTAATTTCTCTCAAAACTTTTTGCCTCTAATCCCATCAAAATCCGAAAGCACTCAAAGAAGTGCATTGTGGAAGGAAGTGAAATGCAATGTGGAAAATGAAGAGAAATCTCCGCGGCGTGTTCGGGGGAACGTGTTTGCTGTTGTGAACGAGTCTGTTCTGTGCTTTCTCCTGATCCTCGGAAGGGATCGGGGGACGAACGAAATTGGACAGGGATTAATCTTTAGGAAATGAGTACGCTATGAGAGGCATTGTCTGTTAAGCTAGCTATAGATGGCGGCTGTGTTTCTTCGGCGACATGTGTTTCCTGTACATACCCTGAACACGACATCAAGTTTCTTTCATTTACGAATACCATTTCAGCATGTCGCCAATAAAAATTCCAAAGAATAAATTCCGAATGATGACTAGTAGTTGATTGGTCAACGCCATTTAGATTTAGGTATCCGAACACGTTTGAGACCCCTTTTATTAAATGTGGCATAGAAACATTTTACTGATATTTTTATATTTAGCAATAGCATTGGGCTAAAAATATGTAAAATATATGTTAACAATTTTATAAAAATGATAATTATGTATGAAATTTTAAAGAAACTTGTCAAAACCTTCATATGTGATACATGAAATCTATTCAACCCATTTGAAAAATGATGCTACCAACGTAAACTACAAGCATTGTCTAGGGAATGAACTAGAATCAAAAGGATCTTTTAATAAACAAAAATTTTACAAAAGATCGAAAAATCAATACAAGAGTTTTGATAGTTTTACAGTCCTATTTCTTAAATAAATGGCCATAATTAAAAAATTCAATTTAGCATAATTATTCTAGTTCATTCCCTAGACAACATTTTAAAGAACAAGTTTTCAAAGTTTTACGAGAATCCATCAATAACGTATTGTGTTACAACATTTGAAGTGAGGAAATAATGCATAAATATTAATTTAGAGTAAAAAATAGTTTGTAGTGTGCATCGTTTGTTCTCTCTTCCTTTTACTGTTTGTGTAAAGAACTTTGTTCTTTACTTTTCTTTAAAAATGTTCACACATTTTCCAAAAGAGAATCCATTTGAACATCTGAAAAACCTTTCTAAAATTATATTTGCAAAAAAAAAAAAAAAAAAATATTAAACTTAAATTGTGACAGGATTTTGGTCTTTTAACGGCCACTTACGGTGTTTTCCACATTAACTTCAGGTTTTCCCGCCTTGATTAAAATTTAAATATATCTGCATCTAATTACCTAAGAAAAAAAAATTTATATATTTTAGAGTCAAATAAATACTTTATCAATAAGGATCAAAAACGTTATTTGGAATTTTTGGTCAAAACTGACATTTTTAACGTGTTTGGATACTTGAACAAACGTTATCACAACGGTGATAAACTACACTTTTTAAGGTTAACCCCGATAAGTATCAGGTGAGAGCATTTGGATATCCTAAGTAAAATTCCAGATCGTACAGTTTGTTTCAACTTAAAATCCCTCTCATTAGATCTATTCTCTCTGTCTACACTTTATTCCATTTCTCTTGAGAATAACAGTCATACATCGAGGTGGAGTGCCATTGAAAAATTAAAATGGCCAATTCTTAAGTGCCACACTTCAAAATCCAGTTTTAATTTTTTAATTACTTGTTTCATAACCATTTAATTATCCTCTACTTGATATTAAACATGCTTTACATTTGAGAAACAAAGTGATGTTGGCAATAGCATTGCTGCAAGTGTTTCGGTAGAATAGTATGTTTTAATCTGGGTATTTTATGAGCGATCTTAAGTTGTTGTTACTAGTCCTTCGTTGACTAGCGGCAGCTAGACTGCATCCATGAGTCCCCACACCTTCAAAAAGTCAAGAGCCCTCAAAGGATCCGTCTCAAAAAACTCCCTGGAGAGCTGGAGACAAGAGAGGATATGCTCTGGGGATGCATACTCCTCACCACATTTAGAGCATACTGGAAACACGCGATCTTAAGTTTTATAAGGACTTAAATCTTTTGAAGGGAGTATTATTTTGAATATGCTTTAGCCTCTAGAAGGCTGAATGGTCTGAATCATAAAAAAGTACGATAAGCAGTGGAAAGCGACAAAAATTCAGAGAGAAGTGCTTATCAGAGAAAATAACCTCGCAATCTATTCATTGTATCACACTTTTTATATGTCTTAAATTAAGTAAAACTGCAACAAGGTAGAATATTTTTGTATATTTACGGTAGTTTTTTGTAGTATGGTTTATATTTTTCTTTGTATTAGTACATTTTTGACTCCAGTACTTTTCGTAATTCAGCCACTAGAAAAAAAAAGAGATTTTACGATTTTTCTGCCTTTTCTTAGAAGTCTGACCAACGAAAGAATCTCAATCTCCACAAGCTATCGATGCCAGATGCTCCTACGAAATTTCACATGAAGCAGAAAAGCCTGCGGGAAGGTAGGGTAGTTGGACTAATGTCGCACTGGAGCAACACAACGGGCTATTAGCAACGGTTCTGGATACATCCACAGGACAACACCTCGCAATTTAGAACCACAGTCAGATGACAAGAAACCAGTGACTTCAGAAATCCAATTTATATAAAGACAGATTGCTATTATCTCCACTGTTCACAAACTTAAGGGGACACGGTAGTCTGCAATTTTTTTTTGTTTTCATATTCACAACAAATGTTTTAACATACCTTATTCCAATACAAATTAAATATACATTCGAAAAAAATATTTTTTTTTCATTCACAATAATTAAAAAAAATTAATTTTTTATGAAAATGTTTAATATTTTCAAATTCCTACTGCATTTGCGAATTACAGTTTTTTTTTCAAGTATTTTTTTTAATTTACCTACAATAAAGTGCTTCCCACAATTATGTTCATTGGATCACAAAAACAACAGTGATTTATTCTTTTACAAATATTTTTGAGACACTGAACAGCGAAAAAAACAGTCATAGTTTATATCAGCAATTTTGGAAAAAATAACTATTTTTCCAAATCCATATGATATCTATACATCAATAACACTCTAAGAAAAAAAAAAGTTGCACCAATAAAGAACTGTCAGAATACAATGAAATTTACAAGCTTGGTAAAATGCTTATGAACGAGTCAATGATGAAAATTTGAGACTTAACTATGCAAACTTTATTGAGAACATTAAAAAAAAGTGGTATCATTCAGAATGACGAATGACCGTTATTTTTCCTAATGCAGTATGCCAACCGCGTTGGTAGTGAGTCATACAGGCTCTTTATGAAGTCCTGCGACAGTCCATCCCATGCTGATTGGACCCTGTAACGTAGTTCCAGCAGATTACGGGGAACAGGTGGAGTGGTTACATCTCGTCCAATGGCATCCCATATATTCTCGATCGAGAACAGGTCCGGTGAGTATGCCGGCTATGGTAAGATATCGTTGTGTCGTAGACAAGCTCCAGAGACGGCATCAATATGGAGTCGAGCATTGTATTGTTGAAAAAGCGAGTGAAACTGGGAGTTCAGGAATGAAAGCGTAACTGGCTGCAAAATTTCTTTGCATCTTCAACGCAGAAGTACCACTCTTCTAAATTTCATTCATACCGATCTACTCCTTTCAGGTGCAACTTTTTTTTGTCTTAGAGTATACAGTAAAAGTATTATTTTAAATATACTGTAGTCATGAAAAATAAGAAGCTGGGAAACAGCACTGTAAAGTTTCAAATGCTTTCTCTGTTTCAGTCTTTATTACATTCAATCGAAAACTTTATATCTCGCTCAAAAGTGTAGCTACAGTTATAAAATTTTGCGCACATATATTCTTTAAAGCTCTATATTGGATCAATAATGATAAAAATTATCAACATTTTGGTCACTTTTAGAACACTGTGTTCTTAAATTCATCGGGGACTAGTCAAAAAAAGTCAAACATTGAGAAACACTCTGCACGGTAGGTAAGTATTGTAATTACAGTCGTAAAGTAGCAAACACAATAGGCTATTGGCAAAGGTATGAAATCAAACCCAAAAGGAAATATTGTAGCACGATACCACATAATTTTGAACCATGGTCAGATGATGAGGCAACACTTGAGCTGGCAACCCTCTCCAAAATCCTCTACCCAGTACTACCGACTTGTACCACTACCCTTATCATTTGATCTGGAGTGTCACAAGTACTTACCCCTCCGGTTGGATCTCCAGATCAGGCAGCCCAGTTTATCCTACAGCTTCCGGCTCGGAACGTTTCCCGGACAAATAGACCGATAATGTTATCACTCTAGTTAGCGAGGGAAAAGAATTAGCAGCTCTAGAAAGATCCGGCTCTTTTTGTCCCCAGGTGCTCTCAAAGGATTATCGCCTCAAAGCGATTGGACATTTAAATCCAACTACTTTGATGTGAGATTAGATCAGTTCCTTCGAGTCCGTTGGATAGGAAAGCTGTGTGCTGTTCAACAGACGAGACTGGTTTCAATTGAGTTATCCTTTTAAACTAGTTTACGCAGTATGTTAATAAAGATCAGGCTTTCCATTCGAAAGAGGTGAAATGCTTTTGAATTAATCCAGTTCTGCACGTTCGGATTCTGTGTACGAAGCGTCGTGTACTTTAAATTTTAAATTAGAAATTTGATAAAAGAGTATACTTCTACATGTATAAGCCGACCAACCGGTCTGGTGGTTAAGGTTTCAGCCTCAAGATCGAAAGGTTTCTGGTACAAATCCGGGTGCGTGCATGGATGTTTGTAAGCGTATGGTGTAGAGGCGGCTGGTGCACCTTAAATCTGTCGTGGACAAAAGTCCTCACCTTGGGTTGGTGTGGAAATTTGGGGAGTGGAATGAAAGCTCAGGTGATGCCTCGTCATCTGATCGTGATTCTAAATGATGTTGTGTTGTCATCGGTTCTTTCCCTTAAGGGATTGATCCCGGACCGTTTTCAATAGCCCGTTGTGTTGCTCTGGTACGACATTTATTAAAAATTACCAATCCGCTGCCCACTACGTCTATAAGAGACTCAAACTAAATAAGAACCTATATCTATGCATGTGCAAATTTGTTCTGGTATTCTGTTGTTTGAGCCTGATAAATACTTTTTATTTTTGAGGTGAATATGTCTTTTAAATCGGAGCTTGGGCAGCATGCATGAAAAGTCGAGCGTTACAAAAAGCTTCACAGATATACTATGTAACAAAAAAAATCAACGCACAAAGAAGGAGTTGTCCGATTGCGATAAAAATGGGTGGATGTGAAGAACATGCATTAGAAAAACAGACGATTTCAATTCCAGAACAATTGAATGATTTATTTCAGAATTTGACCGTTACAAAGGGAGGAAGTCAATGAAGCGTGGTTCCACCTCTGGCCTGGATGCGTCACCCGGCGTGGCATGGACTGAAAAGTTCAGTCCTGCAGAATTTTTTGCCGTGTCCAACTGTCGGGCTAGATGGTCAATATTACGGGATGGTTGCAATCGCCTTCCCTAACGTCTCAAATTTGCTTTATGGTAAAGAGATCAGGATACCTAGCTGACCAAGGAAGTGTTGGGAAAGCCAGAAGACAATTCATAGCAACGCGTGCGGTGTGCGGCCGAGCATTACCTTGTTGAAAAGTAAGTCCGGGGTGTAGCAAAAGGAACAGCAACACAGCCGGTCGTAGAATGTCGTCTACGTACCGGTGTGTTGTGAGTCAGAAATTACTACCAAACGGTCATCAAAGCAGATGGCACCCCAGATCATAACGCCAAGTTGTGGGCATGTGTGGCGAATGTAAGGACAGGATCCCCACGTTGCACTGGACGTCTCCAGAAACGTGTGCGGTTGTCGTCAGGACACAGTTGGAAACGGGATTCGTCACTAAAGACTACAAGTCATCAGTGAGCGCTGTTCCAAGCGGATCGAGCTCCGGCATCACTGTTTTTGTTATAGAATATATCTTGTCTTATGATTACAAAATAACAGAAACATTCAAACGACAAGACAAATATAGCGTGTATATAAATGATGTCCACTCCTGATGTGACTTTCGGACCGAGTTCGAAGGTTCACTGAGCGTGGGGATGTGCTTCGCAGTACTAATATTTTAAAATTCTACTGCTGGACGAGCTTTAGACTAGTGTCCCTTTAGATTGAGTGGATTGAGAACTGCGTATTTGATGTCATTCGAAAGCTATCGCGCGAACTGCCCTATAGTCAAAACCTTTAATCAGTAAAATATTTTTTTTATCAAACTGTCCTTTAGTCTAAGATTGTGTATCTGTAATTGGATTAAACTGTAGATTGATTTATGAATATTCAAGTCGCAATCCAACATCTGCTTTGAGAATTCATATCAGAACTACGAACACAATCTAACAACTTAACAGGGCGTTTTTGATCATTTGAATTGTATGGTCATTTTTTTATATAAATAATCTAACCAGGCAGTTGATGGTGATTTCACTTCTACTGTCAAAATAATAATGCACGATACGCATCAGGGTTACCGGAAAATGCGGCATACCACCACTCAGGCAACGTTTGGAGCTTAATTCAGCTGTCGCTAATTAGCTAGCAAGTATCAGAATTCATTACCAAGAATTTCGTTTGAGGAAGTACGGAAATCGTTCTAGAAAAACAAGTCTAGAGATTTCATGTTCAAAATATGCACCGAAAACACTTATCGTCTCAGAAATACTATCACCATCTCTATTTAGCTTAACAGAAAAGTCATCCAATGGAATAGCACGCAATATTGCAGAGTAGCTCAGGTCGGAGGGAGATATAATTTCTGAAAAAGAGCTAATCACATCTCGAGGCAACGTTTGACACATACAAAACCATACATGGCGATCGCTTGTTTCACCAAATAACAATCACTGATATCATTACCGTTACAGCACAATAAACTTCGAGCACGAATACGCGCTAAGAACACCAATTCCAGAAACGCGCTCTTGGCGTTTACCTAGTCCTAATTTAAAGAATAGTCTACAAATACGTATGGCTCTAATTCCAAGTCAGCAGAGATACGTAGAACTCCCCCCTCCTGTTCTTGATAAATAATACTTGCGAAAGGTTCACTTTAAAGAACCACTCGAAAATATTCTTTTGAAGATTGACAAGGAACTTTTTTGGATCGCTAGTAGGCGATTTTTGAAGCAACCCTCGAAGGGTTGGCGAAGAACCGAAGGGGGAGTTTTCCGAAATTGAGGGAATAACGCTGAATATCTCGTCAACACCACCCCTTGGAGGGCTGAGCTGCTTTCCCCCGTCTATTTTTCGGTAAGCGTGATTTGGAGAAACTTCCAAAGAAGGGATCTTACCTTCGGGATGTTGGCCAAGGCTCCTTTGAGGCTGTGGTAGAAGTGTGACTTGTGAGTTGTGTCCTTCATCTGAATCACGTCCAGGTACTGAAGGGCGTGCACAGAAGGGTCCATGAAATACTTGATCTGAAACACAGAAGAAAAAAAGTATCTGAATAAGTTCAGTGGATTGAAAGGGTAGGTGTAACAAATATCTCCCCTGTGCTTAATATCGCCTACTTGTGTTTGCAAGCTACTATGCGCGACATCTATGAGTTTATAGAGTTACCTTGACGGTCAAGGGTTTTGCCACACGTAGATTCACCGGTAAGTTTCCTATCACTTATATCAACAACACTATTGCAGC
The DNA here is from genome assembly GCA_947359465.1 of Metellina segmentata. NCBI lineage: Eukaryota > Metazoa > Arthropoda > Arachnida > Araneae > Tetragnathidae > Metellina > Metellina segmentata. The sequence goes on from OX375876.1 coordinate 19,377,799, forward strand.
TGAAGTATTTTATAAACGTATTTTTTGTCTCCAATCTATTCAGAGAATATTCAGGTAAGTGTTTTCAATTCATAATTTCGTGTATATGACTCAAAAGTTCATTCAATACTAAAGATAGGTAGCTATGCTCTACTAGCAGCTCGTTTTGAATAGTAGCTCCTCATTTCGCTTGGTGGGTGGTAATATGAACAATGGTAGACGATATTAGGAACCCACTCTTGAAAATCCTCTTGGGAAACTTTTTGAAGTTTGTCTAGTTAACTTAAACTAACATAAGTAAAGAAGGTATAGGATCTCTGGAAACCAAAGAAGAATAGTTGCTAGTTATATTAATTAGTTTCCAGCTTGATTTTGCAACCCAGGAAGCTGAGATCCAGAAAAATAGTTAGGGTAGGCGATATTTGGAAAACCTACCCTAAGTACATTTTTAGAAGATGCCATGGTATCCCAACCTGCAATACAAAAACCGAAACCAACCAATATTCTAATGTAATGGCGTGGGGATCCATTTACAGCTGCAGTCTCTTCTAGTACTGGGGGCCAGGTTGCCTAGTTGGAAGAGTCGCGGATAAGAACCTGGAGGGGTACGAATTCGAAACTCGATCTAACCAAAGACCGTCGTGTACGTGCGTGTGGGTACGTTGAATTTATCGTGCCTCAAAAGTAATTACGTGGGTGAAAGTTTGGTGAGTGAGTCATCAGTTCGGGTGATAAACCTCATAATTTGACCGTGGCTCAAAATTACGAGTAGCTTTCCTTGGATCTTTCCCTTCGAGATTGCTCCCGAACAGTCGCCTGTATCCTATTGTGTTGCTTCAGTGCGAAGTAAATTGCATGGCTACGAATGCAATTTTTTCTTGCTACAAATTATTATACGTATTTTCATGGGTAACCCTGGATGAACATTCCAAATGCATTCTATTTTAGATAGAATTATTTTGATTTTAGGTTTATTATTGGTAAATGTGTTTTCTTTCTTAGAATCCTCTTGTTATTGTGAAGTTATCATACTATGATCACCCTCCTATACAGTATATTTAAGCGAACTGAAACACGTCATCTAATCAAATTCTTTAGAGCAGGGGTTCCTAATGTGGTGTACCATGGGCAATTAAAGTCGACCAGTGTGTCGTCATAGAAACGGACGGACTTGGTGTGCTTTAAAGTATGGGTGAAATGGTTTAAATTGTGTAACTTTTATTTTATTTCAATGCTTTTGTTTATGAGGTTTTGACAAGTGTATTAAAAACACTTTCATGCAATAACTGCATAACTAATTTTGAGCTTTATGTTTTTTATTCAAAATATCATAGATAAATTATTTCAAAACGATATTTTAAGAAAAACTTTAGATTAACACTTCTTTGCATGATTTTTTCTTTATTGGTGAAATAAATCAAGGTGATATAATTCATGTTCAAAATTAAAGGAAAAATGGTTAAAAAAAATCTTAGTACATATTTATAGTATAAATGTAGCAAAAAAGAATATGATAGTATCATGTGGTATTTTTTAAATTAAACGTAAACTTTTTCAGAAATTGCTCTAAAAATAACAGAAACACATGTTACAAACCTTTCTACCACTCATTTTCACTTTTTTAGCAATAGAAACTTCAATAATAATAAAACAAAATTAAAAACGAAATCATACGTTTATTGCAACTACAACAAACAGCGGAATGACAACTTCAAGCTCGTTTTACTGATAGTGACACTTGCTTATTTTTGACAGCTTTATTTTTTTTATGCAATGGACATTAAAAAGGTATCCAGACACGATCAACTTAAAGTGAACTTGTTCTTTTATATAATTTTTGGGCATTCAATGTTATGATGGAAATTTCCACCATTATGCAAAGAAGGGTTAAAAAGTGTAGGTAATCAATCATATTTTGTTTCGCAAATCAAACAAAATTACACCTATATTTTTTATCAGATCAGCAAAAATGTAATTTTATTTTTGGTGTTCCGCAGAATGTTAGTAATAAGTTTGTGTACCTTGGAATAAAAAATCATACAAATCACTGTCCTATGATGGGCGGAAATTTTTTTTGTGTGGGAGGGTACATAGGGAGAGTTCAGTTTTGTCTATCACAAACAAGACCTTTTCACATTTTTTCAGAAAATTACAAGTTTTCATTGTCCAATAAAGAGGGATTGGTTGACAAATCGTGTAACAATAGTTTAGAAAGCATTCATACCGAAAATCCATTGATTAGTGTTTGGATATCAGTCGGGAAGAAATATCCGACTTTTTTATTAAGAATTGCAGCCAAATATTAGTCATGTTTCACCATTCTTCCTGAAATGGAAAAAGTATGAAGTACTTTTTACAGTCCTGGTGACATAATAGTTTCTTTGGCGGACGAATGGCTTGTTGGAATTGGTCTAGCAGGCACCCTGGCTGAGGGAAAAGAAACAACAACCTTTCACCGACAGCTTATTTGAAATTACTTTGTCCTCTTCAGTTGCTCTTAAAAATAAACGTAGGAACAGACTGGTTGTTTTTAGGTTTATAGCACAAGGGTCAAAGCTAACCAAACTAAGCCAAACACAATATAATGTCAAGTAAAAAATACTATACGTGAAGACATACACGCCATACATGAAGATAGTTTTAAAGATCCATCTGTCATTGGCATCAAAAGTTCTTTGCACAGACTCAATGACTTAGTTTAATTTGCTGCTTTTTTCACTTGGATAAAATGAAGACCACAAAAATCCAACCCAATACTAAAATAATTATTAAATCAATGCAATGTTTAACATAAAGTTAAATTCTTTATTTACTTTCTGGTAGCTTTCTTGGTAGCACAAAATATATAACTATAAATAAAATAAATAATACACTACATATAACACTCATGGATTTTTGTCGGCCCCCATAAGCCGCAGTGAATTTATAGCCCTTGTTCTTAGCACGTCTGCGCGTCCCTTGGTTTGGACTTTCAAGTGAAAAATAGACAGGATAGCTTTTAGGTAATGACCAAAAGTCATCCTGTATGCATTACAACGTTATTGTCAAGCAATCCAACCACCAACATCACCAATTAATTTCGAAACAGCAAAATTCCATTTTTATCCGGCAAGACCACTCTTTTGACGTAAGACACATACTTCCACCACCAACTGTCCCTTCTAAGAATTCCTCACGGCCAACTGGAAAAGGACGGCGACAAGAAGTCCCTTTTTATTTCCGCTATTTATCTTCCGATGTACTAAACAATCTGTGAAAAACAGAAAACAAAATAATATCCCCGGCTTCCAGTCCGTTACGGTCCCCCACGGTTATTCCACACTCCCGCGGTGACCTCAAAACGGTCCAACATTTCGGACGTAAACACTCCAAATAGTTTTCGAAATTGGTCCAATCTTCGCCGGGCCGCGATTGCTGTCATTAAGGGCAGCTGCCGGCACTCTTCGCCTATTTCGGGGATCCGCTGCTCTTAGCGTGGACATGTCGAAGGGTGGTTGCATATACGGGCGACAGATGGCGCTGCCTACCGTTTCTTATATAAAGCAATTCAGTTACAGAGGTGGCCAACCTTTTACACACAATGCGCCAATTTTTTTCACATACGAATTCAGGTGCGCCATAATAATCAAACACCTATTCTACCTTCTTACGTTAACGATTGAGGTTGGAAAATACACAGTGTACTCAAAACATTCCGGGACTGATCGTACACAGGCCATATAACACAGAGGATATACTTTTATTTGATAGCAAACTTTTACATAGTCTCCTCTCAATTCAATACAACGTTTGGAATGTGTGTAAAGGTCCGTAAACGCCTTCTGTGTAACGCCTCCACTTCAACACTATTGAGTCCCGATGTCACAGCCGCTTCAATCTCCTCTATCTTCTCAAACCGCTGCCCCTTCATCTTAAACTTGGGAAACAGAAAATAGTCCTGGGGATGGGCGGGCGATGACCTCAACCTGCTTTTTCGCCAAAAATCGTTGCACAATGATGGACTTGTGAGACTGGGAATTGTCGAGCAAGAGGCACCAATTTCAACTGTCCAACAAATCAGGCGTCACACGCCGCATTTGTTTCAAAAGCCGATCCACATCTTTGTAGACTCACCCAGTCACAGTGGAACCTTGACGAAGAAATTAAATTCTCGACGAATGATGCTAATCAAATTTCATTTTCAATAATGAATTTGCTTTTAAAAAATTGCGACTAACTGATAAGTAAGAATTCTGTATGAATTGTACTAAGAGCACTCTGGTGTTAAAAATATGAAGATGGATTCAGTTATGGCGTCTACTTTAAAAGAATAACTGGGCGAAAGGATGCAATGCTCCACTTGTAATCATCCAATGCGCCACGTTTGGCGCATGCGCCACAGGTTGGCCACCCCTGAGTTATAAGGTAGGTAAAGTAGGTAATTTTAATTAACGGCGTTCTAGTGCAACACAACGGGCTATTGACGACGGTCCGGGATCAATCCCCTCAGGAAACGACCCGAGGATATTACCAAGTAATTTTGAAGCACTGTCAGATGGACGAGGTATAAGGTAGGAATAGGGAGACAAAATTCACCCATTAAAGCAATATAATGAGGTTGAAGGGCATTATCTATATTCATACTTTTTCATATTTACTCAAATATCCGTATCAATTGCATAACACACACATATACCGTAACATACCCATACATCCATTTAAAGTTTTTAGATACCTTTCAATTCATGTATGTTCGCTATCGTACGTGTCACACACAATCGTCATTTGAACGTGCTTCAAAATTTCCTATGATGTTTTCCTATGATCTTCCCTATCGGGATTGATCCCAAACCACTGTGACTCAGTATATACACTACCCTACAATAATGGACCGGACAGAAAGATGTGATGGTATAATTGAAAGAATACACCCTTTGATAGGGAGATGCCCCCCCCCCCCACGTTCTGTAATTACACTAGCAACCCTTCTGATCATACTTTCAACAAGGGTTTGTTACACAGATACGGGTATTGGTGTCCATTACTGCTGCAAGAATTTCGCCAGCTCAGCTGTCGATTTCGGACGTGGTTCCCTGGTTCGTAAGCGTCGCTCTAACGCGTCCCACAAATGTTCTATGGGGCTTAGGTCTGGACTATGAGCAGGTCAGGGAAGATGTGTTTTACATCCATATCTCGATACCACTGCTTGACAGATGCTGTAACATGACACGGAGCGTTGTCATCCTGGAAGTAACATTCGTCCATTCCATAAATTTGCCAGAGCGTAGGAAGAACCTGATTGTCCAAAATGATCATGTAGGCGTCGGCGTTCAATTCACCAGGAAATACATGCAAAGGTCCAGGCCAGGCCACGAAAAACACCTTCAAACAAGTGGTCGGATTTTATGCAAATCCGCTTGCGTCCGGTCTATTATTGTAGGATAGTGTATATTGTTTACCTTTCTGAAAGTGTCGTCGCCTGTGTATTCCTTAATGTTACCTGTCTTGTGTTTCGTACATTATGGACATGGGTGGGGGGACTGTTGGGTTTGTCAATCACATTAGAAATGTATGTCCACTGTGCTGTGAAACTTCGAGGAGTAGGCTGCGCTGACTCGATTCTTGTCACGTTCTCTGTCTTCCCGGTTGTATTTCCGTCTTTCGTTTCAGTCAAACTTTCCTTGTGTGTGCATGTCCTTTGTTTGATATTGTGTCTGGCACAGCATGGTCAAATAAGACTGTAAGGCTCAGATGGCGATCCAACTAGACGACGTCACGCTGTCAGAGCCATCAACCTTCAAGTTGGAGTGGAACGCTTTCTCCTCTAAGACGTTAGGGGTTGAAAGGATTGTGAGGGGGCAGAAGAAGGGTAGAATCGTCTCTTAGATGTTGTTCTCTGACGCTAATCTCGAGCGATATGTTATCGTTTGTTTTAAAACTTGTATATTAACTAAATAACTCATTTTAATCCTAAAATAAAGGTTTGGATCTTTAAAAATTAGTTGTGCCTTTTCATCAAGATGGAGGGACTTAAGTAAGACCCTTGTGCCTCACAAACTAACCAAACAAACATAATACGCATAAAATACACGTGAATTCTTCCATTAACACATACATTATCCCTCTCATAACTAACTCATATTCTGATAGGTAAAATAACAACGCAATGCAGTAACACAACAGGCTATTAGCGACGGTCCGGGATCAAAACCTAAGAGAAAGATCCGAGGACAACATCTACGACGAACCGGTGTTAGCCACTAGATCGGAAGGTTCCTGGTTCGAATCCAGGCCACTGCATGGATGTTTGTAAGCGAATGGTGTAGAGGTACATCTTAAATCGGTCGTGGTGGAAAGTACTTTCTTGGGTTGGTGTGGAAGTTTGGAGAGTGGGGTGCCAGTTCAGGAGTCGCCTTGTCATCCCGCCATGGTTCAAAATGACGTGATGTTGTCCCTGGAACTATCCGTTAGGGGATTGATCCCGGACCTTCATCAATAGCCCATTGTGTTGCTCTAGTACGACGTTAATTAAAATTACCTTACCTTACCGAGAGCATCATGTAATTTTGGGAGGTGTTGTACTCGGATCTTTCCCTTAAGGGACTGATCCCGGACCGTCGTCAATAGCCCGTTGTGTTGCTCTAGTACGACGTTAACTAAAAAATTACCAATTACCATGTAATTTTGGACCGCGGTCGGATGACGAGGTAAAACCTGGGTCGGCACCTAACTCTCGTATGTTACGTATGTTATGTTTACAACACGTCAACTGGAAAATATTTGAGGTCACAGCAGGTTATCCGTGAAATAGGCCCCTGTTTACACGACGGTCTTTGGTTGGATTCGAACTTGCAATCTTCCTACTGTTAATCCGTTCCCTTCCAATCGGACTACCCCGGTCCGATCAACCGACTGCACCCGAGGAAATATTGAAACAATCCATTATTGGTCTTGAAAGCGATGCATCGCTATTTAACGAGCCCTTAGACAGAAAAGACAATTTCCTCCTTACAAATACCTCCTCTATTGAGAGAAGTAAGAACGTAATCTTATGTATGTGCAATAAAGTTCTCTCCTTCCCTCGTTAGCTGAGGCAAAAAAGCACCGAGCATTCCCGAAAGTAGCTGTTAGCGTCAGTTTTCAAAATCGTCGATGCATTTCCCACTTATTTTCGGGTTGCTGGTGTATTCGCTCGAATTTCCGATACTTGTGATTTCAAAAGTAAGAAGGCATAACGAGCTTAACCGAAGGTTCTTAGAGTTTGCGTTTCTATGAATCATTAGGTTTGGTTCGTTGGTAGTTGAATTTATATGGTTTCGGGGTAGTTGAATTTATATGGTTTCGGGGTTGTTAAAGGAAAATGGTAGTGGAGTTACAATATTAGCTGTTAGCTTAATCAAAGGTTCTTAAAGTTTTCGTTTTTGGGAATCATTTTGGTTGGTAGTTGAATTTATGGAGTTTCGGGGCAGTTAAGGGAACATGACAGTGGAATAACAAAATTGGCTATTAGCTTAACCAAAGATTCTTAAAGTTTTCTTTTTTGTGAATCATATTGGTTGGTTGGCTGGTAGTTGAATTTATGGGGCTTAGGAGTAGTTAAAGGAATGTCGCAGTGGAGTAACACTATTGGCTATTAACGAAATTCCGGGATAAAAATTCTGGTGGGAAATATCTGGAGACAATGCCTCGTCATTTTGACCCACGTTTTAATGACTGGTAAATACGTGAGCAGGCACTTCTTCAAACGTACACACCGCAACGACGTGAGGACATATATGGTTACGACAGATTTAACGTTCACCACTCCACCGTACACTACGGTCTTAGTACACTACTGATCTTACTTCCTATATTTTGATAGTTTACTTCAAACATTTAAATTAAGCAAACATTGTAAGTAATGAATTTAGTTAAAAATATAAGACATCATTTTACTTTATGTTTCTGGAGAGTGGGGTGCCAGCTCAGGTGTGGCCTCGTCATCTGACCGTGGATCAAAATTACGTAGCGTTGTCTTTCCCTCAGTGGATTGATCCCGGACCGTCATCAATAGCCCGTTGTGTTGCTCTAGTACGATGTTAATTAGAAAATGAGCAAACATTACCAAATTACTTTCTGTTTCAATTCTCATTTCCTATAAAATGCATTGCAATAGTTCCCCTCTCTCTCAGTTGTGTTATCACAATTATCCTCTCTACATCTACAGTCTAATACTTGATAGGCCACACACGGGAGCGTAGAAATGGAGAAAAACGACGAAAGATGGATCCCGTGAGTTTGCGGAAGTATTCTGCAGGCATTGAAGCCCATTCCTCTTGCAGAGCGATACGCAATTCTGTTGTTTTTCGATGTCTAGGATTCCTGAGTCCCGCAGCGCGTTGTATGGCAATTTAGATGTGTTTTATCACGTTGACATCTGGTGACTTAGATGGAAATGGCAAAACCTTGAGATATAAGTGTTTCCTTACTATAATTTGGCATGTATAGATTTGTGTGAAGACGTATTGTCCTGTTGAAAGAGTACAAACACATCAGAATGAACACAGGACAGGAATGGGTGTCGTCAGAAAGGAAAAACACATAACGTTCACGTGTTAGAGACGTTTCTAGACGCACCAAGAGGGTTTCAATGAATACCAACTAAGCAAACCCTATGTCATTATGCAGCCGCAGTTTAAACAATCCCATGTTACCACGCGCTAACCATGACTTCACGGGTTTACACACGAATCCTTCTATCTCACCAAAACAGTTCGAAGCGCAGATCGTCAGATTAGGCAACTCGTGTCCAATCAGCAAAGGTCCAGGGTGTTCCTGAGCCCAGGCTCGGCACACAGCTGTATGTTGAGCATTCATCCAGGGCTCTCGAGATGGGAGTTGGTTCCAAGGGAACTTTGAGGGAACGTTGCAGAACATTCGTGGAAGGCCCAGAATTCCTATTTTATTTTAAGCTGTGTAACAAGAATATCGTACGAAATAATTTATTCCTGCCGACGCTGGTAACGTTCATCCAATCTTTTACAGCCACATTACAAATGATAAGTTACAGATTTTGCAAGAGTTTTTGTAGTTACGGTACAACCTTAGAATGGTAGTATGTGAAAATTGAAACTTTTTTACCTTCAAAATGCTTTGGGCCACCTTCCACACCATTGAGTAACAGAATGGTTTAAGAATCATTGGACAAGTTACTAAAATTAAATTTTTTTAAATATTATACTATGCCCCGTCCCTCCCACCACATGAAATTAAATCCTCGAACTGTTGAAAAAAGAATAACATAATCAGAAAAGAACCATAATATTTGAAGACACGAGAAAAACGAATGTTCCTTCATCATTGTTGCATTCACTATCAGTTGCTAGAATGTGTGAACTCCAGATTCGTTTGATCACGGCAAATATGCGACTAAAAGGTTCACCGTTTTTTATTTACTTGGCGGGGAATACGTTTCCCTGAATGAAACTGATTCAGTTCCGCCAATCAAATAGCGACGGAATAAAACGAGCTCTTCAGTTGAGATAAATGAGGAAACCACTCTCAAAGCGCAAACAAAATGGTTTCTCTTCTCTTTGGAAAACTCAAGAGCTGGAGACTGAAGCATTTGTTCTCTTGCAATCCCCGTGGAAAAGGTACTGGTTGATCGTAAGGGACAGAGATTAAATTAGAAGTCAAAGTAAAGAGCGGAAAACGTAAAGCGCTTGAAAAAAGAGATTATTTGCCTTAAAATAGTTCTACACTAAAATTAGGAATCTTTTTCATATCTTTCTTCTGATTAGGATTCTTTTTCATAAGGTTAAGCACGCATAATCTTCTCAATAATTTGATTAACCCTCGAATGGTTTCGAAGAGAAAACACGAAAATAAAGATCCAACCAATTTTGCTTACATCGAGATACCTTTTGATCAGTATACTGATTTTTTCATGATTACCTGACGAGACGAGACTTCTATTAACGAGATATCTCGTCCACCAAGATCAGGTAATTTTTACTTCTGATGAGATTTCTCGTCGAGACAATCACCTGAAGGATTGGTACCACACTAAGTCGTCCAGACACAGATTAACTTTGATGGTGTTTATCTGGATGGAGGTAGTCACTATCAAAATTCATCATATCTTGAACACGAGATATTTCGTCATTTTCAAAATAAATTAGATTTTTATTGACCATATATCTCGTCGAAACCTTTTGAAGGGTGAAAGGACTGAGTTCCGTTTCTACTATTAGGGTTAAGGGATCCGAACACGTTCGAGATCCCTTTCCTTTCAATGATGTAGAGAAGCATTTTAAAGATATTTTTATGCTTAGTGTTATTAAACAGTATCAGTATCATTAGGATATTAATATTTAAACTATATATTAATAATTTTGTAAAACTGATAATTATATATGAAATTTGAAAGAAATTTGTCAAAAACTTCAAATGTGCTACACGAAAATCTATTCAACCCATTTGCAAATGATGCTATCAAAATAAACAAGAATTTTTCTAGAGAATGAACTACAATTAATAGAATATTTAAATAAACAAAATTTTACAAGCGATCTAAAAATTAATATAAGATTTTTAGTAGTTTTGCAGTCCTATATCTTAAATAAATGGCCTTAATTTAAAAACTTTTCAAGTCTGCATAATTATTCTAGTTCATTTCCTCTCTAGACAACATTACAAAGAAAAAGCTATAAAAGTTTTACGAGAATGCATGCATAACTTTTTGTGTTATAACACTTGAAGTGAGGAAATAATGCAAAAATATTAATATAGAGTAAAAATAGTAAGTTGTATAGTATAGTAAAAAGTAGTTTCAAGTGTATAGTTTGATCTCTCTTGCTTTTACTGTTTGTGTAAACAATTTTCTTCTTCACTTCAAAATAGAAACCATTTAAACATTTAAGAAACCTTTCTAAATTTATATGTGCAAAAAAAGTAAGTTTTAAATTGAAATTTTGGTGTTTCCGGTGTTTTCCAAACATACTTGCGGTTTTCCCGACCTTATTAAAATCATAATATCTCTGCAACTAAGGAATTAACTTACAGAAAAAACCAAATATATTTTGGAAAGTCAAATAAATACTCTATCAAATCAAGATAAAAAATGTTTTGGAACTTTGGCTCATAAATGACATTTTCAACGTGTTCGGATACTTTAATGCAGCATTATCGTTTTGATTTGTACTAAATAGAATGTCTAAGGGTTGGTAAGTTACGTTTCGAGTTTTATGGCGTAAGAAGCCGTATTTGGCAATGCTGCGCCAAACACAAGACAAACATCAGGTGCTGGACAGGCACACGCAAAGAAAGTTTTACTGACACAAAAGAGAAATTAACTCATGGATGAATCAAAACTGCGGTGAAAACAACTCGCAAGCTACTGAAGCAGTGGACATGCCCTCTCAACCACCACGGCACCGTGTTTTTAAGGTGGATGAATGAATTTTTATATCCCAAGGACAGTATAGGCAATGTTTCAAACATTAGAAACTGGGGCGGCACCCGACTGATCAAATATGAAAGTTCCAGCTCTGTTTTTTAAGGGGGTCTGGTACATTTAAAGGCACCCCTGTTAAATTCACAAACTTTGGGAACATCTCATTTATTCATAAATTATTGAATTTTTCTGAAATTTTTCTCATTTTCTATTAATCTGAAATTTTTACTATGTGATATTTGAATACTTATAAACACTTTGACACAATTTTTTAATTTTTCTTAAAAATTCACAAAATTATAAACTTTTAAAAAAGTGACAAAAAAAATTCAATTTTCTTACATAAATTTGAAAATAAGTGTTCGTTTTATATCTTAATCCATGCGTTAAAGTGTTTAAAAGAGCTTCATAGACAGTCATAAAAAATTTCAAGAGTGTATCTCAAGTAAGTTTTGTGCAATGTGCCCCCAAACATGAAAAAAGTATGTTGTAAGACGTACGTCGCGGTAATAATGCATCTACTTTTTTAAATATTTAAAAATACTTCTAATTTTTGGATTTCTACAAAGGAGGTATCATTATAAAAATGACAGTTCAAATTTTCTTAACAGTAAAAATCTCAAAAATGATTTATTTCGAATTTTTATGTGCCGGACTTAATATTCGAATCCCGTTTTGAACACACTGTAACCGAGAACCAAACTCGACGATTTATATACATACGGATTTACTTGCCTTGTTATTCTTTATGCTTATTCATTATACTTCGCGTTTAGACTATATAAATATTTTAGATTTTATTGCACTTACTTTTCTTTAGGTAAGTGGTGGTAGCAAACTGTTGCCGCCACTACACAAAATAAACATTGGACAAACATCTCACGTCAACAAGTAGGTAAATGAGTTAATAGCGAAAAAATGTACAAGCCACTGACCATGGAGAAGTTCTGGGCGTTGGGTCTCTTCCAGGGGTCCGTCTGTAGGAGAGACTGCAAGGGCTCCTGAAGGTGGTGTGGCACTCTCTCCAACAGGTCCTGGATGTTGTGTTCCAGCTGATAGAGGGCGCACGACCGCAGTCGGTTGTCCTTCCGGTCGTCCCCGGACATCTTCATGTACTGCAAAAATAACAGCTACTGCAACTAGTAAGTAGGCAGTCACTCGAACCGAAACACAAATCATAAAAACAACTAACTCAACGAAGACCCTCCCTGACCTGACATAGGCGAAACGTATCCCCACAGTACCTCTCGGACACAATCTTTGACAAGTTTCTGATGAGAGGTAAAAAGGTAGACAATGGAATTTACGTCGTACTGACGCAACTTAATAGGCTATTGGCGACGGTGCGAGGAAATATAAAGTAGAGAGAGAGAGAGAGAGAGAGAGAGAGAGAGAGAGAGAGAGAGAGAGAGAGAGAGCAATGCTAAACGTTTCATGTGCCCAGAATTAGTGGACCTGTAGTAACGTCACCCTAATGGTGGCTTCACACCAACGGCCACAAAAACAAAAACATGTCTCATCGTTATTGTGCATGCGTATTACAAACACATTTTGTTTCTCCCGGTTTGTTTCTGTCGCTGTGGTTGCGCTTTCAAGTCTTGGAGGAAGTTCTAGTTTTGTCTCTGACGCCATGCTGACAACCAATTAGAATAAAGCCTAGTCCAATTTCGGTTGATGTTTTTCACCCAGCAAGCTAAAAATTAATTATATCGAAATCCCATGGGCTCAGAAAGCTAAATACATGGGTCTTATCCAAGACAGAAGACTTACATGGAATCAGAACACAAAAAACGGTATTCATAAATTCCGAGACGTAAAATGTAAACCTTTCCACCTAATTGCTCGGAATTCGCCCATGACTATTGAAAACAAAATACTCTTGTATCTAAGCTATCACAGATCAGTAATCACATACGCAAGCCACATTTGGGGATCTAATAATAACAAAAATATAAATTCACTTGAAATCCTACAAACTTCCACACTCCGAACCATCGCCAAAGCAAGATGGTTCCATCGAAACACCGAAATTATAAGACACGATCTTATACATACCACCCTTAAAACCCTTAACGTTAAACTTTCGAAAAAATTCTACCTAAATTTGTACAATATCGATAATGTCTCCATTCAGCAGATCCCCAACTACGATGAAAATCTTAAAGAAATCGTTGTAAACTACTATACTTAATGCAGATAGCTGATTAAAATCTAACCCCTCTTTTAAGAGACGTTATAAAGTCGCTTTCAGCACTATTTTTTCCTTGCCGAAAACCAACTCCTTTTTAAATTTTAAAGTCATTATTTTTAAGCGTCTCCGGTTGTGGTCAGTACTTGGGAGGGTGACCACGTGAACTCCCGCGATATGTTTACTGAAGCAATAGTACTTTTTAAACCTTAATTTACACTTCATAGCCACATTATTTAGTTCCAAACAACTTATTTTACTTTATTTATACTATTTTTTAAATTCTGGGCATTGTATTTTAGAATTAAGTCACTCCACCAAAATTGTTCTACTGGAGATTAAGGCCGTTACGCACCTCCAACAAGAATAAAAAGAGTTTTATTAAAGGTGGAGAAACGCGATCTGTCAGCGATCTTGCAGAATCAGAAATAAATGTTTTGCTTTCGAAAAACAAGATTATGCGCATGCGCAAATAAATTGCTGTCGCTAGCAGTGGGAAGGCTTTTTTAACAACAACAGAGGCAGGCGACAAAATGTCGCCTGTCTCTGTTGCTGTCGCCGTTGGTGTGGAGTCACCATTAGATTATACTTTCGCCTGCTTATTACAAACGAACATTCACCATCTGATTGTTTCACGGGAGGGGATAATGTGCTCATACGTTGATTTATCATCTGATTGGTCGGCATGACTTTGGCAATTTCCTCATTTCTTTCACCACTCTATAAAAATGCACATACTGCGACGCCTAAAAAAAAACAGATTTCAACACCCGGATCATCTTGGGCTTCCACGAGAGGGGACAGACGGCCACCCCAAAAATACATGTGTGTAACAGTTCGGTGATAAATCAGGCCAGGAAGACAATAAATCTGTCGTTTTGTCGGCATGTAATCCGACTTCTTACACCTGCCTGTCACACACATCATTTTCAGACGGTTTCCCGGAACCAAAGAGGGGGCTCATACTTGTGGAGTTGACACCCCTCAATGTTACAGGTGTCATTCAGAAAAACACCAGATTAACATTCCAAGAGAGAGGCAAACTTCTCCGGAGAAATCTAAAACGCATACAAGTTGAGGTAGTCTTTGTGCGAGGTAGCAAAGGAGGACCTTTCCGATGGCAATACGGTGAAGTTAAACACCAGGGAACAAAAATCTAACTGTGGAGAGAAACTTATTGCTCCTTATGAACATTCATTCATTGATTGATCACTGTAATTAGCGATTAGAAAGTACTAGGGGTCCTGCCCCCTGCTCGCTAATGCTCGCCAACCCCCGGAGGATTGCTTCGCAATCCTCATTGGTTAGCTGCGCGAACCTTTGCTCCCTTCGCTCGCCTCAATGAAGACATGTGTCCTAGCATAAGGAATTGTTTACAAAATATGTTACCGAAAAAATGTTTTTCAAATCTAAATTTGCTGTATTACAGAAAATCAGAATTCAAATGAAAACTTTGTGCAAATTTTGACTCGAAATGTGAGCGTTGCTTTGCAAATTGAATACCCAGCATGTTTGTGTGTACATTTTCCCAGCACTCAAACGACCCACACTTTTTCATTGATTTTGTTGCCGAAAGTTGTAGTGCAAGCGTCTTGTTGAACTATAATTGTTGGCCCAAAAAAGGACCTTTTTTTAAATGGCCCTGAAAAGATCCTCTGCTTTCTTTGATTTCATTATAAACTAACTGCAACAGCTCATTAAAATTTCATCCGATAACGCTATAAATTCAATAGATGCGCGAGACTTCGCGATAAACAAACAATCGTACAGTGTTGCCAAAACGCGATTACAAATAACGTCTTTTTTGCGTGCCACGTAAGAGAATTATATATATAGATTCCATTTGTTAATTGAAACCTTTTAAGCGTAATAAATAACTTGTAAAGGTAACCAGCTGAGTCGACTCCACTCTATTAATGTGGTGCCAAAAACGCTACAGTACACATACTACCGAGTCATATGATATTACTGTACTAAACGAAGCGATAATACGCCAAATTCGCCAAACGAGTAGTTTTCACAGAGGAGTCACGTGACTACTAGTCAACATGTTGGTTATACTTTTTGAAGCTCCTTTCAGTAGCAATCCTCGCTACATTTCACGTTGATGGATCCATACTGAAGGGAGATATACGAGGACATCATCTCGTTATTTTGAACCAGATGAAGCTGGCATTTCTCTTTCCAACTATCCGCACCAAAACGTGAGAACATTGGACTCGCCCTTCCCGTGGACCAGATGGTGAATGTTCGCTTCCACCCGGCATATGAGTGTAGTCTAAGGGTCACGTTACAACTAGTTTTGATTGCAAGATCTTAGGCACATAAAAAAGAGTTACCATTGCTCAATATACGTTTATATTTCCTTTATAGACCGACTCCTCAAACTTACACACAACGCAAACATTAGAGACCACGTTACATTTAACGTGCACCATCCCCAAAGAAGCGGCAGTCCTTGATTGGACCTAGTTTCGGTCTCACAATCCACGACTCAACCAACTAGGCTAATGAGGCCCTTTACTAAAGAGAGGCTCTGCAAAGCCATACTTTTGTGGGGTTTTCAAGAAGTTTTGTGAGACTATATATATATATATACATACTTCCTTTTAATACCTCCGATGAAAGAGTTCACAAAGGTCAATATAGAGCAGTTGCTTGAACAACTTTTTCAACAAAGATAGCAGCAACTAAGATTACTTTCATCTGTGGGGTGGAAGCGGAGATTCATTGTCAAATTGGACCACGAGACACCCATCCATGGATTAATCAGCTGATTGGTCTGTACGACACTGTAGATTGTGTCGTTTTCATAATCCCTGTTGACACTCTACTGAACTGTGAATTGACCCATCTGCCCTGTCGTAAGATGTTAGATCTCCAAACAAGGCGATACAATGTCAAATAAAACAACCAATCCGATTTTTTACTGAGTAGTCATGAGTCTACAAGTCGACGCATTGGTCAAACAAAAGCGATGCTCCGTCTACTTATATTTAACGTCCATTTCACAACCTCATCATCTAACAAATGGTTCAAAATTACGAGGCGTTACTTTCGGTTCATTCCCTTCGCGATTGATGCCGTACTGCCACCGATAAACCGTTGTGTTGCTCCAGTGAGAAGTCAATCCGACCACCAGCTACCATTGCATTCATATGATTTTGCTAAAGAAAGTATTATTTTCTTCTTCGATTTCATTAATTCCTCACGTACATTAATTTAGCCTTCAGGAAGCTTTAGGGCATATTGTTGAATGGGACCGTTTTGTAAACGACAGATCTATTGTCTTCAGCTATTGGCTATGGGCATCGCTCTCTTGGTGGTGATATCAACTCTGAAATAACATTTATATTCAGCACAAATCTATCAAGAGACAACATTAAATAATCTAGTGGGTGCCAAAACAAGACAAGCATAAATCCAACCCAATCACATTTCAAGAATGCCAGATTAGGGTAGCTTTAGGACAGAGAAATAAAGGACAATAAATTATCTATGCATACATATACAGAGGCTGTTTACACATTTTTTA
The DNA here is from genome assembly GCA_947359465.1 of Metellina segmentata. NCBI lineage: Eukaryota > Metazoa > Arthropoda > Arachnida > Araneae > Tetragnathidae > Metellina > Metellina segmentata. The sequence continues at coordinate 19,394,914 of OX375876.1, forward strand.
GACAATATATATTGTATTCACAAAACTAAATTACATAAAATTCTTGTGTTTTAAATGTTCTATTTGATAGCCCCTATTCTGAACTATCTTTCGACACCGTCATTTCCAGGATAATGATGCCTTTTGAAGTGTCAGAAGAGGTATTCTATCCCATTCATCCTGAACAGCTTTCCAGAGTTCTGTAAGGGTTGTGGGACGACGTTTGGATAATGCAGATTTTAAAAGTCCGAAAGCACAAAAATCCATAGGTGATACATCGGGAGATTTAGTAGGGATATCAGTGAAGGGTATGGCCTTGATACTGGTTTTTTGTTCATTTCTTTTAGGAAATTTACGGTGGATTTTGATGTGTGACTGCTAGCTTTGTCTTGATGGAGTTCCACAGATTGATGGTAATGTGGGTAAAGCGATGGTATTTCATTCAAAAAAATTGGCGATGAAATATGTTTCTGATAGTATTTGGAGTAGTTCTTGACATATTTTTTCCCACTCTCTTTATTTTTAACTTGCCATTATATGAAAAACCAGCAACAATCATGAATCCCTTAGAAAAACTTTCTTTCGATTCTGTGAACCATGTACTTAAATTTTTTTCTCCCCTTTTATGATAATAAATGGTTCTTTTTTTTTGCTGCAATAATTTAAATACACCCATGATTTATCTATTGTGACAATTTTTTTCCATATTTCTTTGGATAAGTGTTTGTTATATAAAATTCGGCATCGTGACCTGCGTTCAGCCATATGCTTTGGAGAAAGACAATGCACATTGCGCTTTTTCGCTTTCTTAAGATTCAAATCTACGTTTATCATTTTGTTTACAGTGGACACCGATCATTTTAATGATTTTGCAACTGTCCTTTGACTAGGGCGATTTTCTTTTAACATTAAACAACGTACCTTTGCAATAGTCGAAGATGTACGTTTCTTCCTTGGATACTTGTTTGGAATTTTTGTTCCACTTGAGGCTCCAATTTGACGTTTTTTCCCTTTCTTGTTGACGATATTACCTATCGACGCTTTAGATATCACAAAACCATGACTCTCACATCGTTTTTGGATAACGGAATATGAATATTTCTCTTCGGAAAGAGCATAAATATAGCCTTCGAAACACTGTTTCGTTAAAAACGCCTTTTTGAATAAAAACAAACCTCTCAAGCCGCAGGCGATAATTTTGACTTTTAAAAACATAGTACAGCTGCAATTATTTCTTTTGCAGCAAACGATTTTTATTACCTCTAACCAAAATCGTATAAAAATGTGCGAAAAGCCTCTGCATAAAAAAGGATGTATGTGTATATTCTGTATACAAATCTATACCGGTTGACCAATCCACACCCAATTTGCAACACGTATACTTTAGAATACTGCGGAAAACATAGGCTATTTTTTTCTATCTTCAGAACAATTGTAGCCATAAAAATTGGCACACAGCAAGTCCTACAAATGCCCCTCGAAATCCCAATATTAAAATCTAAAGTTGGTTTTTCTGCAATAAATGGACATGGATAAAGAAGCACGTCCTCATACAGGGTTTGTGTATGAGTTAATTCAATTAAATATCGCGGTCATATTTTAGCTGTCGTGGTAGGAAACACGTTCTAAAGAGTTTGTGTATTTGTGCTAACACAGGGAAATATGGCTTTCATATTTTAGCTGTCATGGTCATATTTGAAACCCGAGCAAAGCCGAGTTATTCAGCTAGTCAGGAATAAAAAAAATGAATTCTATGAAACCAGCACTTAAACATCCTTGAAATTAAACTCTCAAGATAATGTGTAATCTATGAATCTGCAATCAAAGGTTTCGTGTTGTCATTTAAAGAAAGAACGTGTTATAGATGTTTACATTACGACTCAGGTGGAATCCTATAAGATCGATATCTCTCGACTCTATTTTTGCTATTTTTATGGTAAAGTGTGAGCAGATTAAAAACAAATTCATACTGAATTAGAGTTGCAATAAAAACACGTCAATCCACAGATTGGTGTACAGAAGGCGCTGAAAAAATAATATCTGGCATCTATTTCAGAGTTTCTGTGAAGGTAAATATAGAGGAAGCTAGTGTTTTGTTAACCTGTTTTTGGAACCTGGTATACTTACGTACTAAAAACAAATTTTGCATATTACTCGAATCGAATTTCAGCATCGTTTTGCCGCTTATGAGAGGCATATTTTGTTAAGCTAAATATAGGTGGTGCTAGTTTCCCTGAGGTGACTCCCTTTCGTAGTTCGTCTCAAGTTAAGAGAGTATACGAAATTTTGTATGCATCAGAGTAAATAAATCCCTTTTTCGTACTAATAATCATTGTAACTTTGATTTAAATTTTAAAACCAAAAAATGGAATTAATATTTGAGTCTTTTAGTAATACATCTCTTTCTCATTTAACGCTTTGCAAATATATCTTTTTTTGACAAACAATTTAAATTTAGTGATCCCTGTACAGTGGTGGGGTGAAATTTAAAAATCCAAATCTTTTAGATTTGCTGTAACATTATATTTCTAAGATGCTACAAATGCTTATTTTAGACTTTTAGAAACGACGTACCTTAAATAAGCTAAACGTCCTATGATAGAGATTTATTTCTGTATTTTCAATAGTATGCTACGGAATTTATTCGATACAGGTTTTCGCAACATTTATTGAATTTTATTGTATCGAAATTGTAAAAGGCTCCTCATGGAAAAAATGTTTTTCTGGCAATTCAAAGAAATGTTTTCAAAAAGAATCGAGGATTGAAAGTATAAACGATATTTATTCAGGTGTTATATTTTCTATCATCTGTTTCACCTTTAGACGATTCCAATACTGAATAATGTGTAAGAGTCAGACGCTTAAATTATCCTAAACTCGGTGGAAGTCCGTTTGAACGAATAGCGAATTAGCAACTGGAGCATTGCGAATTCGAAACTCGTTCTAACCAAAGACAGTCGTGTGCGTAAGAGCTCTTGTACGTTCCACCTGTCGTGGCCTCAAATGTCCTCAATTTGATATAAAGTTGAAGTTTGGAGAGAGTAATGACAGAGCTCAGGTGCTGATCTAATTACCTGACCGTGGTTCAAATTGACGAGATGTTCTCGGATCTTCTCCTTCTGAGTTGATCCCGTACCATTGCCAATAGCTCGCTGTGGTGCTCCAGAGGGACGTTAATTTAACCAGCTACCTGCCGGTCTTCCATTTTGTTTTCCTTCCTTACGGCACAAATTCTTTCGTATACAAATCTACACAGTTTAACCTATCCACATGAAATTTGGTACACTTGTACTTTAGAACACTGCGGAAAGCATAGGCTATTTCTTTCATGACTTTAGACCCATATGTAGCCATGAAAATTGGTACACAGATAATCCTAAAAGTGCCCCTCGAAGTCCCAATTTTAAAATCTAAAGTTTGTTTTCTGCAATAAATGGACATGGATAAGGGAACACGTTCTGCAGGGTTTGTGTATTTGAGTTAACACAGGGAAAAGTCGAGGTCATATTTTAGCTGTCGTGGTCGTATTTGAAACCTGAGAAACGCCGGGTATTCAGCTTGTACTTTATATTTGCACGTATATAAAGTTTCTTTAGCATCCTAAGTGGTCTTATTTCAAAATCTCCAGGTAATTGTAACCAGAGGATGAAAATACAGTTTATGACTTTCAGTTTAGTGTCCTCTTATCAAATATAAAAATATATATAAACGTGGGAAGGTAGGTAGTTGAATTAACGTCGCACTGGAGCAACACTACAGGTATTGGCGATTGGTCCATGATCAATCCCGAAAGGAGAGATTCGACGACAAGATCCTGTCGTGAACCACTGGCAGATGACGAGGTCACACCTGACTTGGCACTCTACTCTCCAAACTGCCACACCATCCCAGCGTGAGGATATTGATGCATGAAAAGTCGAGAGTCACAAAAAAGTGACAACTGTTTCATAATATGATTTCAAAGCTAGAAGAAACATCCAAAAGATAAATATACCGAAATAATACTTGGAAGTGTTTCAGTGGAATGCCGAATCTTTAAACATACTCAAATGAAGTTTTGGAATTTGAATATGTCTTTCTCTTATTTTTTCTGAATTTGAGTATTTCTTTCTCTTTACGTGCTGTTCTTCACCTACGTAATTTGTGTATTTCTCGTAAATGTTGTGTTTTATTTCATGAACGTGTTCCATAGTTTTCAATTTGAATGCTTAGACTTTTGTGGTAAAAGTGCAATATAGGGGACGTTCTTTCTGTGATCTATTTGGCAAAACATGTTTCTTTATAGCTTTCGGAGTGGAAATCCTTTCAAACTGGCGACAATGTTTCAATTGGCGAAAAATAAATCCTGTTTTCTGACTATTTATTTCCTGGTCATACTCCGATGTATTTCTTTTAGCTGTTCTTTTTGATGTGAAGATATCTTAAAAATCGTCAGAACTGCGTTTGTGGCGCAACCACTCTAATTTTGTATTAATTTAAACTTTTATTTAGAACTGTGGTTAAATCTCATTAAATGTACTTATTATCTATTTACTTTATTATAAAGTTCTGTAAAAAAATAAAATTAAAAAAAGTTTTACTATGTTTAAAAAAATAATTTTAAAAAATATTTTATTTTTTTAATAATAGTATTTTATTATTTTTATGGTAATTTGTTCGACACAAGCAACTAACAACAAATGAACTTTTAGTATCGATAAGAAATGTGATTCGTGAACAAAGAATAAATGTTCTTACTTAATTATCCATAAGACGAATCATTAAAAAGGAATTATACGAATTACTTGTATTTAAAACTTATTTTTGCTTTATAAAACGCGTCAAACTTTCTCCAATTGTCCTTCCATAATTTATATTTATGTCTTTGTGATTTTCTTGTTCTCTAATTACGCATAACATTGCAACATTTTATCGTTTTATTTTGTTCTTTTTGCATCGATAGTATAATTCATAAATATTATGCTAGTACTATTGGGAAAAGAACTTTAAAAATTCAAAATTTTTTTTTTTACGTAGATAGATATAAAAGATTTATTGAAAATAAATTAATAACTTTTAGGTTCTACGTCAAATGGTGACTTCTTTTGTGTAACAAAATCAATAAATTCAATTTTGATAAAAATTTCAATAATTTATTTTGGCTAATAACTAGTACTGAGCAGTAAAACGCGTTTATCTGTCTTGTTTTTAAACATTTCTATGGTGAGATGGACAATCTGTTATCTCTTTATAGGTATCAACAAGCAATATGAATACAATTTTGAAACGATGATTAAAACAGAAATATTTTTTACCCAATTTATACCAAAGATCTCCTTTTCCCGCCCAAGAAAACGTAGATGTGTACAAAAAATTCAAAAATTGGTTTCTTGGCCAAAATACACTCGATAACAAAGAACATACATAGAAAAACGAAGGATTAAAATTCAGAAGAATTGAATGATTTATTTCAGACTTTGTCCGTTATAAAGGGATCAAGTCAATATGGCGTGGGTCCACCTCTAGCCTGGATGCGTCACCTGGCGTGGCATAGAGTAAAAAAGTTCCCGGATGGTTTTCGGCGGAATTTTTTGCCAAATTGTCTCCAACTGTCAGGCTAAATGGTCAACATTCCGGGAGGGTTGCAATCGCCTTCCCATATCATCCCAAATGTGTTTTATGGGAGGAGATCAGGAGACCTAGCTGACAAAGGAAGTGTTGGGAAAGCTTGAAGACAATTCATAGAAACACGAGCCGCGTGCGCCTGGGCATTATCTTGTTGAAAAGTGAGTCTGGGGTGTCACAAAAGGAATGGTAACATAACCGGTCGTAGAATGTCGTCTACGTACCGCTGTGCTGCAAGTGTACCAGAAAGGACTACCAAAGGATACAACTATCAAAGGAATCCCAGACCATAACACCTTGTTGTGGGCATTTGTGGAGTACGATAGCAAGGGCAGGATACCCACGCTGCCCTGGATGTCTCCTGACACGTGTACGGTTGTCCTCAGGACACAAATGGAAACTGGACTGGTCACCAAAGACTATACGTCTCCAGTCTGCGTCATTCCAAGTGGATCGAGCAGGTCACCACTGTAATTATGCACCTTCTTGGTGCGTGGATTTTTCGTTAGGGAGTATATTTCCTTGGTTTGACATATTTCAATCTCTATGAGTTGGATTCTCTTAAAAATAAATATTTCTATATTCTTGTGCACTTTCCGTTCAAAAACATTTTAATCATGTGTCGGTTCTTCTGTGTCCAAATTCTCTTTTGCAGTAGACGAGTAGGATAGCATGATAAAATTTAATTTTGAATTTAACATTATTAATTAACCCCTTAAAGTAAGAGAGGAGTGGCCTCCGAGTAATGGGCCGCTTGGGTAAATATGTGTGGCAAATAACTTCCAGCACACCTTGTAGCGTCGTCGTAGGGGGTAGCTCTGACCACAGCTTTCATGGTGGTCCTTGAATTTATGACCGGATGGGGGTATCCCTTTGTCTTTGAACTGTAGCGGTTTCGGGAGAACGTGTAGGGTCTTCTCTCGAGAAAAAGGGAGAATCGTGGAACGCAGGAGCGTGAACGGACGCAGAACGACTCTGCTCCGATTGAAGCCGCGGGACTGAAACCCTATTTGTATACAATATCTATTAGCCTCGAAATAACCTTAACTTATATGTATACCTTCAATAATTAATTAAATGTGCTGTAATTTTAAATGTTGTTTTAATTGCCTTCAAGCCACTCGCCACGTAAACTATACCCACGACGTTACAACTTCCAAAGGTTCATAGAATGGTTCAAGTATCAGAACCATGACAAGGTGGTAGGTTCACGCTTTAGGAATAGATGACTATGTTGAAGTTTCACCAAAGCCCTGCAAGCTTATGACCAAGCCAGATTATAAATGGTAAGATAAATAAATAGACACACCTTTCCGTACCGTGATTTAACCCTCCCCCTGGCGGTTGCCGATTAACCCTCCTAGTAGACGAGGTAACTCGTGATCTTCAAAAGTAACCAGGTCCTGATGGACGAGAGATATAGTCATCCGAAGAAAACTGAGCAGATCTAGATCTAGCTATCATAAAAAGAAGGTAATTCTTGATGACGAGAAATCACTACATTAGCAAACTTGGTTAGATTTTGACGGACTAGATATTTGATCGATAAAATTCGGAGGATTAGACACCTGTTCGGGTCCATGTCAGGTTGGCAACCTCCGGTTATTTATGAACACGTGATATAACTTTCCAGCAGTCCGCGATGGGCGAGATTATGTCTAATTTTCAGTTTTTCACCCCCTGTGAAAAAGGATTGTCGTAAGAAACAGGGCGATACATCTGCCATATTTTCCTCAAGGGCCTTTTATACACTCGAAGCGGCTGCAACTATTCGGTGGGGAGCTCCCATAACTCAGAAGAACCCTCTCATGGATTCACACGTATATATCCGTTTTGCAACCTGTAATTTTCCCTGTATGTCAATAGCTGCGGTTATTCAATCAGTTCGTGAGTTGTGGTAATAAAGCAACACTACATGGAAATCTCGGGTTGCTACCTTAACCTTCAAAGAGGTTTCAACGAGGTTTCTCGTCCATCAAGTTCTGACCGAGTTTTATAATGACGAGAAATATCGTAATGAATGTATTGCTGTTTTTATGATGTCGAATACGTCTTACCTTTAGGAACCGGGGTACCACGCTTAATTTTTACGGGCACATAAAAGCGTAAATATGGAAAATTTAATGAATTGAAAAATCTATACGATACATAATGAACGATATCGCGTTGAAAGGAGCAACAAACAAAAAATGTTACAATTACTCATTGATCTCGCGCTGACGTCATCGGCTGATGCAATAGCAGCGCAAAGTTGGGTCACAAAAATGCGCACTGACGCTCACATTAATTTAGTCTAGCGCACGGCCTCCTTTGAGCGAGAACGACGTTTTAGATGTCGTTTGTTTCGTCGCTTTACCGGCTCTATATAAATCAGAATTAAAATAAAACCTAAATATGTAATACGTGTTAAGATATTGGACTTCAAAGTGTGGAAATTTTACAAAAGTTTCTATATGTTCAAATACACAGTCCGGTCACATTAATGTGACCACCTGTCAAAAGCCAGAATAACCACCTTTGGCAGAGCGGACCGCTGCGAGACGTGCAGGTAGAGAGTCAATTATGTTTCTGAAGGTGTTCACTCAGTGAATACCAGGAAAACATTCCCCAAACCATAATGCTCCCTCCTCCAGCCAGGATCCTTCCGGCAATTGTTGCAAGGTGTTTGCGCAGCAACGTTCGCTGAACCGTTGTTGAGGATACACTCTTGGTAGCCCCTTGGTTCATCTGGGCGGTCAGTTGCTCAACAGTTGCACGTCTATTCGCCCGAAACGCATCTCCGTAGCCTTCGTTCGCCTCTGTCATCTATAGCCCGTGGTGCACCACATGTGCCGCTGATTTTGGATAGTGCCATTTTGCCCCGCACGGTATACTTTCACCATGGAGGCACGCGAACAGTTCACAAAATTAGCCGTTTCCGATATGCTTCCACCCTTGGCCCGAAAGCCAATAATCATGCCCTTTTGGACGTCGGATAAATCGCTACGTTTCTGCATTACGCTAACAATTGAAATGATTTCCGATGTCCTAGGACATACCTTTATATACACTCCACTGCAATGTGCTGCCACCTGCCTTTTGTGATTGGTTATTTCACTTTGACGTCGAAAATAGGTGATGGTTACATTAATGTGACTGGACTGTGTATATGCACAATAAACAAGAATTATAGAAAACGTCAACAGGTAGAAGGATCAAGAGATGGGGAATCCAAAAAGATCCGGGCATACGATGCTGAGCGTCAACCGGCTCGGATGATGTTCTTCAAAGTATAGGCGTTGCACCTTCAAGGTGGACAAATGCCTGATACGAATGCCCCAAGTACCTCCTCGGCTCAGTTTGACGCAAATAGCATATCGGATGTGACGTAAACCTTTTATAATCGAATAATGGAGTTCAACCCATAGAGGTCGGTAATAAGCTACAACCTTCAACATCAACAGTGAGTGCACCCATTGTGATATATGTGGAGAGCGATGAACATTTGATATGGGAAATTAAAACAATTCGCCACCACCAGGAGAGACGTCCTTCTCATTTGTTCAAATTTAATACTTATTAGCTGTACTTCTAAATTTTAAAGTTTTACTACTTTGCAAAAGTATTGTAAAATTACGAAGAACGTACACGGATGCTTTAGAAAAGAGTTGGCGACGTTTTTACTAATAGAGAGTAGTTTTATTCACTGTTGCTTCAACTTTTACACCCTGGAAACAACTTCTTCTAAGAAACATCAAGGACTAATTTTAGTTGAAAATTAACCCTCCAAGACGTTTCGACGAGATGCATCGTACATCGAGATCTGAACAATTTTGCTTGCGATAAGATATTGCAGATTCTTCGATGATGATATCAAGATCTGGTCAGTTTTCGTTTACTGATCGTGATCGTATTTTTTTACTACAACGAGATATCTCGTCCTACAAGATCTAGTCATTTTTGCTAATAACGAGATAGCTCGTCAAGACCCTAGCTACAGAATTATATTCAGTGTTTTGCAACACAACGCCAAGCAATTGTAATTGTTTTGGAGGCATTTTATCCAAATTTCGAAAACTGCAGTAAAATACAAAACAGACGTAAAACACAATTTATTAGCTAAATATGTATTACATATTTATAATGAAACATCAAAATTAATTAATTTATTTTATTTATGTAAAAAAAAGGCATACTTTCAGAATTTGAAATTCTGTCGATGACTTTTAAAGTTAAATATTTTGTCTTTTACATAGAAATTTTTTTATTTATAAAGTGTTTGGTGGTAATTTGAGCGGTTTTGGGAGGTTGTTTCTTAGCTGAAAAGAAAATATGTGTCGCAAGGAGTTCGCTTTGCACTACGGAACATCGTAACTTATGATTAAAAAAAATCGACACCAATTTTGATAAAATTAAAGAAAAATTGTTCTGCAAAGACTTTGTTTTTTAAGCACTTTTTGCTCCCGGGGTCAATACAATCCCCAAGAGAGTTAAGAATAATTTATAATTTCGTCACATATATTTTATTCTTATAAACATATAAACAACTCTTAAGCGACAAAATAATTCAAAAATATAAAAAAAAATTATAAAGTAACGACAAAAGATTTAACGCAATTGAAATTATTTTCCTCCATAAAACACCAATCTAAAAAGAAAAAAAAAACAGTAAAAATCTTATTTATCTTGTCGAAATTGAAAAAATACCCTTCACAAAGTATAAATTATTGTTCTTCAACGACTCTGCTCCCCTAAACTTTCAATTAAAAAAACCGAATTAAAATACTTAGATAAAATCCTCGAACTTCCTGCTAATTGCCTCAAAAACGTTTAAGTAATTGAATAGTTATATTTGGCTCGAATGTGCGTGTGTGCTTAAAAGAGATGAAGATCTCATCTTATTTAATTAATTTTCTTGCTGTTCTCGGGAAGAGGGTTTCTTTTCGAGAAAAGGATTATTCCAAGGACTCCATCTCTCTTTTGTAAATAAAGAAGTCGTATTACTTAATATTTGTTCTGGCGGATATTAATGCGGATTCTTAGCGAGAAGATACGAGATTTAATTAGAACCGAAATTTGATAGTAAGAGAAATATCTTTTCAAGTGTTTGAATGTGATTTCTATATTAAAAGATTGAGATGGGAGGAAAGAAAACACGCTGGTATTTCTTCTTGTTTCTGTAAGTAACGTAACTCAGTTGTGAAAAAAATAGTTTAGTTACTAGATTTGCTTTTTCTTAGAAGCATATTTGGCAAAAAAAACGGTGTTTGCGTAAATCCTAGACTGGCTCGAGACATTTACTATGCTTGAACGATCCACAGCGTAACCCACCAACCAGTTTAGACAAGATATTGCTGATTTTTGGATGATGACGAGTTTAAAATTAGGTCACTAGAAGAGAGATGGAAAAATCTTGACGGACAAGACAAAGTCTCATAGATTTGTAATAGAAATAATTCTACTTAAGGCAGGGCTCGAAATACCCGGGTGCACATGAAAATAAAATTGTTCACCTAATTTTGTCCTGCTAGGTGCACAGTTGCAGTGCACCTAACGTTAACAAAAAAAGGAAAAACGTGTTTTATGTTATTTCGATGTTTGAACAAAATATTAGTATCGACATCTCTCGCTCTAAAGGAACGTAATTAAAATTCCTAAATAAACACTAAGCGAAAACAAAATCACTGTGCCGTAACGGGTTTATACAGGAGGAAGGTTTACTTGTGTCACTGCCACCAGAACTTTCCGATGATCGAAACATTTTCCAGATGGCTCTGTTAAAGCGACTGTCGCGACAGCCGTGCGCTGTAGAATTTCGATACGTTTAAACATTTTTTATTTACTATCTACTACGAACCTATATAAACATACTCAACTAATACAATAGTTTACATTACATTAATGCTCTTACATTACGTTTTTTTAAAATGTGCACCTAGCATATAACTTGTGCACCTAATGTAAAAATTTAGGTGCACAGTGTGCACCTGCATTAAAAAATCTATTTCGAGGCCTGACTGAAGGTGTACGTTAACACTAAAATATATATTTTTTAATTTCTGACTTAAAAAAAAAAGAATTTTTTTTATTTTTTTTACCACAGGTAATTTGGTGAATTCTTAAAATAATTTCAGGGGGAAAAGATCAGATTATGTAAATAATTAATTATCTAATTAAGATATAATCAGCATGATTTTTGAAATGTGATGTATCAAATTATAATGTGTTCAAAAAGACGATTCCTGTTGGGAATTATTTCTAATATTATTCTTTATGTTTTGAACCTCCATCAAGTTGTTACATGAAATAATTTACTTTAATTTTTTTTATGGAGTAAGCGTAAAAAATATCAATATTTTTTCAGGAATTTCAACAGTTAAAAATCAATTAAAAATCCATTTCTTGACTACATACTCTGATTGAGGTTCAAAACAGTTACTGTATTATATAGATTATAATAAAGCAAAAATAGTGACAATTGGTAAATTCATTGTCGAGTAATCGCGTTTTGTACAAAGCATCCTATTGCAGAAACGCAGTTCTTCAAAAATCGAGTTTCTAGTTTTGGAAACCTGTCTGTTAGTGGTGGCAGTACCTAACACAAACCCTTGTGACTAAAAATTTATTTCAAATATTTGCAAGACCTTGGCATTGTTTAAAAGCTAAAACAATTTGAAATATTTTGAATTAATACAAAAAATTGGTATTCTGGTCGATTTTCGTGATTTCTAGTGTATACCATACACCTTAACTTAAAAATATTTCGTGATTGATATTTTATTAATTATTTTTATTAAAAATAAAGTTATTATTAATGTACTAATAGTATGTACCGGTGGTTTTGAAAAATAATCGTTTCTTTTTCCATAAGTGATTTGGGAAAAAGTATTTCAAAAATAAAATTAAATAATTAATTTACACAATTTCCTCTTATTGTTACAATGGCCTCTAGAGTCTCGTTGGAAAAAGTGTATTAGCAACCAGAGGGTTGCGAGTTCGAATCCAATCAAAAGACCGTCATGCACAAAGGGAACTGGTACACGTTAAAACTGTCGTGGCCTCAAATGTCTTTATGCTGGCGTGGTATGGTAATTTGGATAGGTCAGGTGTTGACTTCGTCATCTGATCGTTGTTCAAAATGACGAGTTGTTGTAATAGGATTGATCCTTTTGGCATTAAATCTGGATGGTCCCCAATAGCCCGTTTTCTTTTCCCAGTGCGACATTAATTCAACTACCGTCTTTGTTATTTTTTATCATGTTCTTAATGTATCGAAATGTAGTATGTATTCCAGAGTAATATGCACCAGAATATTAAAATGTAGTCGGTTTATTTTTTTCATAAAGGATTGTAGAAAAATTACGTCAAAAATAATGCTAAAACAATCAATATACGTAATTTCCTCGCTGTTACCACTATCCATGAGAGAGAGTTTTGCAGTGTAAATATAACAAACCACATCAAAAGTCAAACAAAATACTTCAAACGAAAATTATTTTATATATGTTGGAAGTAATTTTTCTCTGTTCTTTTTAATCATGTTTTTAATGTATCGAAATGTAGTATGTATTCCAATAATATATACCAGCATATTAAAATGTAGTCGGTTTATTTTTTTTTCATTCGGGATTTTAGAAAAATTAATTAAAAAATAATACTAAAACAATCAGTTTATGCAATTTCCTCACTCTGTGACTACTTTCTACTAGAGAGTATTTCAGTAATAACATAAAAAATCATCAAAAGTCAAACAAAATACTTCAAACGAAAATTCTTTTATCGTCATTTTGCCTATGAGGCGTTAATTTCTTTCAGACTAAGTTATTCGTTAGAATAATTTGAGGCTGATTTCATGGGGCAGAGATTTGTCTTATATATGGGGTATGTTTTCTGTTAAATGAAATATACTAAAAATTCATGAATTCATAATAATCCTATAAGCAACATTAAATCTGAGTAACATGCTAAACTATGTCACTCCCCAAAAAAAATAGAAAGCATACACTTTCCAAAATACTTTTGCTAGGGGAAAAGCTCTTTTCCCTAGCGAGCTTCCTACCTTTCTAGTTATAGATTTCTCCAAGGTCGTTTTCCTTCTCATTGTATTCACACTTTACGAGTAAAATTATTTTCTCTTCCTCCCTCTCCTGTGTCTGTTTTATGGGAGGTTTTTTTTGTGCAAACAAACTTCCGGAAGAAAAGGAAGATACTTCCAGTTAAAAGTTATTCGATTTATCACCACTTTTTGACGATGCTTGACGTTAGTAACATTTATTAAAGTCGCATTCTAGTAACATTCCAACAGGTAATAAACAGGTTATGAAAACACTAGCACCCTCTATATTTAGATTTTGAGGTAACAATTGTTGTCGTACAGAAATAGCAGGATATGCGGAGATTCACAGTATAAAGTGCAATGTTTGATGTGGGACCTCCATACCAAGAATCTTTTATCCGAAATTTCTTTTTCTGCGTCAAAACAATAAGTAAAAACTTCCATTTTGCCTGAGTTAAATACATCTTGCATACACTATGTTTAAAATTTTAATATTCTTTATTAGAAATTAGAAGATTCTAAAAAGTAAGAATAAATTTTAACAATTGTATAAATTTTTAGTTCATTTAACTGGTACTTACCAACTAAAATGACTCTCCAACATAGCAGAAAAGGGACACAGTAATCACAGTAATAAATTACAAATTGAGAGAATCCCTGAATATTTTCTATGTAAACTTCAAAAGATTTATTTGATAAACTTGGAGCATAAAAGCCTGGTACACATACGAAAGTTTTGGTAGATTATTTATATGAAACTTTATTTCATGGTGTTAGTGTACGTGCCTCTGGTAGCACTACTTTTATACAACATTTATATACATAATTTGAATAAAATTTTCTAATTCAACGTAGCTCCACAACAAGTTAAAAATGCAACCACTTACAGTAAGTGTAACACCCATTATGAAATACTGCTTGGCATATGAAAGATCTATCGGAAATTTCTACTCCCCCATGGCTGTTAACTAGGAACTCTTACTCAAAGCTCATCCGTCTCAATAGAACCTCAATTACGCTTTAACTTTTAGATAATTTATTGGATTATCATAAGTAAGCCAATTCTGGTGAGAAGTAGGAGATTATGTTTACAAATCTTGTTAGAACACCGATGTATGTTTGCTTTTAGGCTATAATTTAATCTTATTAATTCTTGTGACTCTAGAGAAAGCATTCATTTTAAGCCCTTAAGCACACGCAGACACACTTTAGTAGCCTTCAATGTGCTAGAGTATAGAACCATCTTGCCATTTGCTTTAAAGTTGTATCCATAAATGGAAAAGCAGCAGAGTGTTTTTTTTTGGGAGGGGGGGAGTTTTCACGTTTTCTTTAATAAGATAGAGGATGTAAAAAGTGGGTTCATATGGAATTTATTTTGACGCTTAAGCAGACACTTTTGTTACGTATTACTGTCAAACAACACTTTCTCTGGTTTGATTAACTACAAAGCAATCCACACATTGGTTCAACATCAGACCTGCGATGCTAAATTGTCTGAAATGCGTATGCGTATCAACATGTTTTATGCACAGAAACGCTGTATGAAATGCTTATCTTGCATGTTTTGTCATACTGCTCGAGTGTGTAGCTTGGCTTAGTGCAACTAAATTGGTGCATCCTTTACAGCCTTATAGACATTAAGTGTTCGAGAAAGACACGAGAAGGGCCTTAAACAATCAAGGGCTATATCATTAGTCTAGAGTAAACGAGTGGTTTTATTGTGTACAAATTTCATGGATGCAAGAACAAAATGAAGTCAATGTGGAAACTATTTTGTAGTAGCTTTGTGAGCATAAGCTGACACTATAGGTCGAAGGTCAACGTTAAGTCAATAGAAGACAAATTTGGAGCTTCGTGGGTAAGGCATGGCGAAAGGGCAGGGTAAAGGAAGTCGATTGAAGACAACTTTTTAGTGGTTTCGTAGGGTTCGGCTAAAAACAAAGTTGGGAAGACAAGGTGAAGTCAGTGAAATAGAATTTGAAGGTACTTCGTGGATTCAGCTGAAGACATGGGAGGAAAGCCCATGTCTTCCGCTGGACACACGAAGGTACGATGAAATCTAGGAAAAGCAACTTTTTAGGGGGGATTCAGATAAAGACATGGGTGTAAGGATATGGATGAAGTTAATGAAAAAAAATGTCTAGGAAATTTGTGGGTTCAATTGCAGACACGGGTGAAAGGGCAAGGTGAAATCAATGAAAGACAATTTTTTAGTTTATTATTTTTTAATTTTTTAGTAATTGGGATTCCGCTAAGCGAGTGGAAGAGTGAGGCAGAAGTGAATGGAAGACAATAGTTTAGTGACATCGTGGGATTCAGCAAAGGATATGGGTGAGAAAGGGCAAATGAAATCGATCCAAGAAAATATTTAGAGGCTTCGTGGGATCCAGCTAAAGACATGGGAAGAAGTGCAAGATGAAGTCAATGCGAAGACAGAAGAATAGCTTGTTGTGTAAAGACCGATAGGAAAGGCAACGTTGAGTCGTCCAAGAGAGGGCGCTTAGTGGAAAATCCAAAAATGGTTTCATGGAGGCCGTGGGGATTTCATCAGTGTAGACTAATAAGTGGCAGTTGTTTCCTTCGTATGTTTCGAGGGTGATACACAGGGAGAAATTTACCTCTAATTCGACGGTCGAAGCTACTGAAATGTTAGACCTGTCGCAGGGGATGGAGTAGAAAGTAAAAAAAAGGAAAGAGGTATACTGACCAGCTCGAGCTGCTTGTTGTAGTTGGTGGTGGAGTGGTTGGCGTCGATGAGCGAGCGTCCGTTGTTGAAGACGGCGCAGATGAGCATGCCGAGGGAGAACATGTCGCTGAGGGGGGAGCAGGTGGAGGTGGCCTGCACTTCGGGCGCCGTGAAGTCCAGGTCGGGTTGACCCATCTTGGGCAGTTTGGAGGTGAACGGTTGACAAGGCACTGAACTCTGCGTCAAGGCATGTGGAGAAAGAGAAACAGGAACACTTAACACACCTCACACAACCACGCACGGAAGCCTCAACAGGCACCATGTCCGAAAGGGGGATATCTAGGATATTTTAGACTCAAATTACTTAAATCCTCCAAGTTTTTTAAATCGATATCTGACCAATTTGGAAAATCCCGTCATCCCGCGATCATATCAGAATCTGGTCAGTTTTTTTTAGTGATGGCGAGGTACCTGAACGTGGCAATCACAAGGAGGGTTAAAATACATGAAATATTACTGTGAAAAAAAATAGTAAGAGAACCTAGAAAAATAAAAAAAAACTATATGATCGGATATTTAACCCTCCTGATGGTTATCCCAACGAGGTATTTCGTCGTTACCAAAATGTGACCAGATTTTGATATGACGAGATATCTCGTCATTAGAAAAATTGGTTAGACCTGGATGGGTGAGAAATCGCGTCGAAACCACTTAGACATTCACATAAGGCATTTTCTTACACATGTTTTTCACGTCAGCTTTCCGTAAGCATTAAATTATGTTTTTCTTTATTTCTCTATTTCAAGTTTCTATCTTTGCGATCATTGAAGATAGAGTAAAATTTTTAATGGATTTCAAATTAGCGTAAAATTCTACGCTAGATCGATACTAAAACCAGATTAAATTTTAAAATCCGAGTACTTCACAAAATCGCAAAAAACTACGTGTGTGCCAAATTTCATTATTATTATAAGTGCCATAGATTCGTCAGGACACTGCGTACAGAGACACAGAGAAACACTTCTTTCTATAATAGTTGAGATAATCTTTCTTGTGTTTGACGCAGCTTTACCAAATGTAGCCCTTGAGACAAACTCAAAGACCAACCAGCCAACCACGTGGTTTCAATTATAATGAGAAAACTGAAAAGATATTTTTAATTCAATAAATACAAGCCAGATATCAGAATGAGAAAAACTTTTAAACACAATTTCAGTTTTACTACCAAATTCTTTAGCGTTATTTAAAAGCAAAACAATAGAAAAATATGCGGTTTTGTTGTAGATTCTGTCTGAAAAAAAAGCATCGATAAAAAAAATATTTTCTTAAATTGTGCATCCGTCTTGCTTGAGCTTTTCCACCTTTATGCGATAGTTTGCGAATAAGAATCTGGCATCGCAGCTGTTGCCACAGAGTCCGTATTATTTATCCCTCATTATATTCCCTCTTTTCTTCCTTTGACAGACGAGAAAATGATTCTCAGACTTTTGCTCGTCACGTCACGGCCACCTAACAACTCAACCCGACTCTTCCAAGTGATCCCGTTAGAAAGGAACACCGGTGAAGTAGAAAGAAAAAAACGGAATACCGCAGCGTTCCGGTTGTCACGGGCAACAACAATAAACCGCAGACAGCTGTTGCCAGAATGGCTTAGAAATGTGTGTTTAAGACCGAAGAATAAATTCCGGATGTCTCGACATTTGCATAACTTTTCCGAAGCTCTTAAGCAAACTGCGAAACGTATGTGATTTCGAAACACTTCGATAGAGGAATTTACCAGATGGGGGTTTTTGGAACATGTTTAAGGCCATTATGGAAGCGTTTCTTGCTGCGAAGAACATCGCTCAAAAACTGTTGTTTTTTAGGTTTGGAGAAAAAGTCATATCCTTCAGCAAATTCGAAATTCTTGCATAATCATGGAAATAAAGACTCGATTTTACAGACAGATATTACCAATGTTAACTTATGATAAGCGTATGCTTTGTAGAAATCACAAATGTATATTAACTGCGAGAGGTTTTTTTCTGTTTTTTCAAATGGATAGGTTGTAGTATGTTTTTCAGTACGTATTTTGACTTCGGTGTTCATCCCGGATAGACCAATAGCCCATTGTGACGCTCCAGTGCAACGTTAATTAAAATACCTACCTACCTACCGTCTGATTTCTTTCTTCTCAAAACCCCTCCCATGTACTCACGAACCCCTCAAAACGCTAAGTTACCATGTAGACATATGAAGCATACTATAAAATAACAAAGTTAGTAAATTAAAATTAAAACAAAAGCAGACTCCCAGTTATTTGGTATTTTGTGTAATTTACGTCCCACTGGAGCAATACAACGGGCTATTGGTGACTGTTCGGGATCTATTCCTGAAGAGAAACATCCGAGAACAACAACACGTAATTTAATTGGTAGTTTTCAATTAACGTCGTACTAGAGCAACATAACGGGTTATTGACGATGGTCCGTGATCCATCCCCTGAGGGAAAGATCCTAGGACAACACCACTTCCTTTTGAATCACGGTCAGATGATGAGGAAACATCTGAGCTGGCACCCCACTCTCCAAACTTCCACCCCAACCCACCGTGCTAACTTTCGGCCATGACAGATTTAAGGTACACCAACCGCCTCGACACCATACGCTTACAAACATCCATGCACTGACCCAGATTTGAACCGAGAACCTTCAGATCTAGAGGTTAACACTTCAACCACCAAACCGGTTCACGTAATTTTGAAGTAATTTAGTTAAGTTCGACAGGATCTTTGTTTGAGGCTAGAGAGAGAATAAAGCTGATTATAGGGAGATGTAGTTGGAATTACGTAGCGTTGAAGTAACGCAATGGATTATTGACAACAGTCTGGAATCAATCCCGAAAACAGAGTTGCAAGGACAACACCTCATAATTTTGAACCACGGTGAGATGACGAGGCAACACCTGAGCAGGCTCTCCACCGTCCATATTTCCACACCACGCTAACGGGAAAGTAGACTTCCAGTGTACACCCTTAATAAATTTCACCTTAAAAAGGCTGTCGAGAGTACCTATAACGGCAGACACCGCGTCAATTAATCAAAATGAAAACCCCTTAATATTCCAGCCAGTTTCACATTCGAGTCCCACGCTCCGTTCAGGAGACTTTAAAACAGGTGAAACTTGACTTCGGGTGGTACCTCGAGGTGTCGGGATCGCGGTGCCGAGCAGAGTTAATTAAGGATAATAACACCTGCCAGGGTCTGGCTTCGGCGGTAACTCAAGCTGCCCGCGTAATCGGATCGCTTGCCTTTGGAAGCATCTCCCAAAGGCGTCACCGCGTTCGCTTTTGCTATAGTTTGTGGTTTTCTTTCATATCCTCGTGGGTTGTTTTGGCATTTTCTAATGAAAGGACCAGATTGGGTCGGGCCGCGGTAACCCAGTTGGAAGAATATTGGACTATCAAACGGAGGATTGTGAGTTCGAAACTGGTTTGAACCTAAGACAGCCGTGTGCAAAGGAGCTGATGCACTTTCAACCTGTCGTGGCCTCAAATGCCCTCACGTTGGCATGATGATGAAATTTAGAGAGTGGGACGACAGCTAAAGCGTTGACTTAACTCCGTCATGGGATACCGACCCTTCAATTGGGTTTACGGTAGACAAAATTTCCCATAACGTGTAGGTGACCAAATGAGAAAAGGGAAAAGAAAAATAATTGCAAAGCAAAAATTTTAAGTTAAGAAATGCACACGCAGGTGCTGCTCTAATAAAAGTTTGCTATGAGGATATAGATGCAATTAAAGTGCTGTAGTCAAAAAGTGGACCTAAACCGCTTGTTTAAGTTCAAACTCCCTGGAGGCCATAAATCGTACGATTTGTATTATTTTCATTTGAAGACCTTGGGAAAAAACCTGAATGTTCTCCAACCTTTGATGGAGTTTATCCATCTCTCTTGCTAGGTGTTAGTTGATGCAAGCCGGGGGGTTCTCTATGCTTGAGGGACCTCTTCAGATGAGACGCCGGGAGAGGGAGTGGATGCAGGCGGATGGACTTATTACCGGTGGCACTTCTTGCAAGATGATCTGCTGCTTCATTTCCTTCAACACCGCAATGTCATCTGACCCTAGGTATATAAATGCCCATTGATGGAGCTGCCGCTTCAATGAGAGAATGTATTATTTGGGTAATCGGGTTAGTAGTAAGAAGTTGGTCAAAATAATCACGCTGGACAGACTGTTCGAGAATATACATTTGTTTTATGAGCAATTTCGGAGTTCCCAGGATGAAGCTGCTCGAATTGCAAGTGACAATTCTTGGAAAACTGAGTTGTCGTCTTGCAGTCTGAGTACCCACTCAAAGATCGTTCTGCTGTCCAGAAACAAACAAAACGCAGTGGCGGTTCCATCCTGGGTTTTAGATCCGTCTGTATAGATTTGGTAACCTTGTCATCTGACCGTAGTTAAAAATGACGAGGTCTTGTCCTCGGATTTTTACCCTCGGAACTGAATTCGGACCGTCTGTGTTGCTCCAGTGGGCAGTCAATTCAATTACCTACCTTTTATAGATACATTCAATCTTTAAGGTATAAACATCTATTATTCACCCCATGTTTGAACCAGGAACCTGGGTGGCTGAACCGCTCTAACCAGAGATCGCTAGGGCGTTGGGGACGCCGAAAGTCGACCAGGTGCTCAGGCTTATATGTCCAGTTGTAGTCCGGAAATTATATCGGCAGACACCCGCTGCTTGGACCGTGAGGTTACTTGATCAAGCGGAATGCCGGTTGGAGCTGGGGCTATTTTCACAGGTACTCTCGGTTTCCGTGTAACCGGAATAGACGATGGTGGGCGGTTGGTGTTTTCGGCGCTGGGCCGAGTGCTGGTTGATTTTATTCGGTGGTCCCTGTCTGGGGCTGGCGGGCTATCGGTAAGTGCCTGACGATTCGGATTACTTTCCGACGGCTGGTTATCGGTTCGGGCCGGTAAGGAAAAGGCTGTAGGCTCGCTCGGGAGTAGTGACTCGGCGGGTAGGGGCAGGCCGCTATCCTTCCGGTCAAGTAGCGGCAGGAACCTCCCCGAGGTGCCACCTGGTAACTAGGATGGCTGGAGGCTTGTCTCTCTGGACCTACCCTAGGCTAATGCCTGCACGCTTACGAATTTAGGCTATCTGGTAGGCGGCAGAGGTCTACATATCACCATGGATGATGGACCCGGTACTACCGCTCACGGGCCGGACATTAGGGCGAGATAATAGTCTGCTGTCCTACTGGGCTACTGAGGAGGGGGCGCCCAACAAGTAGATGCCCCGGAGGTATTGAGCTTCCTTCCTGTTGGGGACGTCTCGCCACTCAGTGATGAGAACAATCCAGCTCGACTCACGATATGGGGTCGCCACCGTGATGAACACCAATGAGTATGGTGGCTTCTCTCTTGAGGCAAGCATGATGAGTCCAGAGTGTGAACAAGGTGGCCTCGTGTTGAATAAAAACTATGAGTTGAGACAGACACCTTTTGCTTTGGGCGGGGGCTGTGCAGGCTGTTGGGGGACTATGACCACGTCTCGGGTAACCTGGCGCACCTAGCACTCCTCACACATGCCCGAGTCTTCTTTCGTTTTTCATTAGAGACCTTCCCTGCTAATCCGCTGTGGGTTTTCAGTAGCTCGGTACGGATGGGATTGTTTCCATTCAGAAGAAGAAGAAGAAGAACCAGGAACCTTTCTTTTTCAATTTACGAGCTGACTGCTAGATCGATTAGTCAGATGGTAACCTAAACCAACTGAGATTTTATATTCAAAGTGGTTGAATATAGCATTGACATGGAAAAAAAAGTTTAAAACAAGACTACATTTAGCTCTTCAGTTGTATATGGTGATTTACGTTTGACTACGTGCCAAAAATAGATCTAAATTGAAATCGTTATGTAATTAAAAGTAGGCACCTAATAGGTTATTGTGTTAGCATATCCTTGAAAAGTCCAAATCATGTGTTTTGAACTTCATGGTGCAGCTGTGCAATAGATTATGCGCGGGGCTCATCACACTGTTTATCTTGTCAACCATTAGCGCAACCATAAACGTGAAATATTAGATAACTGATAGGAGCTTCGAAACGCTTGACAAACATCTCGATTGGATGTGATGTGTGACTGTTTTAAATTGAAATTAATGGCCAATTTAGCATCTTTTAGACTTGTTTGGCTATACAAGATCTCATAGCGAAGTAGATGTATTTCTAGAGGTTTGTTTGTACCACAAACGCCAGTTTTATGTAAATAATGAAATCATGTAGACATAACAACAGAAAGGATAAAACTTGCTATAACATTTACAACTTCAGAATTGAGCTTATTTACATCAACAAGAATTTAACGTAATTACACAGTCAGCGCGTCCGAAGCCTGCGAGGCAGACAAGTAGAATGAATCTAAAATTCAAAACGAATGTTCCTAGTTTTTGGTCTTAATTTTTGTATGTTCGTAGGTCACAAGAACTTTCAAAGCTCCGATCGAAACGTCAGAACACAAAGAACAGTTGCCATTGGTGGTCAATTTGGAGGCCATCCCAAAGAATAAATCATCGGATGTCACAGCATGATTTTTATACTTTTTGCAGGTTATGAGTTGTTAAAGGGATGTAGTCTTGCCTTTACATATCAATGCTAATTTCTACAAGAATGGCGACAAGGTGAAATCGCCAAAGTCTACTACTATTTCACGATGAACCAATCGGATGATGGATAAAAGGATGTGCGTGTTCTCTTATCCTGTGCACCAATCAGGTAACGAATGTTAGCTGCAAAACGACAGACAAAACTAATTTAAGGGTATCTTCACTACTAGTTTTAAACACATGAACCACGGCACATAAAAAGCTTATCTTTGTCCCTTCTACTTTTATACTTTCTATATGGGCACAACACGATTGTGCATGGCATTGTTTCAATGTTCTCGATTGATATTATAACTATTAGAGGTTTGAAATAAGCACTTTAAAACTTGTTTTCGTGAGAACAGATGTGGACATATCTAATAACCTCATGGTACATCTGGAGAATAATAAGTACAAAATGACTGCTCGGGGAATTGTTTTAAAGCTATCAAATAGATCTATTCGAATACGTAAAAATATATCAAAGTGGTTTAAGCTAAAAGACAAATATGTGTTAAACTATTTGAAAAAGTATTCGACTAGTTCTTTTCAACTCTCCAATCTCCTCTTAAAATCAACTCGATCGTCCTACGCTCCCGTCTGACGGTTCATTCTGAAATAAGCCGATTCGTGATTTTAACCTCCAAAACAACAAGATATATCTTTCATCAAAACATGACCAATTTTTCTAAGGACGAGATACCTGGTCATCAAGATCTCGTCAGGTTTTTCTAAATCGGATATTGCCAATTTGTATTTGGTAGTGGTAATGGTAATTTTTAATTAACGTTGTACTAGAACAGGGATGGCGAACCAATGACCCGTGGGTCAGACACTGGCCCACGCAGGCTTTTTAAATGACCCACGCGTTGATTTTTATAAACTTATCATCATATTTCAAAGAATTTTAATTATTTTTCGAAGCCCTCTTTTTAAAAGTATGAAAAAAATACAAATGTTAATAAAAAACTTAAAAATGAAAAAAAAAATGCATAAATGATTTTTGTAAAATGCTTTAGATTTATTGATTAGACATAATGCTGTTTCAAGATTTATATGACAACATTAGGATATTTATGACGACACCTGACATCTTTACTAGGGATTTGGAAATGAAAGCGGAGCCCCCTAGTATGTAAAAAAACAACAGATTTCTCATACGCCGCCGCCGCCGCAGGATTGAAAACTGTGTTGTTTAGCTCGATTCTTAGACGGTTTCCCGAGAAAGTACTCATCAGAAAAAAACGAAATTAACATGGTTTGTTCTTCATCGTATTCCCTGGACAATTATTAAGATTTTTTTCGGATGCGGCTATTAGTTTAGGGCTTATTAAGTGTCAAAATGAAAAAGCGAAATTTCTTCTCTTGTAAGCAAAGGGAAGATTGCGAGTTCTAATTCAACCAAAGACCGTCGAGTACAACGGGCTGGTGTACGTTAAATCTGTCGTAGCCTCAAATGTCCTCACTTTGGCGTGGTGTGGAAGTTTGGAGAGCGGGGTGCAAGCTCAAGTGTTACCTCGTCATTTGACCATGGTTCAAAATTACGTGGTGTTGTCCTCTGAAATTTACAATCCCTATGGGATTGATCCCGGAACGACGCCAAGCCGTCAACTCCAGTGCTACTTTATTTAAAATATACTGTACAATACAATACCAACTGTTCTTGAAATGGTTCTAAACTACATTTTAAGGTAACCCCTATGCGTATTATTTGAGTGCATTAGGTTGCCAAAAAAATCTTCGCTCTTCGTCTGTTTTTTTTTGTTTACTGATGTTGCCTCCCATAAATTGGTTTTGAATATTTGCTTTTTTCCAAACAAATCGGAGATACCCAATCGTAAAGTGAAACCATGTAAAATCGCGTGCATTAAAAACATGGTTTTAAAATTCCCAAAACCAGATGCATGAGAGGTATTTTTTGTCAACCTAATAAATGTAGGTGGCATTAGTATTCCGTGTTAGAAATCCGAACGTGACGTCACTCGTTTTCTTTTTTGAATGCAAGTTTAAATTCTAAAGAATGAATTTCGTAATTAAAAATTGTAGTCGATCGGTCCACAGATGAAACCCAAACTTTGCCAAAATGGCGAAAAGATGCATTTTAAGGTTACCCTACAAGCACCATTTTAAAGCACCATTCTAGTAACGGAAGTGAAGTATACCATTTCCATCTGGTTTGCTTGTTTACTCTAAAATCCCCTCTCATACGTGTACTTTTAGCAGTACATGTTTTCGAGAAACAGATCTCCAGATAGTGAAACATTTCTGTTCGCTGAAAATTTTCTACTGCGAAATTCGTAAGGTTTCCCTCTAAAGGATGGTATTTTTTCATATTCTAGGAACACGATAAATTCCCTCGTCTGAAATAATAGAAGTTCTTTTTCCACATCCCGAACTCATGCCTATCGGAATACACGCACTGTCATCTTACACCGGATATGCCATAGAACCAGCATCAACACTCCAATAAACAAGACAGCATAAAGAATATGCTTATGAGGAAAAATAGTGATGAGTCCCACTTCAAAAATATGAAACTGCGACGGAAATGGAAATCCTCAGTGAAGACATGGAGCATTGCTACCATGAACAAAACAAAGGAAGGCGTAATACATTCAGCAGAGGAGGATTCAGATGCTTATTGTGGAAATGGGGGAATGTTACATTTCAAAATATGGGTCTATAAGTTCAGAGTTTCACAAAAAAAGAAGATATGGTTGGGAGGAATTTAAAATTGTTTCCATTTGACATGTCCCTCAAATGTTGTTTTCGGTTATCTGCAATGTCGTATATTATTGGTGTTTATGTGCACGCGGTGATGATGTTTAGAAGGAATACAAAACTTCGCATCGTTATTGAAAAAATGGTACCGGGTTAAGAAACGGAGAATGCAGAAAAAAGGTACGCAAAGTTCACAACAATGCACCATACTTTTTGTCTTAAGCTGCAGAAAAAAGGACCCCTTTATTTGAGGGTCGTTCACGATAGAACATATTAGTTATCTCTGAGTCTTTACGCTGTTTGTATCGTTCCGGATGCTTGTCTGTTGCGATGTCTCTTTATTATTATTAAATGTCTCGTTGGATTATTATTTCAGTATTACAAGACATAAAAAGATGAAAAAAGGCATTTTTTTTTTAATGGAATTTAAGTAGAACATTTCTGGAGATGTATTAAACAATATCCAGTAGTAGTGCCTTCTTGAAGAGCTCGATGGAACATAGCTTGTCAGATAATAAAACCATCGTCACTTGTGTGTGACAGGGTTTTGCGACATCCAGCCACCTGACCAGTGTGAGCCTAAAAACAATTCCCATCAGAATACAGGTTGGTCGTAAACCGAACCAAAACTTTTAGATCCCGCAAATCCATTTCCGTCTTTACCAGACGCCTAAAATAATCCCAGTCGTAACGGAAATAAAAGTGAAGATTGGTGGAATTGCAATGCAAAAGCCGCCTGAGTGTCTGTCCAAATGAATCCCGGGGGAGACAATTAGGGCAGCTTCCCAGGGAGAAGGGTTGTTGCTCTAATTGACGTCTGACCGGGAACTTCCTGTTTCTTTTCGGGAGACCCTACTTCTCTGGAATTTCACTGCTCAAGAGTGCCATCTAATTATGCATCGATCTGTTATTCAGAGTATTCTGTCGGGAGTGGAAGGTTTCAACGCATTTAGTGAGAGTTTGAGATTGTACATTCCAAGTTTCGTGTTGTTCGGGCTTAAACAAATCTGCCGTCATGGCCAAGAGTGAATTCCTCACAAGAAACATGCCTAGGTGATGGTAATTGATAATGATAATGGGTGAGTAGTAATGATAATAAATAATTATGGCGCGGGGGGGGGTAATTGGTAATTGGTAACATGGTAGGTGCTAATGATAATTGGTTATTAATTGAAAATTAATTGGAAATGGTGATTGATAATTGGGGGGGGGGCGGTAATTGGTAAGGCTAATTGGTTATGGTAATTGGTAATTGGTAATATGGAAGTGGTAATGATAATTTGTTAGTAATTGAAAAATTAACTGGCAATGATGATTGATAATTGGAGGGGGGGAATTGGTAATGATAATTGGTTGGAAATTGAGGGAATGTAATTTGTAATGATAATTGGTTGGTAATTGAGGGAATGTTATTTGTAATGATAAGTGGTTGGTAATTGAGGGAATGTTATTTGTAATGATAATTGGGGGAATGTGTAATTGGTAATTTGAAATTTAATTGGTAATGTGGAAATTGGTAATGCGGTAATTGGTATTGATAATTGGTTGGTAATTGAGGGAATGTTATTTGTAATGATAATTGGTTGGAAATTGAGGGAATGTAATTTGTAATGATAAGTGGTTGGTAATTGAGGGAATGTTATTTGTAATGATAATTGGTTGGTAATTGGGGGAATGTAATTGGTAATTGGAAATTTAATTGGTAATGTGGAAATTGGTAATGCGGTAATTGGTATTGATAATTGGATGGTAATTGAGAGAATGTTATTTGTAATGATAATTGGTTGGTAATATTGGGGGAATGTAATTGGTAATTGGAAATTTAATTTGTAATGTTGAAATTAGTAATGCGGTAATTAGTAATGGTAATTGGTAATGGTAATTGGTAAAGGTAATTGGTAATGGTGATTGGTAATTGGTAATGGTAATTGGTAATGGTAATTGGTAATGGTAATTGTAATTAATTAACGTCGCACCTGACCAAGACAACGACCTATTGGCGATAGAGTACAAAGATTCAAGGATCAGCAACTCGCAATTTTGAACCAAGGACAGATGACGCGGTCGAAATCTGATCTTGGCACTCTGCTCTCCAAACTTCCACACTACAGCAACGTGAGCACATTTGAATTCACGACAGCTGATTTAACGTGAACCAGATCCAGTGTACACTGGTTGGACCAAGTTTTGAACTAGCAACACTCCGATTGGTGATTCAACCTGTCAAATGTGAGGTTGGATGGGTTCGACATGATATCGCGTCCATAAAGATCGGAGCAATTTTGCTAATAATGAAATTTCGTTATTAGCAATATTGCTCCGATGTCCGACCTCGTCATCAAACCATTGACAATTTTTTAATGATGAAGAAATTAAGATTTATTCAGTTTTCTTCTAACGACTGATTGGACGACAGTTTGAGGAACAAAGTTTCTCGTTCCTCAATATCTGCGCAGTTTGGCTGATGACAAGATATCTCGTCAAGACCAGGAGAGTTATTAAAAGGGCATGATAACACAAAAATAGGAATGTTGATAAGCAGTGGCGGCAATGTCTTTTGCTCAATTCGACCAGCATCACGGGTAGTCCACGACTTGCTCTTCTACGCCTTTTCTCATTAATGTAATCAGTTCGATTTTAACTTCGTGGCTCAAGTAGAGGCTTTTAGTTTCCTTTTCATTGATGCTATGCAAATGTTCGCACTATGTTGGGTCCTACTTTGATATTAAGTTAATTATATGAATGAAGGTATCTGAATTGTTGTGTTAAACTCACTATCCAAAGATTCTCTGTGACCTCGAAATGCCAAGTTATGGCTGGCTTAGAAATTGCTAATGTCTACTAATCTTTCGAACAATGTCGCAACTTTCATGTCGCACTTTTAGCTTTTTAAAGGAGACCCAAAAGCCGAATTTCGAAAAAAATAATTTCAAAAAGTGTTTTTTGGTTTATTGGATAAAACGATGCATCAGATATTCAAGAACATATGGACAAAATTTCAGAGTCGAAGAAAATTGCTACCAGCTGCTTTTTAACTTTTATTTGACTTCCAACTACATAATTGACTGCCAACCATTGGCTTCGTTTTCCATGAAAACTTCCATATATGCAACATTATATCATAGTGTATCTACCGATGTGTGTGTGTGATGTGTGTGTGTGTGTGTGTGTGTGTGATTATTCCAAACATTTTAATACCCTTAAGGTGTAGACTCCTGGTTTCTCTATCAATCGGCGTAAACTAAATGACAAAATACAGGTCCTCATGTAAAACATGTGGCGACGCCATTGAAGGAAACACATTGAAAAAATAGCGTTAAATTTCGTCGCATGCGTATCACTACAATAAGGCTCGTTTACAAAAAAAAAATAGCTGTAGAAAAAATAATGTGTGGTTTATACAGTGGTGGTTTATTTTAAAATAGTACTGATCCAATAAAATATTTTTTTTTTCAGTTCAGCGAATTATCACAAATCACTCACTTTACATCAGAGATAAAACTGGCTTTAAAAAAATGTATACGAGTTTACGGCAAAAACTCTTGTTTTGATACGAGTCTCAATGTTATAGACATTACTAAAAAAATTGTACTTACAAAAAGTAAGTTGTTTTCGTTAACTTCTGTTGTATTTTGTACTTAAAATGCGATTATCTCAAAATCAGTTTTTTGCAATTTTGCCAAAGTTCAAACTACTTAGGTTTTTTAATATATGTACTTATAGTTAAACTGTTTACATTTTTTTAGTCTTGAATAACAATTTAACAGACACAGGGAGAGCTTTTTTATACATAGTTCAGAAACATTTATAAAAATTAATAAACATACAAAATTGGAAATTTTTATAGAAATGTAAAGTATAATGAGTAAAATATTTTTTACTATGAAAACTGATAAATACATTTTAAAAAATCTCTCCCTAGGTCTTTTGCATATACTATAAAGATATTGCAGAAATTTATTTCATACAAACATATTGAAAATTGACAGAGGAGTAGAGTTTATAGAAAATGTGTATTTCGGCTTAAAAAACATATTAAATCGTAATATAAAATATAATTGCAAATAAAAACTAATTTTTTTATTGATTATTGATTTACAATATGTGCTTAATTAACACTAAAAAATTGGCTATGTAAAATGAATAATACGAATTTTGGGTTTTTCCTTACGGATCTCCCTTAATCATTTTTTCTGTACGTATATTTCTAAAGAAAAGTCTTTAAGAGTAGGCCTCGCAGAAAATCAGGAACGTTTAATATTTTTCATAATGTAGAACGGGACTCCCAAATTATTATTGTCTGATTTTCTGCACGGCCCTTTTTTCCAACTCAAAGCGCGAGGCTGTCAGCGATCGCTTACGTGGCTTCCGCCTTCCACGTTACTACCGTTGATAAGTAATTTTATTCAAAATAGGTTGCACAGGTCGGCGATGAATAAATTCTTTTAAATATAATTGATGGTTTTTATAGTTTTTTGGATTAAAGATAACTAAACAATTCCGTCACGTACAGTTTTATCTCAAATCATAGGTTCTATCCAAGAAAGAATAAACTATTATTTATTTAGGATTTTTCTCTAGACTGGTAGAAACTGACCGTTAAACGCAACATTAAAGCCAGAGAAAACAAGTACGAACCGGATCACTAGCCTGTTGGCGAATGTCTGTTAACCCCTCCCCCTAACATTCCCCTTCCACTACCCTGCCATTTTTCCTTTTCCTATCAATGTCTTTCTCAGTGCACATGTTTCTGTAATATTTGTGTGTGTAAAAACTATACAGCAAAAAAAACAACAAAGAAATATTTCAGATATTGTGAAAATAGTGTACTTTGCTTATATTGGCATACAATTCATGGGCCAAGACAAGCCTTGAACCTCAAACAAAGTTTGTTCTGTTTGTGCAGAAGAATTAAAACAATGGTTTCAAGGTCAAAAACAATCTTTTCGGTTTAGTATACCAATGATTTGGTGAGTCTAAAAATAGTACTGATGACTGCTGCTTTTGTACATGCAATGCGAAAGGTTTCCATCTAATAAGCGGGAAGAATATATTTATCCTAACATCCCTATCCCTCATAGACCTGCTATACATATTCCATCCCCTCCAGATACATTGGAAAGCTTTGGTGATTTAGACGTAGAACGTCCTGTGTAGGTGATGTTGATGATGATACATATGACCCCGGTAGTCATGAACCTAAGCTTTTTACCCAGTCTAACTTAAATGATTTAGTCAGAGACTTAGATCTTCCTAAGGATTCGGCACGAATTTTAAGTTACAGATTGAAGGAAAAACATTTTTGTGCTCCTGGTACGTCATTTTCTTGGTTTCGGAGCAGAGAAGAATTTGTTCTGTTTTTCTGTCAAGAGGGTAAACTTGTTTATAGCAGCGATGTTCCAGGTCTTATTGCAACTTTCAATATGCATTACAACACTGACGAATGGAGACTTTACGGATTCGTCAAAAAGAAGTCTAAAATCAGTAGTACTATTGTATAATGGAAATGAGTGTACTTCTGTACCTGTTGGGCATTCAGTTAATTTATAAGAGTTCTTTGAAAATCTTGAATTGATTTCAAATAACGTTTCGTATTCAGAACACAAATTTGCAGTTTACGATAGTATCTATGTTGCTTGGTCAACACAGTGCTTACACGAAATTGCCGTGTATTCTTTGCGAATGGGACAGCCATAATTTTATAACGAATGAAAGAACATTGTATAAAGAATGAAAGAACATTGTATAAAGAATGAAAGAACATTGTATAAAGAATGAAAGAACATTGTATAAAGAATGAAAGAACATTGTATAAAGAAAGAATGACCGACAAAGAAGACATAAGAACGTGGAGTCAAAATTATTCAAAGGGAAAATTTGATTAATCCGAAAAATTTTTACGTAAAGGAAGAAGGCATTACAATGAATCAATATAATATGTGACGTTCTGTTTTATGACCTTCTTCACATCTCTTCGGTAGCTGCATCATCCCGCGCTCAGAAATGTTTTGAGACTTCTGGCTAAGGAACTGATCTAGGTAACGAAATTTTTTGAACCACTTACAGCACATGGACCGACCCACCGGTCTGGTGGTTAAGGTGTTAGCCCCTAAATCGAAAGGTTCCTGGTACGAATCCGGGTCAGTGCATGGATGTTTGTAAGCGTTTGATGTAGAGGTGGCCGATTCACTATAATCTGTCGTGGTCTCCAACGTCCTCACTTTGGGTTGGTGGGGAACATTTGGAGAGTGGGATGCCAGCTTAGGTGTTGCCTCGTCATCTGGCCGTGGTTCGAAATGACATGATGTTGTCCTAGGATGTTACCCTTAGGGGATTAATCTCAGACTATAGTCAAAAGCCCGTTGTGTTGCTCTAGTGCGACGTTAATTAAATATTAGCAAATTACAGTTTGTGGAATCATCAACGCCACCCTCACGCTACACAATACATAGCTTCTTTTGCATCTGAGAAGCATTCTAACATTTTCGGAAACAAAAAAGCATACTCTGTCGAAAATGCCCCTAATTTTCTGTCACAATTTGAACGCTTAATAAAATTAAAAAAAAAACGTAACAAATAACACAATTTGTTTAAGTACTCGATGAAATTCCTTCTTTCAAACAACATCGAAACTTTACACGTGTGAAGTAGGTAGCACTTTGGTCTTGCGATGCAATGCCACAACGGGATGAACTTTTACATCAACCCAATAGTTATAAAGGGATCGGTCATAAATACATACACTCTATAACAAAAAAATCGACGCACCAAGAAGGAGTTGTGCCGGGCTCGATCCATTTGTAACAATGATGACTGGGGACGTAAAGTCTTTAGTGACGAGTTCTGTTTCCAACAGTGTCTTGACGACAACCGCAGACTTGTCAGGAGACGTCCAGGAAAGCGTGGGGATCCTACCTTTATAATAGAACGCCACACGTGACCACAAGAGGACGATATTATGGTCTGGGGTGCCATCTCTTTTGATATGCCCTTTGATAGTCATTTCTGGCACACTTAGAGTACAGCAATACGTAAACTACATTCTACGACCGGTTCTGTTACTGTTCCTTTTGCGACATCCCGGTCTTACTTTTCATCAAGATAATGGCCGGCCGGACACGGAACGTGTTGCTGTGCGTTGTCTTCAAGCCTTCTCAACACTTCCTTGGCCAGCTAGATCTCCCGATGTCTCTGCCATAGAGCATATTTTGGACGTTATGGGAAGGCGATTGCAACCATCCCCGAATGTTGACCCTTTAGCCCTACAATTACCCACGGCAAAAATTTCCGCAGGATACATTCCGGGAATTTTTTTCAGTCTATGTCACCCCGGGTAACATCTTGATTCCAGGCCAGAGGTGGACGAATGCCTTATTGACTTCCTCCCTTTGTGTGGAACGGTAAAACTATTAAATAAATCATTCAATTGTTCTGAAACTTTAATCGTTTGTTTTGCCATGTATGGTCTTTACATCCACCCATTTTTTTATCGCAATCGAACAACTCTTTTCGTCGATATTTTTGTTATAGAGTGCATTTATTTTTTCTGGAAGAAATATACGAGGGAATAAATCATGCTGTGTATTATTGAGGAAGAAGGAAGCGTCAGAAAGCTGCAAGAGCGTATTTACCATTAGGTCCGATTCGTTGCACCTCTCTGCGAACTCGAGCCCTGCCAGCTTCCAGGTGCCTCGCTTGTTGACAATCACAGACTGGGGACACAGGTTGCGGTGTATCAGCTTGCAAGAGTAGTGCAGAAAGGTCAACGCTTCCGTCACCTGAAACAGACACCGTCCTGTCACTGGCTGTTGGAAAAAAATCACTGCTTTGTGTATTTTGAATCGACTCCCATATAGTAAGTACCCGAGTGATGGTCCTTCCCTTTCATTCTTATCCTCTCCTGCCCTTCTGCATTTTCCTTTTTTTGCTCTCCCTCGTTGTGTTGTGTTTGGCGCAGCTTGGCCAAATACTGCTCTTGCGCTATAAAACCTGAAAACAACCAACTGTTTACCCCTGTCTCGACGATAACCTTAGCTGATTACATGGTCCCAAGAATCAAAGTTGAATCCTCTCTTTAATTCTATTTTTAGTCTCTTAAGGCCGGAATTGCTCCCTCAACTACCCTCGTTAACTCACCACCTCTTTCTTCGCACTTGTTCGTTTCGCTCAACTTCACTGGACCCTTATGTCTGTTTTTGCTGTTATAATCTCCTTGTTAAATAAATCTATTTGTTAAGTTTTTAAACTGCTTACATTGTCTGATTCTACAAGTCGCGTCCATACCAACAAAGAAACATCCCTCCTTGTAACACTTGAGAATTCCATTCTCTGTGTCAAAGAAGGGAATGATTAACTATCAGCTTTACAAGGTAGGTCCGTTGGAGGACATTACTCTTAAATAGGTACACTTCAAAGTCTGAGTGATAGATTATGTCGTTGGCGAGGAGCAGAAATGCATTAACTGAAAATTTTTTCCTGGAGACATTAAATGCATAATTTCAGGATTATCAGAAATACGAGTACATAGTAATATAAAAGGTATACTACTGCAATCAAAAAGTACCCGTAATTCCGTCATAAAACAGAACGTATCAATTTATTGGTCAGCATTTATTACATTTCCTTCAAAGTAATATCCCCCGACTTCAATGCACTTTTGCCAACGTTTTGTTCAATCCTCAAAACATGTCTGAAAGTCGTTTTTGTGAAACCCCTTCAGGGTTTGTATCGAATTTTCTTTCATTACATCAATGGACTCAAAACGGTGACCACGAAGAGGGAGTTTCACCCGTGGAAATAAGAAAAAGTCACTCGGTGCCATATCAGGTGAAAACGGAGCTTGTTGTACCGTATTTATTGAATAATGCCGTAATAATTTGAATAATTTATTGAGATTGCCGTACTTGTTCAGTAATGTGCGACGATCAATAAGCACTAATTATCTGACCTTATTAACATGTAAATGATTAGTCGAAGTGGATGGTCTACTAGGCCGCGAATCATCTACGACGGATTCTTCTATCTTCTTTAATCTTTTTATACTAATCAAAAACTGTTGTCTGATAAACAGTCTTCTGTAAAAGCTTTTTGACACATTTAAAATATTGTTTCGTTCTTTCGCCATTGCAGCACTAGTGAGAGTGCTCAGCGCATGCGCAATAGTCTTCCTTGTCCATTACCTTTCCACTGACACCATTTCTGTCGATCTATGTTGTGTTCTCAGTTTGTTATGATCATTCGAAATGTTTAAGACAGTTAAAAAACCCGCTGACTGTGAGATTCGTTTTGTAATTTGTTTCTTGAATGCAATGAATGTGAAGCCTGCTGAAATTCACTATCAAATTACTGAAATTGGTGAAAGTGAAATGAGTGATAAGTATGATCGGAAAGTGAGTTGTAAAAACGTAAGCGTGTAATTCAAAACAAAAGGAGAGGAATGTTTAGTTTAGGAATCACTTCACGACAATGCTCGGCCCCATGCTGCTGGTGTAAGTCAAAGGCAAATTGAGGAATTCGGTTGGCAGCAGTTCGATCATTCTCGTACAGCCCAGACCTAGCACCATCTGACTATTATTTGCTCCTGCACATGAAACGTGACCTTGGAGGTCAGATCTTTGAAAAAGACGACGACACAAAAAATGTTGTAACGATATGGCTATCATCACATCCCTAGCGGGAACTTTCTTTGAAGAAGGGTAAGTTACTCACTCGCTACGACAAATGTCTCAACATCAGTGGAAACTATGTAGAAAAATAGTTCAAGAAATGACCTTTCAGGTAAACATAAAATTGGTTAGAAAAACAGTTATTTTAACTTCCTTTTTACAAAACGGAACTTACTTTCCAGAAGAGCCTCGTATTTGCTCAGTTACATTCGACATTTTGGAAAATCAACGAAGCCAAAATCCTTATTTTTTTATTAAGGTATCTGCATACTATCGGAGCACTTTTATAAAAAAAATGCTATTCAAAGTAATTTAATATTATTTTTACAATAATTTGTGTTCAACATTAATTTTACACTCTCAATAGTTAAAATTTAAAAAATATATTTAACAAAAAGTGAAATTTTGTGTGTAAATTTGAAGTTTTTTCTCGAAATTTTGAAAAAGGATACAGGGCAAACAATTTAAATTAGTAGCAAAATAACATGATAACAGTAAACATCTTGATGGTATCTAGTGCTTCTACTTGAAGTAGAAAGATATTAAAAAAAATAAAGGTTTAAGGTTTTATGACTCATTGAAAAATTGTTGAAGGATTTTTGACCCTTTTCAAATATTTATATTCAAATACAAATTCATAAATAAGAAAAAAATATGAAGATATCAATTTGATTCTAGTGGATATACTAGCAAACACTATTTCGAATGTGTTTAAAAATTTTTATAAATATACATCAATAACTTTTTAAGTTATCATATCTGGAGTTCAATGTTTATGCCTAAAATGTAATTCTGAGAAAAATGCTTGTAAAAAAATCCAAGAGAGTAAAGATAATGCGAAATTCTTCTAACAAATAAGTGAATTTAATTAAAAAATTGTAGTGGCCAATTTATCGAAACATAATTATTATTTGTTTTAACTTACTTAACAGATAAAAGGTAGAAATTAAGGTAAAAATTGAATATTATTATTATCAGTTCCGGTTTCGTTATGCTACTTCCGTTATAATTAATAACTTCGTTCACATTTTAAATTGACCTAACTTTTTTTCTATTAGTCGCACATTGAAAGTTTAAACTGTTTTAGCATAAAAGTACAGGGAATTTGTTAGTAGAATAAAAAAAAATTGCAAATTTTCGTAAAAATTGGCTTTTTTAATGTATGCAGATACCTTAAGTTATTATATACAAGTTATTAAAAATTAATTTATTTTCAGACGATAAAATTGAATAAATCCCTGATTGTTGCCACATGTTTATATAAGTCGTAAAAATCTTTGTTAAAATTAGCAAATGATATCTACTATATATGTATTTTAAAGGAAGACTCCGGATACTTTTTGATCACATTAATATGGAAAGATCGAAATGCTTAGTAATGGTTTTGTTTCTGACTTGAAATCGAATGTAGTCTCTAAACACCTAGGCAGTTTAAATTATTTTCGTCAGTTTCTGATTCTCTGTTCTCAGCCGACGAAATGTATTAAATAATTTATTGAAATCAGAATAAAATTATTAGCTGTTAGAGCGCGTCAGATATGATTTTTAAGTAGTGTAGTATTGCTTGTCCCTACGTCACATTTAAAGACTATATAGTCAAAACTATTAACCGAAAAAATTCTAGGAAGGATTCTATTGGTCAAGAAGTTTAAAACTGTTTAGTAGACATGCAAGAAAGACTGCTAGGTTGCATGATGGAATAATGCACTCATGATATCAGATGGAACGGTCGATTAAATTGAAGGGGTTTGGTACCTTAACATCTAGACTACGGCCGGTACACTAGGTGTACCATGATCGCACCGAGAAAGAATTTAGACAGCCGTTAGAGCGTTTCTACACATACCGATAATTATATGCTGTCTCGGAGTCGGATACTTTCAAATTCCATTATTTTATATTGGTACGTTGCACACGACCATCCGATACTATCGGATCCACCAAAACCTCTATCCGACATTTTGAACTGTCGGACGGTCTGCTAAACCGGACCAATAAATATCCAGTGCGCCTGCGCTTCGCATTCCAGAATTGCAGTTGCTAACTATTACATTTTAGTAGTAGTCATCGGCTAGCCATGTTTAAAATTATAGATCTGATACCAAAATGAACGTTAAAACTTATATTACTTACGGAGCTTATAACACAATGTATAAAAAGCACCTCCCACATATTGTTCGACTATTAGTGGACGAATCCAAAGGCGTCTAAATTTTTTACGCTTTCGCCAAGTGCATCCAATATAAAATAAAATTTTATTACCTCTTTTTTAAATGATAACAAGCATATTTATTTTAACAATAATTTTGACTAAGCTACTAAAAAAGTCAAATAAAAAAGTTTAATAATATTTGATCACGTTGAAACGAAGATGACGCAGATATCCGATAAAAATTAGGCGCAATGTACAAGAGACCATGCCACTACGTCTCCGACATCCGGTAATTATCGGTATGTGTATAAACGCTCTTGCAGGAGCTGTGTACTTTGAAAGTTATTAAAATCGCGCTTGTATATGGGTGTGTTATATTGCGTAGATTTATCGTAGGGTAGGTGGGCTAACCTGCGTGTGTATATTCGCTAAAGGCTAGTGAAGGACAAAGATTGCTGATCTCAACTCGAGACTTTATGAACTTGAACTGAGTGCTACATCTGCTTTTATACATTTGACGAAACGATTCGAACATTCTAGGCATGGAAAGTTTCAGAAATTAAACTATACAGAACATAAGTACATTCTTGAAGAGAAGAGAGAAACAAACACAAAGAAACTTAAAAAAAATGTATTATTAGGCAACTTGCTTCTTGTGGGATTCGAACTCGGTACTTTTTGCTTTGAAGTTATAAACTATACTGACTGAGCCACGATATTCACAGATGGAGGGAATAAAATTTGCTACAGTATCTATAATCGTAGTCAAAAGGTTAAATAGCAAATAGTTTTTGAATGGTAAATTAGAAGTATTCTCAGTTCAAATCTATCATGGAATACCAACCCAACAAAGGGTTTGCAGTAAAAATATTCACACAACATATGACATAACGAGAGGTGGCGTAAAAATAATATATTTTTGGAAATCTAAAACTAAAATTTAGAGCTACTAAATGCTCTTAAATATTTTTATGTAATTGTTTGGGAGTCAAGAAATTGATTTTTTAGATGAAAAGATTACAAAGACAAAAAGAAATTTTTGCACATTAAAGATACCTTAATTTAGAATGTTTTTTTTAATGTTCTGGAACAAATTGTGCTATGGGTATGATTTGAAGCGGCAGTTAGGGGTGTGCTGCCAGGCCTTTGCGTCAGATGTCATAGTGCTGATACCCTGATAGATAAGATGAGTATTCTCACATTGCATTGGGAAATCGGACAGACGACCACTTATAAACCATATGCTTTGAGCTGTGACGAAACTGGAATCTGTCTACGTAATTACGTCAAACATTCTGCAATAATTTCTACTCTGCATGTTATAAGATGGATGCCATTTCTATCAGAAGAGAGAAAAAGCCTATTCCGCATAGTGAATTGGATCTATTTCGTTAAGCACAAAGTGAGCGCTAAGTGATAACTAAACTAAGCTTTAACCTTCTCCGATCAAAAGATCCGATTGTATTGGTCGTATCTTTCTGTTTTAAGTGCATGGATTCATGTAAGACTCAGTAAATCTACACGTTAAACAATTTTCATTAGTAACTATTTATTAATTTGAGGAAAATTGCGAAGAGTTAAGTTTAGTAGCGATGATCTATGTAAACATTATGTTATTTTGAGAGTAAGTGCTAAATAAATTGCAGAATTTATCTTAATAAATTATAAGCTAAATCGTGACGAACTCATTTAGTCATCTGATCTATTATTCACTTGCAATACAAAACACTATATGTTTAAATTACAATAAGTTTGATATTGCGGTGAATTTTGCCATTACAAAAGAAATTAACTTACAATACAATGTGCAACCTATATGTCCACATTGATTGATTTCTTCGTAGACACAGTTGTACAGTGTTCCATACGTCTCCCTGAAGACTGGCGGACGTGATTATGAAAACGCGCATTTTCAAAAACAAGCCTGACAGTGAATCTGGCACTAACCAGTTGGATTTCACAACAATCGGTACGCACTTTGATGGGTGTACACGGTGAACAGTTGAATTATCAATGCGATGGAAATCACTTCAAACACTTTTTATTGTCACTGTCTAAAGTCCCATGATAACAAAAACTGCTTCAATTCCTATCACGTCTTCACTCTTCCTTGTCATTCAGACGTCTCTTCACACGGCGCCTCACACATGTCTGGTAAAGTCAGTACAAGATCTCAATCATCCATTGCATGATCACGCATTTGGTACACCTTTCGCGGTCTTCAGAAATCGGCAATCTATCAGTGTTTGCATATGTCTAATTCAGCTAATGCTTAATTCTTTAGAAGAAGTATTGCGGTGAAAACAATTTTACTTTTAGTACAGTAGAATATAAACCAAAATAACCTTTCAACACCATTAAGTACCCTTTGGAAGACCGAAGTTTCTTTGTCTTTCCCACAGCTAATGAAATACTAGTTTTTGAACTTAAAAGAAGAGTTTCACTTACTTGCAGTAGACCGTACATTATCTCTATGTCGAGGAACGTGTAGTCACGAACAGAGTTAGGGATAGTCTGTGGTAACCTATCTTCAAGATAACCCAAGATATTTGCTAGGCTTGCCAGTACAGGCTCTGTAGCGAACGCCAACGTCTCGCTGCAAAAAATAAATCAAACAATAACACCATGATCTACTATACCGTTTATTCTATTTAATACATACTGCACAGAGTATGTCAGCATAAAGTAAACTCTCGCAGTATTTCAGAGTGCTGATAACCCTCAACCTTCAAATAAAAACGTCTACGTTACATAAAACATCAAACGATGTTTAGCATTATTTATATGATGTTCATTATTACTTTTTCGTTCATTCCATTACTTCTGTCGTGCCTAGGGTTGACAGAAGAGAAATATCAGAAAAGAGAACATTTGGAAAAATTATTTTGAAAAAAAAAAGAGGACAGGAAAAGTGAAAATCTAGGGAAGTTCTTTAATTACATCCGAATGAGCGTCCGCTCATTTGAAAAGTTTGCGGGAAAAAATACTGACAAGATTATGTCTCAAAATGCATGGATGAGACTCTATACCTCCTATACAATTATGTATCAAAATGTATTGCTTGTTTAAAATTTCGATTGATAACTGAACTGCAACTGATATTATATTCTTTTAACTTTATCACATAAACAAACACGAAAAATATAATTTAACAATGGGCAGAACTAATTCAAATATTGACACACAACACAAGTAAATAATACACCAACACATAACTATAACACAAGGAATTCTGGGCAGTAATCATGGTTGAGTTATCAACGTCGATTTAATGCTAAAAGGTGGTTAGGTTAGCAACGCGATTTAATTCCAAACAAAAAAAGACTGAGAATCGTCCGTCTTACTATTCATTCTGATATAACACGAACAATATTTCTTACTATATTCATTCAGATATAATAAGAGCAATATTTCTTATTCATATTATTCTAACACGAATCTAAATTCTCATTAGTAATCTATTTGATCTCCTAATGAGACGTTTTAACATGGAGCTCAAGGTACAGGGTGATTCATAAGTACGTATACAGTTTCCAGATGCTGTACAACAGGATTAGTTTAAGCCACGGTCCTCAAATGCAAACTTTTAACTAGGTATGCTCATGAAGTTGGTGTCCCCCTCCCGAGCGAAGTGACATAAGCGATAGGGAGAGTGTCACGTGACTAGTTATTGGAAATGACTGTATCTGCAGTGGAGAAGGTGCTTTATGCTCTTGAGTTGAGCCCCCCCCCCCCAAAAAAAAAACAAAAAAAAAAACGTAATCTGTCACCGTTGTGCAACAGCATTTTCAATCACGATTTTGAAAAGAACCTCCAACCAGAAAATTCATTGACTATTAGCTTTAAAAAATTTGAAACTATGGGCTGTTTGTGCAAAGTTCCGAAGCCAGGACGACCGAAGATGTCGTCAAAAACTTTATTCATCCAATTGGAGAATAAAGTTGAAAAACTTTATTCTAATTGAAAGGTGCACCACCCCACTGGTCAGGTGATATGCGAAATTACCTCTGTTAACATCTTCTTCACCGATGGATTGTACGAACCGCCGACTACAACATTCCACTAACCCATTGGCCACCCAGATGCCCTGATTCAACACCTTGTGACTTTTTCTTTGGGACTACGTAAAGGATAACGTATGTAATTTTCTTATTGATCTAGCTGAGTTGAAATCGAATCCACTATCACTTTATCTGCTTCAGATAGACTAACACGCGTCTGGGCGGAAATGGGTTACCGGTTCGATGTGTCTAATGTGACTAAGGGTGCACACATAGAACATCTGTGACTGTCTCTAAAAAACTTGAAACATTCACCTACACTTTTGTTGCAGGTAACTTAAAATACCTTACATCGTCACTGTTATCTAATGCGTTGAAATTGTATGCTTACTTAAGAATCACCCTGTACATTAGAGGTTGAACTTCCTATTATACGTTGATGCATTTTAATACTACGTACGATTTTCGTACAATGTACTAGATCTAGTGCGTATTTGAATAGCTGTTGTTTACATAACGATATACTAGTAGGCAATGTGAATATGTTAGAGCGTAAAGTTAAATGTGAAATATATTTTTTAAGACAATCTGAAAAATGAACAAAGAGAACAAAAAGTGAACAACCGAAGAAAAGAGGACATAAAAGATCCGACTTAAAAAAGAGAGTGAAAAAAAGATCCGAGCGGAAAAAGAGGACATGTTATCTTTAAAAGAGATGTTCTTGCAACCTGAGTTTTGAACTACTGAGCTCGTCTTTCCCAAATAAACATTTCTCTCAATTCCCCTCTTTCTAATTTTGATAATTTCTTCATGACAGTATCGATAAAAACATTTTACTATAATTATGAACTACGTTTGTCAATAGCATTATACAAATACATTTGTCCGCTAGAGTAAATACTCAGCCTAAAGCATAATGACTAAAAGCAAAGAAGCGAAACATCACGAAACGTGATTTAAAAAAAAGCATAAATAAAGAACATTGCTCGTCAGTCAGTTAGCTTTGAACTATACATATCTTGCCTTCCAATACCTTTGAGATATGCCTCCCAATAATTTTGGACTAACTCCAAGGATTGGAGTCCATCTCGTTACTGCCTCCACACAGGGCACAATTTTCAGAGTTGGATATTTCTTTGAATCTACAGATGTTTGACTAGGACAGTGGTCTTCAAGCTCATTAGTACCCACAAAAGATCCAAAGATCAGCAGTGCAATGATTAAGATTTCTTATAAGAGCTAAATTTCTTTTCAAGAACCCTGATTTTAGAAGTCGGTTTAAACTATCTGCTAACATTAATTAAAACCAGATTTCACAATAATAATAATCTTATTTATTGACCTTTCAGTTGCAATAACCTTAATAGTTCTTCTTTAGGACTCGAACACGAAATAAATTTTATATGAAGTGAAACTTGCTCTGTGTCATTTATATCAAAAGTTTCGTCAACTGCGATTGATAAAGCTGAAACCAATTTAAGATCTTCGATTTGCTGATTGATTATATTCGAAGACATTTTGATTGTTCTGTCGTTTACGGTTTTAGCCAACAGTGGTTGACTCTTATTTTTTAAAGAATTTTTGCCTTGTTATTAAAATCCCGGCACAGCTCTTCGGATTACATGAATTCATTGTCTTCTGAGTATAGTTTGCCTCTCTCAGCAATCTCGTGACTAACAATAAAGCTTGTAATATTAACATTGTTGAAAGATAGCACCCAATAATTAAAAACAGAACTTGGTTTTTCTAGGAAGTCATGTGCCGTCTCCAATCTAAATGTAGCTGCAGATTTTTGGCGAAGGGTAGTCGTAATTTTAAAAAGTGTATCATCCAAGTTTTATCTTCGACTTCTCACACCTGCCAAGATTGGTGGAATTTTTCACCATTGTGTGTTTTATAAACAGCGTAAATAGATGAATAAGAGAAATCACTTTGCAGAAATTGCAAAATACTTGTCAATTTCTTTTGTCATATCTCACGAGTACTTTGAACCTCTCGCAAAGTGAATTCAGTTATTCATATGGGGTTGTTAATCAAAAACTCGATCCAACTAACGACTGTCGTTTACGAGGAGGCTGAGGCACGCTAAATCTACCTTGACCTCAAACGTCCTCACGCTGGCGTGTGGTGCAAGTTTAGAGAGCGGGGTGCCAACTCAGGTGTTGATCTCGTTATAAGACCGTGCTTCAAAATGACTAGGAACGAATTTGCCCTAGGATCTTTACCATCAGGATTGATCCCGGACAGTCGCCAATTGCACTTCGTGTTGTTCCAATGCGACGTTGATTCCACTACCTTACCTTCATACATCAATTACACGAACATCTATAATGAACTATCGAAACCACAATAGACAATTACGCGTGTTTGTTCTGAATTAATGTTAAAAAGAGAGGACGAGGGCTTAATATCCATGCCCGGGCAGTGTACGTATTACCCCATGATTGATGCTTCTAATAAATACAACTCTTTCCCTTCCAACCATTACCTGAGTGCCACTCATTAATCTCGGCTCTGACCTCCAATCTCGGCTTAATGTCGGCCGGA
Organism: Metellina segmentata; assembly: GCA_947359465.1. NCBI lineage: Eukaryota > Metazoa > Arthropoda > Arachnida > Araneae > Tetragnathidae > Metellina > Metellina segmentata. The sequence goes on from OX375876.1 coordinate 19,438,933, forward strand.
ATCGATAAAAATACTTCGGAACAAGGTCCACTTGTTGAGGTCCCTGTCGCCGACTTTTTCATTCCGACGGGGTTTATTTCGGGATTATTCCACCCCATCCCCACCCGCCGAAACGAAATGACGTTGAGACAAAATCGTTAACATGTCACGCTTTGCCTCTTCGCTCTGGCAACTGTATTATTTCCCAACTGTCGATCGATTGCACCGGGACAGTTAGTTCTCGCAAAAGAAATATCTTGAAGCTGCTTGAAGTGCGGTTTGACTTCCTGGTTGCTGAATTATGTTGATGAGGTCGGAACCAGGAATTATATTTGATTCCATTGCTGGATGGGTAATGTTTGGTACACTAAAGATATATTAAGTGCTTACAAAATATACTTTTTACGAACATTTGGAGATACAAATGTTGTGTCAAAATAATTAATTTCAAAGCGAAATTCTGACACATACTGTTGTATGTTTAACAGTTGCATAATTAATTTTACATCGAATATTCTAGACTGAGCACACAGAAATATCATTCACTATATGGACAAAAGTATTTGGACACTGTAGAGATTCGGAGGAGGATCGATCTTAGTGTGGGGTCGTTCTTCTTGGTTAAGTCTCGGCCCATTGCTTTATGTACCTGGTACCACGAACGCTGACGTGTACCTCGATGTTCTGAATAATTCGGTCTTGCCTACACTATGGCACTATTAAGACGATGATGATTTTTTCTTTCAACAGGATCGAGCTCTATTTCATACTTCAAAATGTGTGTTGAACTGGTTTCCTGAAAATGAGGTGGATTTACTTGACTAGCCTGTTTAGAGCCCCGATCTCAATCCGATAGAGCATTTGTGGGATCAAAAGGCATGGCCAGTTATTCCTGCACAGACAAACAGAGAACTTGTGGAAAGTATTCGACGAGTTTCAGCTGAAATACGTGCACTAAGAGAGGGGATGGAGTCCGAAAATTGTCGAAAATCTATGTTGCTGGAAGAACGTTGGTCCAGTGCTACTTTGGAAGACTTGTTTCAATTAAAGACACGTGATTTGATTTGAAAACTGCCGAACTATGTAACGATTGCACAGCCTTCAACCAATGAAATGATCCTTTTTTAACTAATATCAAACAATACTTAAATCGTTATAAACTATTAATTAACTGTAGAATATTAGCAATAAACAATTCCGACTTCTCTTTGATTCATTCCACAATCCAGAGTCGTGTTTTAGAGGGTATGACCACTGCGCTAGAGACCTGCGAGTTGTAGCGGCACAGGTTCGATTCCTGTCAGATGCATTCCTCCTGAGTGCATTTCACTTTTTTGTGTCAGTGAAAATTTCATTCTGTGTGGCTATTACTTGATATCGAGTGTTTTGTATATGGTACAGCTTGGCCAAATATGGCCCTTGTGCCATAAACTCCCTAAGACAACCAACCAGACAATCATTCCACAATCCAACATCTAACTCGAATATTCACGTCAAAATCACGGTTAGTGTCCTCGACACAAACAACCACTGTCTTTTTTCTTTACAGTCATATATTCATGTGCACAGATTATATATTTTCATTTAAAGTGACAAGCCACTGCGTGACAGTTCTTTTCGCGGGGTCAGGTGTGACCACTGCTCGCTAACGATCGCCAGCCCCTGGCGATTGCTCGTATTCCCTCTTGGTTTGCTTCGCTAACGAGCTCCACAAGCAACGCCGTGATAGCCTCTACTATGGACGGCTATTAGCAACAACGTAAATCAAAACACTCTAGAATAGGAAAACTTTTCATGGTTCCAAATGCATAAGGACGAAAAACGTTTGTGACGTCAGCGGTCGAAAATTTCAAAATCCGCTCCTTTTTCATTCTAGGTAACCATGTCTTCACATTCCGGAAAGAAGGACGAAAGTTGAAAAAAGTAATAAATAAATTTGAAAATTTTATACATTAAATTTTAAAATTCGTGTGCTACACAAAAAACGCAAACACTTCGAACTACCAGTGTGTCAAATTTAATTATTGTAAGTGCCATAGATTCGTCAGGACACTGATCACAGCGACACAGACAAAGACTTCCTTTTATGATAGTAGAGATTATAAATGTGCTATATGCATCTATTCATATCAATGGTTGATTGGGTTTTTAGATCGCAAAAGAGCCATAATTGGCCATGCTGCGTCAGTCACAAGACATGCAATATCAACAAATGGACATACAAACAGAGATTGAAAGCTTTTACTGACATATGCGCATCAATGGATACCAAGAACCAAATTCGAAAAGAAACTTTTATTTTAATTTTTTTTAAGGATTCCCTTTTCTCCTGTTTGTTTTTTATTGTGTACGAATTTACCCTAGAACCATTACATTTTAGAACAAAAACCCCTACAAGACTATTCACATTTTCTTAATCAACGCTGTATATGTGTTTTATTTTGTGTTTTTGAAATATCTAGTTTTTCATGTCACCACAGTTGGTTTTTTGGACTTCCATCCAATTAAAAAAGTGTGTTTGAAATTAGAGTAAAATTTTCAAAATAACTCTTATTGGGAAACGTTATTAAAAATAGAGGAAAGCGTGTTCAAGTAAAACCATTTTCGAAAATTAGGAAATGTTGGTAAATTAGAAAATTTTGCAATATTCATGGTGAAGTATTTGTGATTAAACAATAAATGACTTACTGAAGTAGATTGAAAACATTTCCTTCACTTCCTAGGGGATTTAAGGGGATGCACTGTAAATTAATTTTTTGAGCAAAAAAATCTGGAAAACATGATTTAAAATGTGGTTTTATCACATGAAAATCCAAAAAATATTTTTACAGATGTAATTTATTTAATATTTCATCAATTCTATCTCTACTACTCTCATTGTTTTTTAAAGTTTTCTCTGGTGCTCTTTTGAATTAATCTTCTGACATACTTTTTCAATTGTGTCACATATGTCAGAAAGATTGTGAAAACTGAAGTTGGATTAACATATAAATTACATTCCTATGTGGATACATGTCATTCAAATATTCATGCGAACAGTCTCTTTCCATAAATTAACACTACTCAAAATAGTAACATCATATTCGGCGTTCCTAGGAACGACTGGTTATTTGGAGGGAATTTTTACTGTCGAAGTTGGTATTTAAGAAATAAGTTAATTGACGTCACGTTCAGAATGGGTATAGAAAACGTGTATGTACACCACTGCCATCTATATTTAACTCGACCAGAGAAAATTCCTTACATAAATAAACCTGTTACTAAAAGTAAGGAATCGAACTAAAAATTTGATGAGAATAAAAGTTCAAATTACTAATAATTTCCATAGTTACTATCTAAATATACATTATCGTCATTTTCTAACAGTTAAATTATTCAATAAATGCTACTAAAAATAACTTTTGCATTAAATTAGCTTTAACCGTTAAGACTTATATCATAAAAAGAACAATTTTGCTCATCCCTATACTAATCACTACCATTTGACATTGGCTTGCCAATGAAAAGTTAAAGTCATGCAAAAAGTACCATGCTAACTATGATTTTACCAAATTGCACCTTTGCCGAATGTGGGTCTGAAGGACATGAAAACTGGAAAATATTATACAAAATTTATAATTTTTACAATCAATAAAATATACCTAAACAGGCTCTTTTCGTCCTACCTATAATTTCCATTTGGCATATACGATTACTAAATCAGATCGAAACAATTTTTCATTTGTTTTGGATGCTAGCGCAACCTCTGACTGATATAAACCAATATTTATTATCTACGAAATTTATTGTTTTAATACTTTTTTAATTTTGTTATGGTTTTAAGGATAATATTTTTTTCTCGATTTAAAAAACGGCTAAAATCTAAGCAATTATATTGGGTGAATTGGGAAGGTTAAAATTTCTTGTTGGTTCAGCTCCGGCATAAACCATATTACTGATTGTTGCAAATTTGCAGAATTAAATTGTGTAGAAGCTTTAATATGAAACACTATAAAAAATTTTGATAGTTTGAACAAAAATAAATAGATTCCATGCACATTAATTTTTTTTATTACACATTTACATATTTTAGAATACACTGTATTCTAAAAGTTAAGCACGCGACAGTAAATTCAACATAACTTATAAAGTTATGCATTAATTGAGTTAAAATTTCACATGAAGTTTGGCAATTTGGTTATTGATTTATGAGGAATAAATTATACTGAACAAAATATAATTAGGTAAGATTGTAATAATTTATACATGTACAACACATTTTGTAAAGGCAAAATATTTTTTTGTAACGCGTACAAATAAACGAACTTTATTAAGGTGATCAAGCGCACCGGAGGGCGATAACTGCCTTTTTGCTCTAATAAGGCAGTTTCCAGGTCTTTGGGAAGAGGTGGAGAGAATACTCGGACATAGACAGCACATCCAAAAGTAATTCAGATATTTTCGATAGAGTTGAGGTCTGAAGAATATGATGGCCACACCATGCGGGCAATGTCTTCACTCTCAAGGTACTCATCCGCCAGATTTGCTTCATGTGGATGTGCATAATCATCCATAAGGAGTGGCCGACCAACAGCTGCAGCATATAATATCCCAATGGGAACCAGGACTTGATCCTAATACCTTACTGCAATCACAGTACATCCTGTGATGACTTACAGGTAGGTACAATAGCTCAAACAAAATTCATCCCACACCATTGAATGGGCTTCACTAAAGGCGTGGTGTTCAATGGTAGTGTAGCGTTCTCTCTAGAGGGCGCGTCATACTCACTTGATCAGGAGGGAGTAGGTTCATTGGGAGATTAACGTCCGACTCCAGCGAGCTAGTTCAGTTGTCTGAGGGGCATGTAAACATTGCTAATATAAACCCCTGTAATCCGTTTTTTGTTGCAAATAAATTTGTACTTTTGTCGTGTACAAAAGTATTTTCGTGTGCTGGATCCATTAGAAAATAAACCTGCTACTACAGATAGTATAGGTCTTGTTCGGTGTTCCTCGTTCCCTCCAGATTCTGACACACCTATTATAGAAATCGAGGGCACATCTTGACTTATCCGTTAACAGTACATTGGATCATTCCAATTCACATACGACATCACTTCAACCACGATTTTCTGTCATGACGCTTTATAATACACAAACTCGTGGGATACGGGCATACAGTTCTTCCATATGTAGCTTTTGCTGCACATTAATGGCAGATATTTTCCTTCTAATTGTTGTACTAACCATTGTTCTTAGAGTTGACGGTGGTTGCTTTTTGAATGTGCTTTGAGAGTAAAGTAAGTAATTTGAGGGAGTGATAACTCCTGAATGACCGAAAACAGGTCATCGGACAACTAACCCACATGTTTTAAACTGCTTCCGAGAAAATAGTAGTAGACAAGTGGTCGCCAAGAAACAAATACAGCGACGTCCTTAACAAGTTGTCCTACTTAAGGCCACCACACAGCACTCCTTCGTTGAGAATCTTCCAGTCTCTGTTTTGAGCCATAATTGACCTTTTCTATTTTACAAATAACCATAATTGTTGTTCAACATTTAAACTCCTTGACTGAAAGCCTTCAGAAAAGTATCGTTTCAAACAATGCCTAATTTACATATTTCTGGGGAGTAAATTCTGATTGGGCACACATCATCTATCTATCTATATAAAAAAGGATGTATATGTGCATGTGTGTGTATATGTTCTCTATACAAATCTACACCGTTTCACCAATACACACCAAATTTGTTACACTTATACTTTAGAACACTGCGGAAAACATAGTCTATTCCTTTCCTGTCTTCAAACTAATCTGTAGACATGAAAATTGGCATACAGGCAGTTCTAAAAGTGAACTCTTAGACACTTTTTTTTAGAATATGGTATAGAAACATTTTAATAAAATTTTTATGTTTAGTGTTATTAAGCAATAGTATTGGGCTATTAATATTTAAAATACATTTTAATAATTTTGTTAAAATGGTAATTATGTATGATAATTTAAAGAAATCGTCAAAAACTTCAAATGTGTTACATGAAAATCTATTCAACCCATTTGAAAAATGTCGCAACCAAAATTAAATTCATACATTTTTCTAGGGAATGGTTTAGAATCAAAAGGATATTTAAATAAAAAAAATTTACAAGCAATCGAAAAATGAATATAAGATCTGTGATAGTTTCACAGTCCTATTTCTTAAATAATGGCCATCATTTAAAAACTTTTCAACTCATCATAATTATTTTCTAGTTTATTCCCAATACAACATTATATAAATCAAATTCTCAAAGTTTTACGAGAATCCATCAATAACCTTTTGTGTTATAACATTTGAAGTGAGGAAATAATGCATAAATCTTAATGCGGAGAAAAAATAGTTTGATATGTATAGTTAGCTCTCTTGCTTTTACTGTTTGTGTTAACAGTTTTGTTATTCACTTCAGTTTAAAAATTCGGACACTATTTCCAAAAAAAAAACCATTTAAACATGTGAGAAAACTTTCTAAAATTGTATTTGAATAAAAAAGTAAATTTTAAATATAAATTTTGACAGGTAATATAAATTTTGACGAAGTTTGCCATACCTATTTCTGGTTTTACCGCCGTGATTCAAAAATATTATATCTCTGCAACTATTTAATTTAGAGAAAAAAATCAATATATTTTGGAAAGTCAAATAAATACTCTATCAAATAGGATAAAAAAGTTTTTTTTGGAACTTTTGGTCAAAATTGATATTTTTAACGTGTTTGGATAACTTAAAATAAGTATAAGACGTTTTGAATGGCCCTATATAGATTGCTATCCACTAATTTGAATAAAAATTATTTATTTTTCGATAGATTTTATCATTTTGAAAATCTTCCTCTTAAGTAAACATTAAGTTTATAAAAATAAGTTAGTTTCTTGTTTGTTTTAAGAACAGCAATCCGAAAAACTTCTAAGGCAAGGGAAAATATAATTTGGAAAAAACACTGACATGGGTAGTCAATAAAGTGTTATTTCATAATCCATTGATTTCCATTACATTGATTATCGTGACATTTGTCTAGTCCTTTAGGTATATGTATACACTAGAAAACACGAAAATTGACCAGAATATCAGTATGTGTTTTATTAACTCAAAATATTTTAAAATTTCTCAACTTTAAAAAGGTGCCAAGATCTAGGAAATATTCGAAATATTTTTTTAGTTACAAGAGTTTTTGTTAGCCACTGTCACCATGAAACGACATGTTTCCAAAACTTTAAACTCGATTTCTGAAGAACGGCGTTTTTGCAAAACGATTGCTTTGTTCAGAACTTGATAACATCACAATGAATTCATCTATCATAATTATTTTTGCATCATTATGATCCATATAACACAGTGGATGTTTTGAGCCTCTATCAGAATATTTAGTTAATAAATGGATTTTTAATTTATTTTTAAGTATTGAAATTTTGGAAAAATTGTGTTTACTTTTTTTACGTTTTCTTGATTAAAAGTTGTAAAAAAGACTACGCCTTCTAACAATTTGATAGAGGTTCAAAACATGAAGAATAATAATAGAAATAATTTCAGAGGAATCGTCTTTCTGAACAAATTATAATTTCTGATATCATGTTTAAAAAAACATGCTAATTTGCTAATTATATCTTAATTAGGCAGTTACTTATTTTTACAGTCTGATTTTTTCTCCCTGAAATGATTTTAAGAATACACCAATTACATGCTGTAGAGAATTTGTAGCCAAAATGAAAAAAATGTTCTATTGTATACTTACACCTTAAATGTTGTTTAATGACATTTTCTCCAAACCACAGCTAAATTTATGTCCATCGTGCAGTAAAAATCATGTTGAATTCCATCCACCCCACCAATACAGGTGTGCACACTTGCGATCATTTCGAACAAACCGTCCCTTCTCACGCGACAATCCAATCCACAACCACTTAGATTAAATCTCTCCCCTGCCAGATTTTTCAACGATCGGGAAAAATGCTGCTGTATTTCGAGCTCACGGATATACTTTCGTATAATTAAAAAACAAACCTTTCCAACTCTGTGCAAAGTCTCCAAACCCGGAAGCGTAGAAAATGTTTACGAAATTAGTGTATTTTTAGCATGAAAATGGCGACGACATTAAGTGGAAGTGAAAATTTTTGACGGATGTACACAGGAAAAATATAACAGAAACTATTGGGTCGGAAGTTTTTCTTTACATATAATTTGAAAAAGAATGGGCGGGGAAGAGTTCCAGTTCATTCTACCCACGCATTCTGGTTTTGAATCTAGTTATTTTCCTATCGAGTAAAACAAACGATAAAGTTTGTGTGTTCTCTCTAACGTCACATTATTTCAGAATGAACATTTTCAAGCAAATGTTCAGTTACGCCATCTTGAGACTTATAGAAAAAATAAAATTTGGAAATTATATTGGCTTAGATTTAATTTCCCAGCACATCGCTCGTTTATTTATAAACGATCTGCACAATTCTACCATCATTTCCCCATTCATTTTCATTTGAATTTCCAAACATATCTCTATATTAAAAATAAGTTACTGCCACCGCCGTCGCAGGATTGAAAACTCGCCTTTTTCGATCGATTCTCAGACGGTTCCCCGAGAAAGTAGGCATCAGAAAATTGTGAAATTATTATGGTTTGTTCCAAATTGGACAGTGGACAAGTTGGAGAAAAACATATTATGATGAAGTTATTAGTTTAGGGTGCATTAAGTGTCAAAGTCGAAAAAGCGAAATTTCTAACGATAATATTTTTGGTGAACCATCCCTCACACAAGTGAATTAGGTGTGGACTATGTCTCTGCACGCTCTATACGCCATCTCTCTGCAATGCTGCTCTGCTAGAACCTTTGATACTCATTTCACACCACAATGCTTACAGACATGCATTACTGTTTGTGGTTGCAACCCTGATTATGAAACTGTAAGCATTCGACTGTCAAACTGTAAAATTGCAGCTAATAAAATGCTACAACACACTTGCTGTCCTTCATTTGTGTATCTAAGGCCCGGTTCACATGAAGCGTTTTCCAAGGTCAGATTTTCTTATACAATAATTTTTTTTTATTCTCTTAATTCATGTTTCTATCTTTGTGATTGTTGAAGATAGAGTAAAAATTTCAACGGATTTGAAATCTGCGGAAAATTTTACACCAGAAATCGAAACCTTAAATGTGATTTTCAGAAAACAAATTATTATTTATTTAATAAATAATTAAATAATCAAGTGGAAAATTATTAAATAATAAATCGTTTTTTTTTCTATCGATCTGACGTAGAATTTTAAGCTGATTTGAAATCCGTTGACATTTTCACACAATGTTCAACGATCGCAAAGATAGAAACTTGAAGGGGAGTAAAAAACAGATTTAATGCAAAGAAAAGCGTACCTTAAAAAACGCCTCATGTGAACAAAGCTTAGTATGACGCAAAATGTCGGGATTTCAAATATAAATTGGTTCAGTGGTATTTTTAGATCTATTCAAATATGACAGTTGATAATTCTTCAGTTAGATTAAAGTTTTATTACTATTTTACACTATATACAGATACAGAAAAAGACAACACGTTAACGCAAGTCTGAACATTAATCAAATTCAGAACGCTTAAGTTCTTTCGAATTCAAATCAAGATTCTAACTTCTGACAAAAGCTGCAGGTATGGGAGAGGAGGAAGGGCGCATGACGTCAGCGCTGCCAGCGCCATTTAAGATTCAAATAATTTCCTCTTAGCATTTTACACCCAAGTTTCGTTTGATGACTCACATTTTTGAGCGCATAGGATTTAATTTTGTATCACACTTGTATTGAATTGATGCAAAAGTTCGTCTCGTTTTCAGCGCTAGAAGGCACTGCATCGCAAAACCAAAGTGTCATCTTCTTCACATTCGTAAAGGTCAATTGAAAGAAGAAATTGTATTCAGCACTTGGGAAAAAATTGTGTTATTGGGTAGTGTTTTTTTAATTTCGTAAAACACTAAAAACGGCAAAAATAACTAGCACTTCCGAATTTTTTTTTCTATTTTGGAAAAGGCAAGAATACTTTGCAAAGGCAAAAGAATATATGTGTTTTTTCAGGTCAGGGTGTCGTTGACAATTCCACGTGACGCAAGTGGTTCCGAAAGTTTCCTCACATAGATCAGTTCTTTACCCAGAAATCTTAGAATTATGAACATAGGATGATGCAGCTACCGGAGATATGGTGAAAAGTCATGGCACAGAACGGAACATACTACGAGGACTGTTCAATAAAGAATGATAATACTTTTTTAAAGGTGATTAAAAAAAATCAAGAAAAATAAAATTTATATTGAATGTGTAGCGGGATAAGTGGAGAATAGACAGCGCAAGTTTCACGGTCATTGCTGAGGCCTTGGCAGCCGGCGAAGAACGACTAGTTTTCCTTTTTCTAGATTCACTTTATCACCATCACTTAAAATACAAAGTTTTGAATGATGTCAACTGTAAAACAAGTTCAGAAGTTAAATCTTCAAGAAACGTTTTTGTGAGGTTATCACCATGAATATGAATATTCTTATTCCATAACTTTTTTGGATGCAAGATCCCAAATATCTCACAAACAGTTTTAAAGTGTTCTAACCTTTGTTGAAGTTCTGATATCATTCTATCAAGACAATTGTTGAACACTTCATATCTATAACAGGATACTGCATCAGCAGGTCGTTCATCACTTCAGAGCTCACGGTCTAACTTTTTTATCCCACAATAACCAATCTTTTTTAGAACTTTTTAAAATTTTAATAAACTCCTCTGTTCTCAGAATTTTCAAATTTCGCACAACTTTCAACAACAAGAAAGATCAATAGTCTGAGCTTGTAAAACTCGGAAACACAGATCTACTATAGATAATACTTTATACCACCAAGTGAATTCAATCTAGTTTTTCCTGCATATTAACTGCTTCACTAAATTCAGCATTAGTATGCTTCCCGTCAATAAACTCAGCCAAACAATCAATAATACTAAAATTTCTCAGAACAGCATTAACGACTGACAAACGAACCACTCATCTTGTTTTTGATAAACTTTAAAGTTAGATTTATTTACTTAGATTTTCTGTGACTGTTTGTAGCATCAATGTTCGCAGGTTCATAAACATCATTTGACTCGTAGTCGAGCACAAACTCGTTGGACTTAGTCTCTACCTCTGATTGCACATCGCTGAAAAATGCCGAAAGCACTTGCATTAATAGGACTGGATTTTTCATCCATCGAGTGCAATAAATCATAACGGCAATTGTATGCACTAAAAAATGTATGTACTGCCTGAACATGATCATAAAAATTCACGATTTCAATTGGTGTACACAGTTCTCCGCGCTCTGTTGCTGCTTTCCGGTTTTCAGTGGCATGCACTGACACTAGGTTTATTTGATGAGGTGGGCAGTGAACTTAAGGAAGGTAGCAATTAGGGCCATGTAAGATCTTCAACATGGCTTGTACGCCACCTGATGCTCCACTCATTACATTGGCATCTTCGCATGCTTGTCCTCGTACAAACCTTTTATTAAATCGACTCTTCATAAAGTATTTTCACAAGCATAGAAGCTATACCACTGGAATCATGGACATGGTAAAATCTCAGAAAATGTTATCTAATGTTAACACTTTGGGACTCTTCATTAAAACAAAACGGATTAAAACGGGTAGATGATCTATGTGACTGATATCAGTGGTCACAACAATCACTGGTATCAGCAATCACTGTATAAAAATTTTATTCTTTACATAAACGTAATATTTCTGATTTCACTGAGGTGGAGAGAGACATTATTTGCTCTTCCCATATTATGTCACTAAGCTATTTTATTCTTCTCTTCTGCTCTCCCTTTATAAATGCTTGTGTACTATGGTATCGAGTGTTGAAATAAACTTAAGCAGCTTTAGGTAAACGCCGCAATTTGAAGCTTCAATTTTACCTCTGTGTCCTCGAAATGATAAACCCAGAGAACCCATAACCCTATTAGATTAAATTGAACAATTAGCACCTTTTCCCAGAGATCTGCCTTTTCGTGCAATTGATTTTGTAAATTGTAAAACCTATTTTCCTCTCGGAAAAGTATACCATAGTAAATTTATGGTTGTTCCCGTTAGAATGTTTTCAAATACTGTCCTCTAGATTACCAAAATCTATGTTTGATGATGACCAGTTTGAGCGTTCTGATTCTGCACCACCAAACAAACAACATACATGACAGTACGCAGAATGCTAGCCAATTACGGAGAACATCAATTCCAATTCGGTTTTTTAATTACTTTCTTTTACTCTGTACTTTTCACGTTCTAATGTGACAATGATTCTGCGACAACCCGTCATAATTTCCGACATTACCCCTGGCCTTAGGGCCTCAAAACAGGGAGGGCCTCGGTGACAAGCGACGCCCTGTACGCCAGCAAAGACCGCCCCTGACTATGCCCCTACTGCACATCACTACAATAAGAGGTATGTTAACTAATCATGTGTTCTGTTCCAGTTAAGTCCCTGAAGTAGATAGAAGGCTTTATTTCTTCTTTCATGACATTTTTTTACCTTACCTTATTCGTTTTGTGTTTGACGGAGTTTTGACAAATATGGCCTTGTGCAATAAAATTCCAAATAACCAAACATCTTTTCTTCGAAATTAAGCTGCTAAAAACGTTATACATCTATGAGCATTGACTCAATCCATAAACAACTCTGATTGTTGCAAAATAATACCAAAAGCAGAGACTCTCAATCTCTTTCTATTAACAATTCAATCATCCTCTCTTCAAACCACTTAACAAATCAAACACGTGTCTCACATGTTAAGTGGTTTAACACTTATTTGATTTCCTTCTGAAAGCAAAACAAATTTTATCTGACTGCTAGAAGAATGGAGTTTAATGCATGCTACACAAAACAGTTATCACGTTTTTTTTTGTGTGTGAAAGTCTTGGCAGGTATACCCTGAAGACAAAGGATGAAAATAAATCTGAGTCGTGCTGTTTCTGCTATACTCACATACTTCACGAGGGACTTTGTTCCTCTTTAAACTTTGGGAAATCTTTTTGAATTATTGATGTAATTATAAAGATTGAAACAAGGGAGGGGAGATATGAATAATTCATGATGTGATGAGAGCTAAAATACCTTTCGGATTTTTAACTCGAATTCTGGCATGCGATCTTCTTGAGTATCTGAAGCTTTTAAAGTGTTTTTGTTGTAAATAAAAATCAGGAACGCACTATACCACGCTTACATATTTATTTATTTAGAAGTTACAGTTCAGAAATGTTTTGTCAAACGATATTTATTTTTAAAAGTTCTTACGTAGAGTTTGTCAAATAAAATTATTTATTTAAAAGTGGAAATTCTATTTTTTATTTTGTCAAAGATAATTACTTCATTAAAAGTCAAAATTAATTCTGATGTGCAGTTTATCAAAGGAAAATTATTTAATAAACTAGGGGGCTCCTCCCGTTGCTCGCTTTCGCTCGCCAACACCCGATGATTGCTACGCAATCATATTTATTTCGCTTCGTTAAATACTGTGGGTACTAAGGATCCTAGTCAAGTTTTCCACACAAAAGAAAAAAAAAGGACACTAAAATCTATCCCAAGGAGAAAAAAATATCAATTGTTACAGATAAAGCTTTAAGGAATAAATATTAAATATACAACATTAAGGAGAAAAGAAGACACTAAAATCTAAGAAATAGATATTAAATATATAACATTAATTAGAAGAAAAAAAAGGACACAGATATATCATGAGAAAAAAAAATAAACCGTTTTTTTCGCTACCGCATAGAAATGCCGAATTATAGATATGTTTAGCTCATCCGTGTTGTTTGTTGTAATAGTACTTTTTAATATTTTCATATTCGTCTGTTGCTAAGAAAACGGCGACCGAATTTGCAGGTTCGTCTGAAAACATTACAAACTTTCTAGCGCGTAATCTCAAATTTTATGAATGAATTAATTAAAAAATCTGTGCTCAGATGACAAAATGTTATAAGTCACTTTTTTTAACTTTTTGTGACAGCATTTTTAAGGTTCAAAAATTAACATGTGGTTCTGTGGTTTTCGATTTATTACAATTTTTCCACTTTTGTTTTCTCATAAACTGAAAGAAAAAGACTTACGACAGTTTGCCACCTTCTAAACATCAACAAAAAAGACTCCAGGATGGGACTTAGTCAATTTTTTGGGAAAAGTGACACAACATTTTGCCATCTGAGCACATAAATATAACTGTGTTTATCGTCAGCGCGTGTTACAAATTCCTTAGCGCATTGAACCACAAGACTCGCTATCTACTAATCACAAAGCGAATAAACCTGAAAAAGTTCGAAAGAATTTCTTTTATTATAGAAAGAGAGAGAGAGAAATAAAAATTTTCTGATGCATGTTTTGTTGTACGATAACTATTTCTTATGTCAAAAATCGTATATTTTTATGCAAATAATCTTTATTTTGTGTCTTTATTTTAAAAGTTTCAGGGTTGAATTAATTAATTTATGTTTATTGGTTGTTCATTTGGCTAGTGGCAACATTAGAAATCGAACAATTATTTAACAGATGTCCTACACGTATTTTGCCATTTAATTTCTTTTATCAGGACTGACTACAATTACAACCTCTAAAATAAAATGACGTGACCAAAATTCTTATTTGTTAACACAATGTTTCACATGTAAGTCATCCCACCAGACTTTGTATCACGCTTTCTTGTCTTTGATTCTCAAAGAAACAAAGAAAAACCCACAAAGACGTTTCTCTCTCTTTTAAAGATTAGTACACTGGTAAATGTTTTATCACTTTTCCCGCACTTGGTCCACTTTACTGTTTGGCTATATAGTTTATTATTTGACTACATATAGTTTATTATTTTTATTTGACTATATATAATTTTTTTTTTTGACTACATATAGTTTATTTTTTTATTTGACTATATATAGTTTATTACTTTTATTTGACTACATATAGTTTGTTATTTTTATTTGACAATATATAGTTTATTATTTTTATTTGACTATATATAGTTTGTTATTTTTATTTGATTACACATAGTTTGTTATTTTTATTTGACTACATATAGTTTGTTATTTTTATTTGACTATATACAGGGTGGTCCCGAATTCATGGTACAAACTTTAATGGTAGGTACAGGACATTGTAACAATGATTTATTGTATAGGAATGTATAGTCGCAAGTGACGCGGTGAGGCGTAAACAGGGGAAATAAAAGAAAAGAGAAATGGAGTGATCGGTTGGTATCATTGCCGGTAGAGGGCAGTAGATGTCTAGCCGCTGTTGAACATGATGCATCGCATTAGGGAAAAGCGCCATTCACAATTGTGCTGCCGTAGACGATGGGTGGCTTTACGTATGCAGAAAAAGCAGACATGCATTACATGTACGGCCGTGCAAATGGTAACGGCAGAGCTGCGTTACGAATGTATCGCGCGGAGTATCCTGATCGACGAATGCCGGATCATAGAATTTTTCAACGGTTACATCGTCAACTTTGTGAAACAGGTGCGTTCGACGTCAACAGACATGGCGCTGGTCGAGTAAGAGCTGTACGCACTCCAAGGCTGGAAGAAAGCATCTTGAACATTGTGGCTGATAGACCCGAGTCAAGCACAAGAACTGTTGCGCGTGACGTAGGTGTGAGTCATCAGACTGTATGCAGAGTGTTAAACGAAAATCGCTTACACCCCTTCCATTTTCAGAAAGTACGAGCATTGAATCCGGTAGATTATCCTCGCCGCGTGAACTTCTGCCTGTGGGTGATGCAGCAATGTGCGTTGCAGCCGGATTTCGTAGATTATGTGCTATTTACAGATGAAGCGACATTTTCACGCGAGGGTGTCTTTAATGCGCACAATTCCCATGTGTGGGCAACCGATAATCCACATGCAACGCGTCGACATGCGTTTCAACAACGTTTCAGTATTAATGTGTGGGCTGGTATTGTGAACGACTTTTTGATTGGCCCATACTTACTACCCACGCGGCTCACTGGCGGAAGCTATCTTATTTTTCTGAAAGAAGTGTTACCACAACTGCTGCATGATGTTCCGATCGCCATTCGTAACCGCATGTGGTTTCAGCACGATGGGGCGCCAGCACACTTCAGCATTGATGTACGGAATTACCTGAATGCCACGTTTGGTACTCGATGGATTGGGCGTGGTGGACCAGTCCCTTGGCCACCCCGATCTCCCGATTTATCGAGCCTCGATTACTTTTTATGGGGACATCTAAAGCATCTTGTTTATGAGACTCCAGTTGACTCAGATGAGGATCTCGTCGCTCGCTTATCTGTAGCTGCTGCAGGTGTGCGTGAAATACCAGGCATCTTTGAACGTGTACGCCAATCGCTCCACCGACGCTGTCAAGCATGTATCGATACTGGTGGACGCAATTTTGAACAATTACTGTAAACATGACACTTGTCAACAACGCTTTCAATAAAATCTTTGTTTTTCCTTTCGGCCGTTATTTCCCCTGTTTTCGCCTCACCGCGTCACTTGCGACTATACATTCCTATACAATAAATCATTGTTACAATGTCCTGTACCTACCATTAAAGTTTGTACCATGAATTCGGGACCACCCTGTATAGTTAATTATTTTTATTTGACTACATATAGTTAGTTATTTTTATTTGACTATATATAGTTAATTATTTTGATTTGACTACATAGAGTTTGTTATTTTTATTTGACTATATATAGTTCATTATTTTTCTTTGACTACATATAGTTTATTATTTTTTTTGACTATATATAGTTTGTTATTTTTATTTGACTATATATAGTTCATTATTTTTATTTGACTACATATAGTTTATTATTTTTATTTGACTACACATAGTTTGTTATTTTTATTTGACTATATATAGTTCATTATTTTTCTTTGACTACATATAGTTTATTATTTTTTTTGACTATATATAGTTTGTTATTTTTATTTGACTGAATAGTTTAAAAAATGCTGTGATAAAAGTTTTATCTATGTTCAGGTATAACCAATATAATGTTATACTAGTGGGGTGAACTCTGCTGGTAGTTGTCTCGACGAGGTATCTCGTCATTAGCAAAACTGACCCAGATCTTGATGAATGAGATATCTTGCCATTAGATAAAATCTAACCAGATATTGATCTCGTCATCATAAAAAATTGACAATATCGTGCTGAGGAGATGTCAATATCCAAATTGATGATTTTTTCAACATGAGGGATAAATAGACGTTTATAATGAAGAATCCAAGCCCTTGCGAACATCCATGTTAAGACGAAATTCAAAGGTAGCCCGGTTGGACGAGTAGCGTATTCTGGTGCACGTTATATCTGCCGTGGTTTCAAATGTCCTTACGTTGGGTGGTGTAGTCATTCCGCTGACAAATAAAAAGAAAACTTTCTAAATGGATTTAAGACAACACAAATGCGATGAGTTGTTTCTCACACTGAAGTTCGCTTATAAAAGTAAATTAAAGCTGTTCTGTCAAGTATTGCATTCGTGACGAACGAGCATATAACCAACTAGTAAATGAATTGCTTAGAAAAAAAGACCTGAAAGATTAAAAGAAAGAACAGAAAGAAAAAATATTGATAAGTAAGTGAAAATGCTTAGTACCCTTTCTGGGTTGGAAAGCGAGCATTGGGGTTAATAGGGTTTAAAAACCGGTAATGAAATACTGGACAAAAAGCGGTTGTGAAGATTGAGGAAAATTACCGCTATTCTAACACTATTGCTTTCTGACATGATTATTATTTTTCTGAGTAATGGTAGGGGTGGGAAATTGAATTAGTGGCGCACTGGAGCAAACACAACGAACTACTACCGACGGTCCGGGATGAATCCCAAAATAAAGAATCTGAGGACACCACTTAATTTGGAACTATGGTCAGATGACGAAGTCAAACTTGACCTGACATCCCACTCTCCAAACGTCCACATGACATCAACGAGAGGACATTTGAGGTCACGACAGGTCTAACGTGCACCATCTTCCACGTACACGACGTCTTTGAATGGATTGAGTTTGAACTCCCAATACTTCAGTCACTAATCTGTATTTTTTGCAATCGAGTTACCGGAGAGACCTTAGTTATATTTTATTATTTTGCTTAACTTGCTTTAGATTTTCATTTTGCACTTCAGAGATAAATTTATATGACAACAGTAGCGGCAAATTCTGTCAAAAAGGACACAGTGTCAAAAGGAATTTAATTTGATCAACACTTTTTGACGAAATGTCTGAGGTTAAATTAACATAAGTAAAAATGGCCCATCCACAAAAAACTCTTATTTTTAAAGCTTCGTGATTTTATGAAAAAAGAAGCTAATCCATAGTTAAAAGCAAACTTTTTTCTTTTTGTGGTTTACATATACTGTTGGAAAAGAAGCAGTTCTCAACCAAAGTTGCCAGACTGTGAAATTGCACTTTTTGAACTACATTTTTGCTTGTTGAAGGTCAAAATTTTATTTTGTATTGTGTGCATTTCGGGGACTAAGAAGGATTTGTTATGTAACGACATTTTCTATCAACAGAATGAACTTGTCAATAGTGAACTGCATAAAATGTTCTATTTTGCGAATATCCGCTTAGAATGTGAAAATGTAACAAAAAAAACTAAGTGCACACCATTTCTCCGTAGGTCATGTGAGGGAGTTTCCAGTTAAGATTAATATAGAGGGCGCTAGTGTTTCTGTGATCCTTCAACTTTATGCCGGAAGTGACGTCACTTTTCCTGTTTTTAAGATGCATTGCTGATAAGAGGAACTTCAAGACTTGTGTTTACAAAGTCGACTAGCAGTCACGTGACTGCTATGTGAAGAATTTAATTGGTTGGTCGATTTGGCATCTTATTACATGGTTTGGCGACACAAAATCTTATTAGAGGTTAGGTGTGTGAATGCGCATTTCTACAGAGTGGTGACAAAAATGGTAAAATCAGAAAAGTATATTACTATATGTCACGGACCAATCAGAAGATAAATCAATTGATAAGCGTCTCCTCCCGTCACTACTAAATGTGGTTATATACATCGAGTTTTAAATGAAATAAACGGTACATATGGGTGGCGTCGATATCGTAAGATCTCTGAAGGGAAAGTCGCGCTGGTTTACGAACACTTGATAGTGAAATGCAAGAAGAAAGTGTGATAAGAAGTCTGGTTGGATGATTTACATATGAAATATTCCGTTAACAAATAATAATTTTGCTCATGTCATTTTATTTTTGAATTTGTAGTTTTAGTCAGTGCTGTTAGCAATTTTTGCAATTGGCTATCGAAACTAAGTTTGCTAGAATATCTCTTTTAAAGAGAACATGTCCTCTTTTTCCGCTCGGATCATTTTGTCACTTTCTTTTTTTAAGGCAAATCTTTTTGTCCTCTTTTTTAGGTTGTTCACTTTTTGTTCCCCTTTATTCATAATTTCGGATTGCGTTAAAAATTATATTTCATATTTCAAACGTTACGTGCAAACTTTACGATATTCACACTGTCTACTATATTGTTATGTAAACCCCACAGGTATTCAAATACGTACTAGATCTAGTACATTGAACGTATTATTGAAACGCACCAACGTATAATAGAAAGTTCAACCACTAGTGTATATTGCACTCCATGTTAAAAAGTCTCATGAGATCAAATAGATAACCAATGTGAATTTGGATTCGTATTAGAATAATAAGAATAAGAAAACTGGACGATTCGCAGCCTTTTTTAGTTTGGAAGGAAATCGTGTTGCTAACTACCTTTTTTGTTAGCATTAAATCCAAGTCAATAACTCAGCTATGATTGCTGCGCACAAACAAATATGAAAAGTAAAATGTTTAATTTATATTAATTAGATATGTATCTACTATTATTTTGCTGTAATATGCTTGTTGCTTAATAATTGGATTCTTATTTCTTGCAACGTTTTGAAAATATACTTAAATAAATGTACAATGTTTCAACATTTATGAATTCGTTCTTGCATTTACTAATTCTTTCAAAATATGTAAGTAATAGGTTCAGTAGATTTTCTTTCAGTTAGTGGTTAATATACCAAGAATCGTAAAAGATTATTCTTTTTATTAGATACCTTACAAGTATACACTTGTAATGCGTACTTTTCGAGTCCTCTTTTTGTCCTCTTTTTAAAAAATATTTTTACCAAATGTTCTCTTTTCTGTTATTTATCTTCTGTCAACCCTATATGAAATCTACTTGATAAAAGCGTTCATTCGTGACTGCTTATGGTGATTTATCTCCTTCGACGGATATCAATGCGTCGCATTAAGAGAATCCGCATTCAGCTGAAAATAACCAATATTATGACGAATCAATACAACGTGGAAAGCAGCAGCGAAGGACTTAAGAATAATAGTCCGCACAAAAACCCTCCGGATCGAACATTTAAAAATAGACACTACCCCCCTCCCCTCACGCGCCGGGAGTAGGAAGACACTGGAAACGAAGAATCGCTCCCACAGGTGTCTTTGGAGCTGCGACTCTCCCCCTCCTCCGCGGTGCTTAAAAACCTTCCTGATGAATCCTCCCATTTGAATCTACGGTTTCCGAAAGAGATTGTCTGCTGAATGGCTTCGCGCGTTCCGCTTTAGAAAGTGCCGATGAAAGGAGAAGGTTCATTCAGAAAGGATTGCGCCGTAGTTGCACATAGAAAACAGTTTTGGCAGTTGTTTTTGTGGGATCGTTGGCAAGTATGATGTAAGTTGAAAGGTTTTATCGGAATAGCCTTTCTAAAAACTTCGGTCGTTTCAGGTTTTTTGACATTTTTATCATGCTTCAACCCTCCAAGGGAAGGACCCCTACGATATATCGCATCCATCAGCATTTGATAATTTAGCTAATACATTCTTTAACAAAAAAAAATCGACGCACCAAGAAGGAGTTGTGCAAGGCTCGACCCATTTGGATCGGTGCTGACTGGGGACGTATAGTCTTTAGTGACGAGTCCAGTTTCCAACTGTGTCCTGACGACAACCTCAGACGGGTCTGCAGACGTCCAGGGCAGCCTGAGGATCCTTCAGCTACACATGCCTACTACAGGGACTTATGGTCTGGGGTGCCATCTCCTTGTAGAGCCCTTTGGTAGTCATTTCTTGCAACGTTTAGAAATACAACGTTTTGAAAAGAGACTTAAGTAAATGGTCAGTTCAATTTTTATAAATTTGTTCTTGAATTTACTAATTCTTTTCAAAATACGTAAGTAATAAGTTCAGTAGATTTTATTTCTGTTAGTGGTTAATATACCAAGAATCATCAAAGATTATTCTGCCCACAACAAAGTGTCTGCAGTCGTCCAGGGCAGCGTCGGGATCCTGCCCTTACTATCGCTCGCCACACATGCACACAACAGGGTGTTATGGTCTGGGGTACCATCTCCTTTGATAGCCCTTTGGTAGTCATTTCTGGCACACAGCACAGCGGTACGTAGATAATATTATACGACCGGTCGTGTTACCGTTCCTTTTGCGACACCCTGGATTTACTTTTCAACAAGATAATGCCCGGCCGCATACAGCACGTGTTGCTATAAATTATTTTCAAGCTTTCCCAACACTTCCTTTCCCACAGCTAGGTCTCCTGATCTCTCTCTCTCTCTCTCAGAGCATATTTGGGACAGTATGGGAAGGCGATTGCAACCATCCCGGAATGTTGACCCTTTAGCACAAAAAAAATTGAGACAAATTGCGAATTAGGATTACCCATGTCGAGTTCCAATTTCATCCTGAAACAAAATTAACTCTTATACTTTGAAGAAACGACGCAATTTTTCAAATGTCTGTTCTGTCAATTTGTTCAGCCCAAAGAAGATCCATTTTGCTTAGTATTAAAGAATAATAATATGTATATTTTTTTTCTTTCTGCCACTATAAACAACATAAATTATGCTTAAATTGTAGTGAGCTCTTCCTTCATGAAAAAAATATTGGCCTAAACATTTCTGGCTGCAGCAGCATCCTGTGGTTATAATTCCGAGGTTTCAGGCCAAATAACTATATCAGGTGATAAAACTTTCTGAACAACGGCAGGCGCGGTACCTTTAGAATTCGATACAAGTATATTCTTTTCTATCTGAGAATTAGTTCTTGTCTTTTCGGAAATAAAAAAAAAAACTATGTCGAAAATGCTCCTTATTTTCTGCCATGTTAAATGCTTACTCGTAATGCTTACTTAAAACTCGTTGAAGTTCCTCCTTTCAAATAGCGACCAACTGGTCTGGTGATTAAGGTATTAGCCTCTAAATAGGAAGGTTCTTGGTTCGAATTTGGATCAGTGTATGGATGTTTTTAGACGTATGGTTTAGAGGCGACAGGTATACCTTAAATCCGTCATAACTGAAAGTCCTCACGTTGGGTTGGAATGGAAGTTTGGAGAGTGGGGTGCTAGAACAGGTGTTGCCTCGTCATCTGACCGTGGTTCAAAATTACGAGGTGTTGTTCTCGGATCTTTCCCTTAAGGGACTGATCCTGGAAGTCGTCACTAGCCCGTTGTGTTGCTCTAGTACGACGTTAACTAAAAATTACCTTAACTGGATACATTGTTCAATTTCCAATCCATTTTTTAATTACAATTTACGATTAAAACGGAGTCGTGCACGATAAGTCGAGGGTTACAAAAATCTGTTACAACTGTTTTGTCTTATGATTTCAGAACTGAAAGAAACGTCCAAATGATAAATATAGCGTCGTGAAGACAATATCGGACCTAGTGCGTAGGAGAGTGGGGAGGAGATGCGCAATATGTCGAAATTCTAAGTTGCTGGTCGGGCTTTGTGCCAATGAAACTTTGTATTGCTTAGTGTAAAAGATGCTTCCACGGGGTCATTCGAAAGCTACCAAACAGCGCTATTATACCAGTGCCTTAATTATTAAAAGTATTCTTCAACAAGAATATAGTAAAAACTTTAATCGATCAAGCATTAAATGAATTGTTGAATACTCACGCTAAACAATCGGTCAAACTTCCTATTCTTACTTGCCGACCAACCGGTATAGTGGTTAAGGTGTTAGCCTCTAGATCGGAAGGTTCCTGGTTCGAATCCGGGTCCGGGCATGGATGTTTGTAAACGTATGGTGTAGAGGCGGCTGGTGCACCTTAAATCTGTCGTGGCCGAAAGTCCTCACGTTGGGTTGGCGTGGAAGTTTGGAGAGTGGGGTGCCAGCTCAGGTGTTGCTTCGTCATCTGACCGTGGTTCAAAATTACGAGGTGTTGTCCTCGAATCTTTCCCTTAAGGGACTGATTCCGGACCGTCGTCAATAGCCCGTTGTGTTGCTCTAGTACGACGTTAACTAAAATTACCAATTACCAATTACCTATTCTTACTTCGTTTATACCGCAATTCAACATCAAACCAGAGCACTCGAGTCAAAACTGCTGTGTGCATCATCGACGCAAACTAAAACTTTTTTTCTTCATGAGGCTCATGGAAAGATCTTTCTCAGTTTGATTCAATAACTTTTCAATATTACACCAGTTGAGCCGACCAACCGTTACAGTGGTTAAGATGTTGGACTCTGGATAAGAAGGTTCCTGGTTCAAATCCGGGTTCGGGTATGCATGTTTGTAAGCGTCGCTGTATGGTGACCGGAGAAGAATAGGCACATTGTAGCTCATGCATGTCATAAAACGCTACTAAAATAGTACCCTGTACCCGGGGGTATAACCAGGTGGGGCAAAGTCAGACTTCTACCATTTGTACCCTGAATCTCACGACAACAGAAGCTGCATAAACCTCCTATACCATGATTTAGTGGACCTGGTCTAGTATATCATAGATTGAGTGGAATAAATAACAACTCCAGTTGAGATTGAATGGAAGGAGACAGTAAAAGAGTCGAATCACGAATAAAATATCAACATCGCTTGGGTCATTTTTTGAAGAATTTTCATTTGGAAATAGTTGTTACCCTGGACAACCATTTCGTAACAAAGTTCAAGCGTTAAACATGACACGTATTTGACACAGAGGAAGTACTTAAAAGTGTAACGAAAAGAAAATTAACGAAGAAACGTCTTGTTTTCGCAAAAAAAAAGTTATTATCAGCGACTCAAATATAAGTAATAAAATTTTTTCGATTATCAAATCCTTCAACTCAAATGAAGTCACGGAAGCGAATTACTTGAACATTTTCATTTTGCAGCAAAGGCGACACGTGACAAAGTATCACAGCAATTACATTCCACGGAATGGCAACCAAATTCAATTACAAAATGAGATTTTCATCTGCTTTTCAATTAGCATGGTAAAAAAGTCCCAAAGGACGAGGGAACATGCAGCAATTGTAAATCTTTTCAGCGTTCCGAAAGAAAAAAAATTGAAATAAGATAAAGTAAATGAAATTCTCTTTTAATTAAGGGCGTAGAATTCAAAGTGAGACCACTAGGAGGCACTTGGAGACGCTTGGAAGATTAAATATGACAAGCACGCTTGTCATACGTAACCCTGCAAGGGGTTTCGACAAAATATTTCGTCTATCATGAACTGACCAATTTTGCTAATGATGAGATACCTCGTGAGCAATATGTTCCCGATTTTTGATGATTTGGACAGTTTTCATTTTCTGATGCGACGAGATAGCTTGTTCATGAAGATGGCGCCATCTTTGCTAAATATGAAATATATCGTCGATACAACCACCAGGAAAGGTTATGGTTAAGTGTTAATATTTAGTTTCGAAAATTTCACTACAAAATGTTTGAAAGAAAAAACCGTTTCGCTCTGATAGAGGTTTGATTGTTATAAAAGTATCTTCTAACTAAAGGTTATAACCTTTTTTGTAAATGATGAGCAAGAAAAATGAACATGACTCCAGAATTTAAAAACCTGTTGTATATGTTTCACTGATTAGGTTCATTCTGCATGTCTTTGACAATGAATAAAATATTTTCCGAATTCGGTACAAAATGTGTGAACGGATATAATGCAATTGAAGATTAAAATGCAAAATGAACTATTTATTAAAATTGTACTAATTGAAAAATGTTTCGGATTTTACATTTTACAAAAGTATAGTTTCGAACTTTTTTTGAAAACCCAAAGTTGTTAATCTTTAAAAAGGACAAGCTACATTGACCTAAAAATACAGAGAATTTATGAGATTAAAAAGGGGGGGGGGGCATATCAAAGTGTTCATAAACATTTAACAGATTATTTATACCTTCAGGAACGAATTTTTATGTTTAATAAAAGAGGAAGACTACAAAAAAGTATCACATATGCCAGCCTCGAATTAATACTGGCAACATAATCAAACACAAAGAGCTCCCTAGACGATCACTATTACTGTCAATATGATTGTAAATGATGCTCATTGAAGCTACAATTTGATCGTGTAGGAGGCGATTAACGCGTTTGTCAATCCATTGACGAACATTGATAGAAGTTTGTGTTGAAGACATTGGCACCGCCGATTGATCGTGTAAAATACGCAAATTGTCGACCGTTCGAGTAGTATGGCTTTTTTATTCTTTAGTCCAAGTTTCTACCTTCGTGATCGTTAAAGAAAGAGTAAAAATTTTAACGGATTTAAAATCTGCGGAAATTTCTACACCAGTGTGAATGAGTGTGAGAAAATGCTACACCACACTAGCCTTAAATATGAATTTCTGTAAATAAATAATTTTTGAATTGAAACTATATTTTTGCAATACAAATTTAGCCGCATTTGTAGAGGATATTATTTACGAACACAAAAAGGACTATCCATATCGTTTTATAGAAAAGATATAACTTGGAAAGAGTACTTAGTTGCCTTAATTTACTGTTTTAAATAAATATCCATTAAAAATAAGATGAAAATTCAATCGTATTCAATTAATGAAGATGCAGTATTATCCTGAAGTGACGCGATAGCTGAGACCGACGAAAAAGTTTAAAAGAAGCTTATGCTATTTCAATATAAGTTTTATATAGTACCCTTTAAGTTAATTTTTCTCAAATTCGGCAATTTTGAGTTGTGTCACTTTTCTTGCCGGGGTGCGATATGATGAAATATTAAACTTATAAAGGAAACTGAAATCTGCAGATGATTTTCATACATTCCAAACCTTGCAAACAACTGTGAGAAACAATAAAATATGAAAATACACTCATGTACCAAATATCTTTACATACCCAAAAAAAATTATATTCAATGAAATATCCTATGAATGTAATCCATTTTTGCAGGGAATGTGTGAAAGCCAAGCCTAATTTGAATTATGCAATAAAGCGTTCAAACGATTTCTGATATGCAGATCAAGGCGTTACGTAAACCGACGGTGAATCAAGCGCTTTGCTTAAAGTGAATAGCTGAGTGAATTTCTGTAATACAGCGTTGATTTCAGTGTGTAAGGACTCGAAACGGTTTGTTATGGATCCGAAGTATCATTTGGAGGAATCTGTGAAGTGGCGCATTATCGGCCGTTTAGAAGCAGGATAGACAATCGTGGAATCAGCGAGATGTGTGAATATTTCAAAACAGACAGTCTCTGCGGTATGGAAACAATTTGGAATTGTTGGAAGTCTCGAATCGTTGTAAGGAGGCCTGTACAAGGTCGTAAACGTATAACTGCTTCCCAAGATCGATATATGAAAATAACTACCCGTCTTAACATGAAGTCTACTGCTCGGCAGATAAATTCAGAGCTTGCAATCGCCACGGCAAACCGTATATAGATGGCTTAATGAAAAAAGGCCTTTATGCTAGAAAGCCAAGGGTATGTGTTTCACTGTGTTCACAGCACAAAAGGAATCGCTTTAATTGATGTATAGAACATAAGAACTGGAGTCAACACCAATTGACCAATGTCCCTTTACTGATAAGTCGAGGTTTACTTTAACATCTGATTCTAAGCTATTTTACATCAGGCGTGAGTCAAGAATGCGGAATCTTCCTTCGAACATTATGGAATGTGACCGTTTTGATAGTGCAGGTGTGGTAGTGCGGGTTGGAATAATTATCGATGGACGTACTCCCGTACACGTTTTCAACAGAGCATCTGTGACCGGCCAGAGATATTGGGACGAGGTCTTAGAACGTTACGTAAGACTTCTCAGAGGTGCATATGGATCTGATTTTTAATTTATGGACAATAATGCAAGCTCACATCCAGGGAACTTCGTTGACGAATTCCTTAAAAATGAAGCCACTGAGTGAATACCGTGGCCAGCAAAATCTCCTGTTCAGAACCTGATAGAGAATGTATGGGACTACCTTTGAAAAGCAGTTGCACGGAGACATTCTCCTCTTAAAAAATATAAATGAGAGGAAAACAACCAACAGAGAGGGTTATGTGACCAATATGTGTAATACGTGAAAAATTGATTGGTTGCATTGAGGACAGAAACCGAAGTTTAAACTTGTACACTCGGGCCTCATGTTGGATTGTAAAAATAATGAACCAGACACAAGAAGTTTGAACGATTGTTAAATCTAAACATTCAACCCAAAAAGTTAATTAAAATTCAGTTTGAACGATTAAAGCGCAGTCTGATGTATTAATATTGAACTATAAATTTATGAATTAAAGGCCTGTGATTGTAGCGCATTTTGGTAGGTTTCGAATTACACCACTTACGCAGTCATCACTACGCTTAATCGAAAGTGACACTGGCCCAAAGCTAGCCCAACACCGTAGAATTTCGAACCCCTTCCTTATGCTCAGTGCTCTTGCGCAGTCGGTGTGAGGGCCATGAAAGGTACCGACCTTCTCGGTCCACAAGACCTACAGGGTCGAGACACATTATCATGACCAACTGCTAATATCCAGACTAATCACCGTTTGCAACACGGGTAGCAGCAAGCCGGCGTGGGAGTGAATCAATAAGATTACGGAAGGTTACAACAGGTATCGGGAGCAATGCAGGCTGCAGGAAGCTGTAGAGTGCATGATGGAATGTCCATACTGCAAACATGGCGATCCAGATACCCAAAGATGCGTGGTTGGGTTGAGATCTGATAGTTTTGGGGTGTAGCGGAGAACTTCGAAGTCTTCGTTATGCCCCTCCAACCAATCGTGGACACGTTTGGACGTGTTTTACGTGGCATTGCCCTGCTGAAATATCCCATCCTTCTGAGGAAAAACAGTCAACATGTTGAGGTGTACATGATCGGCAACAATGGTTACATAACCCAATCCATTGAGTGAACCTTCCACAGGTATGGAAGAACCCAGGAAATACTATGAAAACATTCCCCAATCCACAACACTTCCACCACCATATTGTGTTCTTCCAGCAATGGTTGCAGTGTGTTTGTTCTCTAACGTTTCTCGTCGGACATGTTGAACGTTCATCCGTTCGTTAAAGCAGAAAACATGACTCGTTGGAGAAGGCAACCATTTGCCAATCAGTGGTAGTTCAGGTCTGGTATTGTTGCGTAAATTGAAGCCGCTTTTGCCGATGCAACTTCGTTATCATGGGTGTAGTGACCATCCGTCTGCTTCTGAGCCCCATAGGTGGCAGGGTTCGTTGTGCTGTCGTCTTAGAAACACCTCTGGAAGTCCCCTAGCTCGTTTGACAAGTTGGTTGTTCAACTGCAGCATGTCGGTCAGTCCTCACACACCGTCGTTCGCCTCTCACGTCACTGGCACTTGTTGCACCGCTGATTCCGCGCATTTCCTTTTCAATGGTGCCGTTACTCCAGTCGCGGTGCACTTTCACCACAGCTGCACACGAACAACTCACAAGCTGTGCAATTTCCGAAATAATTGCTATCCTGGGTGGGAAAGCCAAAGATCATAACCATTTGCAAGTCAAATAAATCGAGCGTTTTACCCATCACTGCAACGAGAGATATGTTCCAAGATAGCTCACGTTTCTATCTTTCATATCTACCACGCTGGCTTGTTCAACTTGCCGCGTTTCGTTGTCTGTGCGCTGTTCACGTCCGATGTAGGAGGTGGTCATAATAATATGTGACTCGACTCTGTATATTTATTATTATGGATGTTTCTTCTTGTTCAGAAATCACACAAAACATAGTTTTTGTCTCACACTGCCATGTTTTATGTATGCCCTCGAGTAATGTTCTATTTGAAAGATGTATTCACACCAAAACAAAAGCGAATGGATCACAGTATAATATTCCACCATAAACACAGAGAGAGGTATCTGTACTGGTTATTATACCCAATTTTGATCTGGATAGCACTATCCATTTTTGACCTCAGGTTCGATCGGAATGAGTGGAGTTCTCAATCGGTATCGGATAGAAACACGGACATACCTTTATACATGGTGACTGCCAAGTTCGGGATATGCAGATTCCTTCTTTTAGAATCAGGTGGTTCTTTCCTTCTGGAATCTAGAGATTTCTATTATTGGTGAACGACACAGTAAAGGCAACCGTATTTTGTTTGAAAACTTAGTTTATTTTTCATTCATTCAATTCGTCGATGGTACATCGTTTTTCTGTAGAGAAACTATATCTTTGGAAATGGCTGGCCACAACCGAAAAAGCCTTCGTCTCCTCTTATTTTTTAGCGTTTTCCTCTCCTTCTCCCCGTCTGACCTTCCCCCAATATTCAGGGTGCTAAATCCTGACCATGCCAGGGGGCCAATCCTTCTATTGGCCGAGTGACATTGCGCCACTTCAGATATCAACCCCATTGGGTGAAGGGTGAAAGCGCACCCGTTCCATTTTCTCGGAATCGAGGGGTGATGAACTTGGTTTCTCCTCAAGTTTAGGGATTTCTTAGGGGACTGGACATTGAAACAAACAGCTTGCAGGTTGTGTTTCCCTGCTCTTAGGGCAAAACAATATTTGATGTGATTGTCATATCACAGTATCTATGAATGACTCCATAAACCATAAAGTGCATCAGCTGCGGTATAAACAAATAGCTTTTCTACATCAAACTAGAATCCTCATACTCCAAGTACTGCCCCCAGTATTGTTCCGATCCCATTACTTCCTCATACCCCCAGTACTGTTCCGATTTCAAAGATGTATTCATGTCAAAAAGCAATTCTACATTACTTGGAAGTCATCAATAGCCCGTAGTGTTGCTCAAGTATCACGTTAATTAAAAATTACCAATTACCACTACTTGGAAAGGTTATGACTCGAGTGGGCCGCAATTACCCGGTTGAAAAAGTAACGGTATAGCAACCGGAGGGTTGCGAGTTTGAACCCAACGAAAGACTGTTGTGTATAATGGGTGACCGTTAAATCTGTCGTGGCTTGAAATGTTCTCACGTTGGCGTAGTGTGATCGTTGGTAGTAATGGTAATGGAAATGGTAATTTTAGTTAACGTCGTACTAGAGCAACACAACGGGCTATTGACGACGGTCCGGGATCAGTCCCTTAAGGGAAAGATCCGAGAACAACACCTCGTAATTTTGAACCACGGTCAGATGACGAAGCAACACCTGAGCTGGCACCCCACTCTCCAAACTTCCACGCCAACCCAACGTGAGGACTTTCGGCCACGACAGATTTAAGGTGCACCAGCCGCCTCTACACCATACGTTTTCAAACATCCATGCCCGGGCCCGGATTCGAACCAGGAACCTTCCGATCTAGAGGCTAACACCTTAACCACTATACCGGTTGGTCGGCTGATCGTTGGGAGAGTTGGGTGCCAGATCAGGTGTTGCCTCGTCATCGGACCGTGGCTCCAAATAAAGCGGTGTTGTCCTTTGGGAATTGAACCCGGACCATTGTCAATAGCCCGTTGTGTTGCTCCATTAGGATTTCCTTAACATTCCAACCTACCTCAGTACATGACGCTAGAGTAAAATACGAGCATTACGCGGAAAGTAAGAGATCTGCACATTCACTAACACAACACCCCACAAAGCGGGAAAAAATCAAATCCTAGCAAGACGGTCGATAGCCGAAAGGAAGAAACCGCAACACACACACAAACCGCATCCTCTAACGACGTTGGCTTAGGTTGCGTCTGCTGCTAACAGGTACGCCCGGCTGCCGTAAAGCGTGCCGTGGGGGTGATAAAGCGGTCACTTTATGGAAGCTCATCCCCAGGGACGGCCGGTGTCAGGTGGTAATAGGTTGTAAAAGGCCTCCAGAACTCGCCCTCTCTCCTAATAGCCGAAGCGCTTGTTTTTACTTGTAACTTATACCTGGTACTTGCTGTAAAAAGAGATCTTGGACCTTGTATTTTCGGCAGGCCCCAGGGGCCTTGTGACGTAGTCATGTAGCGAGGGGTCTTAGGCAAAACAAATAAATAATGGACAGTGGTGGTATTTACTTCCAAGTCCCGTATGGATATTTGAACATGATTTCTTTGGTATAGGTAGAATCGGCTGTTCCTAGGGTATTGACTGCTCACATGCAAAAGAAACTTAACAACTCACCTTTTTCAAAGACATATATTGTTTCCCAAGTCCCCAGTTATATATTTCGTTTGGAGTGTTTTTTGAGTTGTTTAATATTACTCCTTCCTGTATTTACATTAGTATTTCCTGTATAAGTATTCTTATTAGTTTATTTGCCTGATGCAACAATTTTCATGATTCGCAGGGTGTTAGTTGCCTCAGAGTCTTTACGCTTTTCGTATCATTGGTATGCTTGTCTGTTGCTATGTCTCTTTATCTATTATTATTATCTACTATATACCTGTATATATATAAAAAAGATGTATGTGTGTTGCATGGGTATGTATGTGTGTTTAGTATATTCTCTATACAAATCTACACCGTTTAACCAATCCAAACCCAATTTGGTACACTTACACTTTAGAACGCTGCGGAAAACATTTTCTGTTTTTTCTTTCCTGTCTTCAGACCCATTCAAATTGGCACACAGGTAGTCCTAAAAGTTCCCCTCGAAGCATCCATTTTAAAATCTAAAGTTTGTTTTTCTGCAATAAATGGACACGGATAAGAGAACACGTTCTACAGGGTTTTTGTATGACATAACACATGGAAATGTCGCTATACGAAACACGTTCTACAGAGTTTGTGTACTTGAGTTAACGCAGGGAAATGTCGCGGTCATATTTGAAACCCGAGCAACACCGGGTTATTCAGCTTATATGTAGATAATAAAAAAACACACGAACAATTTGCATTTACGAAAAGTTTCGCCGGTGTATTTTTGTGCTACCACATCTTAATTATATTTGCAGGAAAGAAACATTAGCAGCAAAGTATCAGATTGTAATATACACATTTGTATATGGTAAAAAATGCGACTGCAATAAACAAATAATTTGATTCTGAAGAAAGGTTCCAAGTATTGCTTTTCTAAACATGGGGGGCTATGGGAATGCCACTTAAATTCGGGTTACTTTTCATCCTCCAAGTGTTTCGACGAGATATCTCGTCTGAGATTTGATTAATTTTTTTGAGAGGGACATAGGTCTTCGAGAGAAAACTGCCCAAGGAAACTGCAACTGGAAATGAAGATTCACGCAGGAAACACAAACTGTCCCTTGACCAGTGCTGGTGACGGTTTGGAACAGGTTTTTGCATTAGAGGCTGGACACAAGTTCGCGTTTCTGTAGACTAAGATACCGTGGTCCTCAGAAAAAAATTACGGATACGTGAAAATCTAGAAAATTTCGTACTTTCTGCCCCATGAGTTCCGAAGTAGATTATACACTTCACGGTTATTTGACTGCTTCGATATGAATGTATTCAACAGGATAATGTGACACTCAGAACTTTGAATGATTATTTTGTATTAAATTAGCTCGGTTCGCGCGGAGTAATATGGTAATTTTGAATTGACGTTGTACTGGAGCAACACAACGGGCTATTGACGACGGTACGGGATCGACCCCCCAAGGGAAAGATCCGAGGACAACACAACGTCATTTTGAACCACGGGCAGATAACGAGGCAACACCTGAGCTGGCACACCACTCTTCCACATCAACCCAACGTGAGGACTATTAGCCACGACAAAATTAATGGTGCACTAGCCGCCTTTACACCATACGCTCACAGACATTATGCATTGACCCGGAATCAAACCAGTGACCGAACGATCTAGAGGCTAACGCCTTAACCACCATACCAGTTGGACGGCCCCAGTTGGAAGAGCGACGGATTACTACAGGGGGTGCGAATTCGAAAATCCGTTCTACTAATAATACAAAAGGTTCTTTGTAAGTTAATTTCAATCAAAAACGCCAAACAAAGATAGTCACGAACATGGAGGTCAGAGAACGTTGAATCTGTCATGGACTCAAGTGTCCTAACATTGGCGTGGCTTGGAAGTTAGTAGAGTGGGACTCAGGTAGGGCATCTGGTAAAAAATTAAATGGTGTAGTCCTCGTGTCTCTCCTTTCTGGGGTTAATACCTAACCATTACCAATATAGCCTTTTGTGCTGTTCCAGCATATATATATATATATATATTCCATTTGATGGGATCTTCAGGCTTTGTGTTGCCGGTCTCCCGACTGCAGGTTTGATTTAAATTTCATTATTCGAATTTTTTTTCGTATATTTGTTTTTAATGGTGTTTGGTGGAGTATATGAGCAATTTCTTAGCATTTTGCGGCTCATATTCGTAGAAAACACCATTTTGTGTTGTATGGATCAGGCTCCTCTATGTTGACGCCCTGATCCATCAACACTTTCGTTTTCAATAAATTCCTTTTGGTTTTTATTTTGTGAATTTCCTCTTGTTTAAGAAAAATATATTCCTTGCCATGCGATGTCTGCAGCTTTCAGCGCGCTTGCATGGTTAGTTTTAACTTTTCTTCTAACTTTCGTTTACACTTTTGTTTTCTGGTTTAATACATATGATTTTTATTTTTATTTTGATCTTTCATTAAATTACGTATTTGAATGATATAAGTATATATATATATATATACATACATACCAGGCATTAAATGTCCCTGCAGAGGATTTAATCATATTTAAGCATCTTATATCTACACACAGCACCCAGCTGCCGAGAAACGATCGCCAGAATTCATTTCCGGTAAGCGTGGCGGCACTAATCGTGACGCGCGTCACACGCGCGTCAACCCGTTCCGCGTCACGCTTTGGAACATTCCGTGCTTAATTAAAAGCGGGCGAAACTTTCGTTACGGGAAGCGCCCTTATGAGAGGTACGCAAAGGGGAGAATAATAACCCCGCGTCTTCGAGGAAGATCCGAATCGAATGACGGGAGCTTGACTTTAAAGTTCCGCCCTAATGGGCGAAAGTAATTAATCGCGCCCTGGCAGGGGCTGCTTCCGGTGACGCGGGGGAGAGTCGCTAACGATTGGGCCACTCTGCCACGGATGGGAGGACAGCGCGGTGGTGAAATGGCGGAGGATGTCTTAATCGGAGGTTGTACCGAATGACGCTAAATGCGTTTGGATTGCGAAGGAACTGGTTCCGGGGCTCGGTAATGGTATCATTATGCGGAGTTCACGATTTGATTAACTCACGAGTTGCAAAAGTGATTGCAGAGAAATAAATCAAACCACTATCATGCATTTCGGCAATGCTTGTTTTGGCCCCCGGGCGGACCCACCTGCCTGATGGTTAAGGTGTCAGCCTCTGGATCGGAAGGTTAATGGTATGGATCCGGGTCAGTGCATGGATGTTTTTAAGCGTGTTAAGGCCGGGTGGCTTGGTCGGTAGGGCAACCGAGCTCATGACTGACTGATCATGGGTTCGAGCCCAGCTGACCGAAAACTCCCGTGTACGCTAAAGGTGACTGGTGCACGAAAAATCTGTCGTGGTCACAAAGTCCTCCATGTTCCCATTGTAAATCAATACCTCTGGGGGTGCCGAACCAGGGATTAGTTGGTCTCTGGTTTGGATCAACATTACAACCGTGTGCCTGATTATGATTGAATGTCGTGAAAAAGTGACCTCTCCGTAAAAACGAGACGTGTCGATGTGCTGTCATCTGTTGGCTAAAAATTCGAGCTAAGTCGGACTTCCTCTCAATGGGGCTCACCTGCAAGAAAAGGCGCACCCCTCGCCTCTTGCCGTCTTCGACGGGCCTGGCGCTCCTTTGGTCTGTCAATGTAGGCATAAGAAACAACAACAAGTGTGTGGTATAGAGGCGGCTGATACATCTTAAATCTGTCGTGGCCGAAACTCCTTGCGTTGGGTTGGTGTGGAAGGTTGGAGAGTGGGGTGCCAGCTCAGATTTTGCTTCGTTATCTGACCGCGGTATTGTCCTCAGATATTGATTCAAGATTGATCTCCTATTGTCGCCAATTACCCGCAGTGTTGCTCCAGTGCGACGTTTATTAAATAACTACCTACCAATGCTACAAAAAGCGTCAAGTTCATTGGTTGTTTTGGGGTTGCACAGGGGTCATATTTGGTCAAACTGCGCCAAACACAAGACAGACAAACACAAGAAGGGAGGAAGAAGAAGCACAAAGCAGAAGAGAAGGAGAGGGTAATAATAAAAGGGTGGGAAGATCGTTCGGGTACTTAGGGGTTTTGTTGACCGAACATACCTAAAGATGTTCACCTGAAATTGGAAAGACATGTCTATTGGGACCTATTGCAATCGGCCATATAGAAGATATCTCTGACCTTTTATTGAAATATTGTTTAATAAATACTTTGCCTTAGAGCGGTAGTTGATAGTTGAATTACGTAATAATGAAGCAAAATAACGGGCTTAAGGCAACGGTCATTTATCCATCTTTAAATAAAACATCCGAATACTACATCTGATAACTTTGTACATCGGTCTGATGACGAGGTAAACATCTGAGATGGCATTTCATTCCTCATGGTGAGACGGTTCGACGTATTTAGTGTCAGCACCCTCGTACACAACGGTCTTTGGTTTGAACGAGTTTGAAACTCGCAACGTTCCAGTTGCTAATCTTCTAGTCTTATAACATGACTCTTATGATGATTGAGAAGTAAATCATCCTACCAATATACATTTCCTCAGGTGTTTTATGGTGTATGTATACACTAGACATCACGAAAACCGACCCGAATATCAATATATGTTTATTAATTCAAAATATTTCCCGATTTCGTAGCTTTCAAACGATGCCAAGATCTTACCAATATTCAAAATAGTTTTTTAGTTACAAGGGCTTACGTTAGGTACTGCCCCCATGAGCAGACATGTTTCCAAAACTTTAAACTCGATTTCTGAACAACATTGATTTTGCAATAGGATGCATTGTTCAAAACGTGATAACTTCACAATGAATTCACCTAATATAATTATTTTTTACATCATTATGATCTATATAATACAGTGAATACTTCGAACCTCAATCGGAGTATTTAGTCACAAAATGGATTATTAATCGATTTTTAAATATTGAAATTCTTGAAAGAATTGTGATTTTTTTTTACGTTTTATTGATTAAAAAATTGTAAAAAATACATTTTTTCTTTTAACAGCTTGATGGAAGCTCAAAACATCAAGAATAATATTAGAAATAATTTCCAACAGGAATCGTCTTTCTGAACAAATTAGAATTTGAGATTGCATGTTTAAAAAAACACGCTAATTTGTTAATTATATCTTAATTAGATAGTTATTTTCACATTCTGATTTTTTCTCCCTGAAATGATTTTAAGAATACACCCATTGCGTGTGGTAAAAAAACTATATTTTTAAAGTCAAAATTTAGAAAAATTCTTCTAGTACATACGATTACCTTAAGACATGGTCTAATGGCCGTATTCACAAATCCGAGTTAAACCGCAAATCAACGATAATCCCCGGGTTATCGAAAAAACCGTATTCACAATTACCGATCCGAAGTTCAAACCGCCATTTCGGTGTTACATTTTGATCCTCCGATATCGGGGAATTAACTCTCGGTTGAGAATTACGCATGAGTAGTACTATCGTTTTGTAAAAGAAGGAAAATTGTTTTTGTTTTGTTTGCGAGGATACTGTAAACAAAACAAAATGGACGATACCACTTTATTTTGTGCTAAATTACATTATTCTTGCGATGACGTGCATTCAACTGATCTTATATGAATAAGAACAAGAACGTGATTACATTTTCTATAAATTAGATACGCACAGAAGTGTACTGGTTTGAACTCTTTTCTAGCTCGCCAGTGTAGAACCCAATAAGAGAGCGAACGGTAGAATATAACCATGTTGTTGTTGTTTCTAATGCCTACACTGGCAGACCAGAGGAGTGCCAGGCCCGTCGAAGACGGCAAGAGGCGAGGGGGTGCGCCTTCCATGTTATTGAGCCCCATTGGGAGGAAGTCCGACTTCGCTCGGCATACATGACACATCCGTTTTACAGGAAGGTCCCTTTCATACATCCATTCACTCACACATATCGTAATTTAGATACCAATCAGAGGCCGATAACCCTCTGATCAGATACCCCCAGAGGTATTGATTTGGTATGGGAACATGGGGGGACTTTGTGACCACGACCTATTTAACGTGCCCCAGTCACCATTAGTGAACACGACGGTCTTTAGCCAGGTCGAAGCGCCGATCTCACAATCGTCAGAATTGCAGGCTCCGCCGAGGACAGAACCCACAACCCTTCTGATGCGAGCCCGACGCTCTACTGACTGAGCTACCGCGGCTCAATATAACCATGGTTCGTCAAACCATTCAAATTCGTCGTGAAATAAAAATTATTTTGTTGATTTTACGAAAAGGAAATAAAATTTACAATGCAAGTGTTACTTCACTTTACACCAACATACACCCATACTGACAAGTACAAAGATAATCGGAGTACTATGATTTGTCCAAGCACATTGTGTACAATTCTTTCTTACAGAATTTAGGTTTCCATAAAAATTCAATTTGAAATTAAATACTTTAGCACTTCTCTCTCAAAACCAAAATTAAAATGCAGTATGCATTCTAATAAAATCACAAATTGTAATCAATTCTGACAGCGAAGAACGTGCTTGATCGGTATGAATGTAGATACGGAAATCGTAACAAATGTAAACAATATCACGTGATCGTGAAGAAACGGTAGTACCCAATCACATTAATCCGTGGATCACTTAACCCGCCGTTTAAGAAAATACGGTTCTTGATGATCCGCGGTTCAACTATAACCCACGGATCAACTAATCATCGGGTTAACTTGAGATTTGTGAACATGGCCATAAGGCTTGTTTTAGTTTTGAACGACAATACGAATTTAGAGCGTCAAGACAAGTCTGATATGTGCCATAGTCCTTATTATGGATAAAAGTTAACCGGATGGAATACCTCTCTGATCTTCTAACCCTCCAAGGGACATCAACGAGATATCTCGTACATCAAAATCAAACAAATTGTGTTTAGGACGAGTTATATCAACATCAATAAACAGGCGAATTTTTTATGACAACGAGCTCAGCAACTGGTCAGTTTTCTTCTAACGACGAAGTACCTAGTGAAAACAATCATCTGACCGTGGTTCAAAATGACGTTGTGTTGTCCTCGGATCTTTCCCTTAGAGGACACATCTCAGACCGTCGTCAATAGCCTGTTGTGTTGCTCTAGTACGACGTTAGTTAAAAATTACCAGATTATCTAGTGAAAACAACCACCAAGAGGGGTTATAAAATAGAGTTTAATAAATACTTTGCTTATACAGTGGTATATTTTTTCTTAAGTAACGTCGGGCACCGGAACAACACAACGGACTATTGGATCCGGGATCAAACCCGAAGGGCAACACTTAATTTTTGGAATCCTAGTAAGATATATATATAATACTGAATACGTTCTTGTTCTTCGAATAATAATAATATAATTATCTTAGCTTTTGGTTGTCTTCTCCTTGTGTACGATTCGTACGTTTTTATGCTACCCTTTTGGGTCAACGACACAACAGGGCTCATTTGATCCAACTTAAATTCTGGTTATTTCTACTTAATATAAAAATATTTGTCTTCTGTATGGAAAATTAATGCGCATGGGGATAACAATTTATGCTAATTAATCATTATATGCACTAAATTTTAATAATATAACAATAATAATTTTTTTAAACTTATTTAACTACTTATTTTGTTATAACGTCCGATCCAAATTAAAATTTTTAGACCACATTTCATGTTTAGAGATTTTATGGGAAAACAAACGATATGCGCAAATTTTAAAACTATTCGGATGACTTCAAAAGTTTGTTTTTAATGTCTATGGTCCCTTAAATTTACTCGCTCTTAAAATTTATTTTTTAAGCAATTATAATTAGTTTAACGTAAGTGTTAATGAAATTAAGGTAATTAAATATTTTAAACATATAACTAGATCTCGGATAAAATTAAGGGGGTCCAGCAAAAATTAAAAAAAAATATATATCATTTTTGAGATTTTTACTGTCTGAAAATTTGAATTGTCCTCTTTATAACGATGATACCCTTATAATACCTGTTAGATAACAATACCCTTTAGAAATCCGCTTATCGGAGGTATATTTAACAACTTTTACTTTAATTGATGGTATATTTAATTACTATTTAATATAGATGCACTATTACCGCGACGTACGTCTCAGAACTTACTTTTATCATTTTTGGGGGCACATTACTTAAAAACAACTTGAGATACATCTTTGAAACTTTTATCGATTGTTTATGAAGCTCTTTTAAACACAAGAAATAAGATATAAAATGTATGCTTTTCTTTTAATATTTTATCTAAAAAATTTCAAATGTTTTGTGACACTTTAAAAAGTTTAATAATTTTATAAAAGTTTAAAAAACTCTGTGTTAAAGTCTTTAAACGTATTCAAATTTTAATTATTGCTGAAAAAATTTCAGATTAATGCAGTAATTTATGAATAAATGAGCTGCCCCAAACTTTGTGAATTTGACATGGGTGACTATGGAGATGCCGGACCACTTAACTGTCTTTTGAGATATTTCCCAGGAATCGCCGGAAAACGTGAGTATTTTACTTCCGGTTATCCCAAACGGAATACCTACAGGAAGCACACTGTACTACTCAAACTCTCTCACCACCTACATTTAGCTTCACAGAAAGGTCTTGGTAGATAGAAACCAAACAGTCAAAACTACCATGTTCTGAAAACGTACTAGGAAAAGAATACCAAGAATTATATATACATGAATTTTTCATGACATTCAATATACGTGACACGTATTCATTGAATTTAATTCGCACTGAAGTAACGTCTCTTTTAGTGAATATTTTTTTCATTGGATTACATATGCACAGGTCCCACATTCGCAAAAAAGTTCAATAGAAATCACGGTGGAAGGATTAGAAAAAAGAAATTTTAACGGAAATGTTTTCAAAAAGTCATTTTCAATTTCATATAACAGCAACCCCACAACGCCAAATAAGATTGGAGTGAATAAGAAATTATTTCACTGCAAATAAGAATGAAATAATTTCCCATTGAATTAATGTATTCGTCAAATCTCTTTTAATCTCTGTTACTTACAAATAAGAAAATTTGTTAAACTGGAAGCAAATCAGTTGCAATCTGTTTTTCTGGATAGTAATATTCTATTTGATAATTGAACAAGTAGGTATATAGGTATTTAATTACGTCGCTCCGGAGCAACACAATGGGCTATTGGCGATGGTTCGGGATCAACCCCAAAAAGACCTGAGAAAGACATCACGTTATTTTGAACCAGGGTCAGATGACGAGGCAACACCTAATCTTGATTCCCACTCTTACGGCTTCCACGCCATGCTAACGTGAGGATATTTAAGGTCGCGACAGATTTAACGTGCACCATTCCCCATTGTTCCCGAAGGACTTTGGTTGTGTAGCATCCATGTATCTTGTAATTATCTGTGTATGCTGGGTTCAACGTGTGTAGCATCTATGAATGCTGAGTATAATCTTTTTTTTTATATAGCAGCTCTGAAGCCTAAAAATACAGTTGGAATAAATTCTGTCCATCGAAGAGAATTGTGTAACCTTAAATCTGCTTTTTCAGTGTTCTATGAAGTCTTCCGATTTTTGCATTACATTGTGGGTGATGTGCAGTTGTGTGTTTAAGTTTCACTCCACAAATTGCTGCTAAAGATCGAAAAAGTTCAGATGTAAATTGCAAACCTCGGTCAGTGATGACCTCGTAAGGCACTCCAAATCGGGTCATCCAATCTTCGTAAAATGATCTTGCCACGGTTTCGGAGGTTATATCACGTCCGGGTCACCAATTAATATAGGTACGAATTGCTCAATTGAAGATGATTCTTAGAAATTTTATAGTTCCAGGATATTTACACTGGGAAACATCGCTAATTCTATCTTTTGGAATCAGACAAATAAGCAGAATGACAATCTTTATGTTTGGAAGAATTTATTTTTATTTTCTAATTCGTGTTGACAGGTTTTGATGTCGAGCTTTTTTAAAAAAGGAAGATTATATTCAGCATTCATAGATGCTACACACGTTGCACTCAGCATACACTGATGCTTCCAAGATACATAGATGCAGCAGTTGAATTCGAATTCGCAACTGTCAAGATGATTGTTCGTTACTGCATCTCTAATTGAACAGGAAAGCTGGATGACGACAGTTTAAGCACTCACTCGTCAGAGTGGTTTAAAACAACTTTAAAATTCCAAGTTGTCTCTTACCTTTAACTGAATGCCTTTAATGTTTTTAAAATTTATTTTTGTTTAACGTCTAGCGGACTTTTAAGAATAACAAAATGGCTAAAAAGTAGAAAAAGGCCCTTTTCAACAAGATTTTTAAATTCCTGATAAATAATTTTTACAGAATAAAAATGCATGTTCCAACCCTTTGTATACGTTAGTCACGCCCTTCGTACCCGCAGAACTCGAAATAGTTGAATCAGACGTAGACTAGACTATACTATATTATACTAGACTATATTCCGGACCTTCAGATTTCCACACATGCCCCAGATTCAACTTGCTTGGAATAATAGTTGCAGGTGGTAATTTGTTTAAATTTAAGTCGTACTAGAGCAAAACAACAGGCTATTGACGACGGTCCGGGATCAGTATCCTAAGGGAAAGATCCGAGGACAACACCACGTAATTTTTTATAGCAGTTGGAAACACTTGAGCTACGGACACCCGTCCCACCACTGTACCACTGAGTCAAAGTAGTCAGGTAGGCAAAGTAACGAAATAGTGAGTTGGAATCCAACCAAAGACCTTCGCGTACGAAAGGGGCTGGTGCATGTTAAATATGTCTTGGCCTCAAATGTCCTCATGTTGATATGGAGTGGAAGTTGTGAGAGTGAAAAGGCAACTCCGAGAGTTGACCTTTTGCAAGTTAGTATTAAGAGAAATGAAATACAAAGTCGAGTCACATTATTATGTCCACTTGCTAATAACCAGAACAACCACCTTTTGCAACATGGACAACAGGTAGACCGCGTTGGAGTGAGACAATAAGATTGCGGAAGGTTGCTACAGGTACTGGAGCCATGCAGACTGAAGTACGTTCGGTAGCAGTGGCAGGGTGCATGGTGGAGTGTCCATACTGCGAACATAACGATCGAGATGATCACAGAGTTGCTCAATTTGGTTCAGATCTGGTGAATTTGGAACGCAGAGGAGCACCTGGAAGTCTTCGTTGCGCTTCTCCGACCAATAGTGGAGATTTCTGGATGTATGGCACGTGGCACTTTCGTGCTGAAAGATACAATCCTTCTGAGGAAATATAGTCAACATGTATGGGTGTACATGATCGGCAACAACGGATACGTAACCCAATCCGTTGAGTGTACCTTCCACAGGTACGAAAGAACCCAGGTAATGTTATTAAAATATTCCACACGCCATCACACTACCACCACAATGTTGTGTTCTACAAGCAATGGTTTTGGAGGGTGTTTGTTCTCTTACGATTCTCAATAGGACGCGGGGACGTCCATCCATTCGATAGAGTAGAAAACGTGATTCGTCGGAGAAGGCAACGCTTTGCCAATCAGTAGCAAATCAGGTCTGGTATTGCAGCGCAAATTGAAGCCGTTTTAACCGATGCAACTTCGTCAGCATGGGTTTAGTGACCATCCGTCTGCTTCGGAGCCCCATACGTGGCAGGGTTCGTTTACTGTCGTCTTAGACACAGCTCTGGAAATCCTCTAGCTCGTTTGACACGTTTGTTGCTCAGTTGCAGTATGCAGGTAGGTCTTCACAAACCATCGTAACCGATGTTCGCCTCTCACGTCAATGACACGTATGCACAGCAGTTTCCACGCCTTTCATTTTCAATGGTACCGTTATTGCAGTCACGTTACACTTCCACCACAGCAGCACACGAACAAATCACCAGCTGTGCATTTTCCATTTTTGTTTTTGTTTTTCTCACTTTGTTTCATGTATTCGACAATTTTTAAGGAACAAAGAGTTAAACCTGGACGTAATTGATGAAACAACTCAAAATAATGGATATGTTATTGGGAACAATATAGAAGAACGTCACCCAACAAGCAGTAAATGATACTGTAGTGGGTTGGAACACATAACCAGTCAAACGTAACACGTAACCAAACTAAAAGAAGGTTGTCCAAAAAACTTAAATAAAATAAAGATTTTATTTAAACTTTAAACATATTTAAATAAAATAAAGGACGTTATCCGCCTTACAGACTGTGATAACGTTCAAGCAGATCGAATAAATCTCGATCTCTCCCATACAGCAAATTCAATTGCCTGCATATACAAGGTGTCCCTGAATTCATGGGTCAAACTTTAAGGGTGAGTAAAATACATGTAAAGAAGCATTTTTTGTATAGCAACATGGTGTCGGAAATAAAAAGTGCAGGTGGAAAAACAAGAAATGCCGAGGAAATGGAAAAAAAGCTCTTTACTTACATAATATTAAAGTAGCTGCTCAAATGTGTCACCAGCAACAACGATACAGGCCTGGTAGCGCCTAGCAAGTGATTGGCGTACTCTTTCGTAAATACAAGGTGTTTCACAAACTGTTGCAGCAGCGACTGAAAGTTTTGCAATGAGGTCCTCATCAGAATCAATTGGAGTCTCGTAGACGAGTGCCTTTAAGTGTCCCCTTAAGAAAAAATCGATACTTGATAAATCTGGTGGACGTGCTGGCCAAGCGACTGGTCCACCTCGTGCAATCCATCGAGGGCCAAAGGTGGCATTGAAGTAACTACGCTCATTGTTGCAGGAATGGGCTGGAACCCTAT
Source organism: Metellina segmentata (assembly GCA_947359465.1). NCBI lineage: Eukaryota > Metazoa > Arthropoda > Arachnida > Araneae > Tetragnathidae > Metellina > Metellina segmentata. The sequence goes on from OX375876.1 coordinate 19,482,920, forward strand.
CGTGCTGAAACCACATGGTAATTCGAACAGCAACTGGTACACTGTCAAGTAATTCTGGTAATACCTCTTCCATAAAGATTAGATACGTTCGGCCGTTAAGTCAATTTGGGAGCAAATATGTGCCAATAAGGAAATCGTTCACAATGCCCGCCCACACATTAGCAGAGAACCGCTCCTGGAAAGCAATCGGACATGTAGCATATAGGTAACCTACACATGGGAAGTGTGCAAATTAAAAATTCCGTCTCGCGTAAAGCTGGCCTTATTTGTGAAAAGTACATTTGCAGAGAAGCTCGGGGTGAATGTACTCTGCTGCCAAAAACCAACGACAGAAATCTACGCGCCGAGGATAATCAGCTGTCTTCAGTGCTTGCGTTTTCTGTAAATGGTATTGAAACAGTCTTTCCTCGTTCACAATTTTCCAAACAGTGCTTTTACTCACGCCTGTAGTTCGTGCAATCTATCTTGTGCTAGTGCTAGGATTATCTTCACACTCTCTCAGAATACGATCTTCCATTTCTGGATCTCGTACATGTCTCCAGAGACCCGAATCCGGTCTCTTGACATGAAATAATCTTCTCTCGCAAAGCTGGCGGTGTAAACGAGGAAAAATTTTGTAATCAGGCATTGTTCTATTGGGGAAGCGTTCATGGTACAACCTTAACACCTCTCTTCCGTTACAATTCGTAACCTCGTACATAAGATGCATATCTGCTTTCTCAGAGACGGTAAATTGCTCCATCACGCAAAAACAACAACAGCAAAGAATCGTTTCCAACAGCAAAGATTCTAACAGAAAGCTAATTCTCTAAAAGCAAATAATCGTTTGCAGCTCGCGTAATGCCATTCAAACTCAATAAAATTGTTTTGCAGACGATTTGATAATGCAAACTACATATACTTCTACTATTCAATATTTTTCTTCCCAAAAATGCATCTTTTTTTAAGCTACGTCACTACACGTTTCTATTGTCTGCTCTAAAAATATTATGTAAGTAAAGAGCTTTTTTTCATTTCCTCAGCATTTCTTGTTCTTTCACCTGTACTATTCATTTTCGACCCCTTGTTACTATACAAAAAATGCTTCTTTACATGTATTTTACTTACCCTTAAAGTTTGTCCCATGAATTCAGGGACACCCTGATATATAGGTTAAGTAATTTGCATAACCATACATGAGCCAATCACAAAAATGTATCTTGAAATATATCTTGAACACGATATATATCAATATATATCTTGAACACAATATATATCAATATATATCTTCAACACGATGTATATCAATATATATCTTTAACACGATAATTCCAGTTCGCATACGACACGTGTTGCAATGAATTGTCTTCAAGCTTACTAACTACTTCCCTGGCCAGCTAGGTCACCTGGTCTCTCTTCCATGGAGCACATTTGGGACGTTATATGAAGGCGATTGCAACCACACCGTAATGTTGAACTTTAGCCCGATAGTTGGAGACGGCAAGAAATTCCGCAGGACACAATTCGGGAACTTTATCAGTCTATGCCACACCGGGAGACACATTTAGGCCATAGGTGGACCAACGCCTTATTGATTTCCTCCCATTGTAACGGTCATATTCTGAAATAAATCATTCAATGATTCTGGAATTTGAATAGTTTGTTTTTCCATTGTATGTTCTCTTCACATCCACCAATGTTTCTCGCAATGGGACAACTCCTTCTTAGTGGGTCGATTCTTTTATTATAGAGTGTAACTGAAAGTGTAGTATACATAGTTTTCTGGTGCATACTTAGTTATAACCCCATTAGCTATCTGTCAAATTTCGATCTTAAGCAACGCAAGGAACGCTTTAAGGTAGCATCTACAACCACCCATTAGTCGTCCACAAACATTCCCACGATATGTTTGAAAATTACGTTGCTAAAGTTTGGGAGAGTACTCTAAGGAACGTAAATAAATGATAAGTTTCAAGATGTAATGATGGATAGATTTTAATGGGTTCAATACTGAAATTTAGTAATTAGAATCATCGCATTATGCTTGCAACGTTCAGATGCGCGAAAGATTGATACGTAATAACATTAGAATAAATGGCGAAACATCTGCTATAGTTTATATATGTATTTATAAGGCAGGTTCACAAAATCTTTTGGCAATAACGCTGGGGAAGAGTTGATAACGGCCGCTTAAAGGTGTATGTTAGCAATCGGATTTCGGAAAGTTTCTGAGTTTTAATGTGTCGTATGTCTGTGAAAGAGACATTAGAACTTTATTCGAAGGTTGATGGGTTTGGAAATTGAGAGTTTTATGACCTATTCGTATGGCTGCTTAAGGAAGGTTCATTTTACACCAACAGAATTCGGGCGAATTCATAGAGGAAATCCAAAATTAGAGTGAGCAACGGTAATATTTTTATGTGATCAAAACTAGGAATAACTCTCCCTTAGGCTAGGCCTCCACTTGCGATTTCTAGTCGCGGCGATCATAAAATCCCTGCCGCAGAAAATCTACTAGTTGCACGCACTACGATAGATAAATCGTTGAATTAGAGCAGTTTTCCAATGAATATTATTGAAACTTCCTGTGCGATTGCTCTTTGGCTTCGGGCGAGAAGTAAACGGAGGAAGCATCGTAATATAGGGTACATACAATAACAAATGAAATATTATTGAAAGTTCAGTTTTACAAGTTATTTGAAGATTTATGTGAGCAGACTGCAAAGTGTTTCCAGTATTACCGAATGACAAAAAGTAGTTTTGACGAATTGTTTACTAAAAAGCAACGTCGTATTAGACCAACACAACGGGTTATTCTCGTCGGTCCGAGATCAATTCCAAAGGGAAAGAACAGAGGACAACACCGCGTAATTTTGGACCACAACGAATTTTTGGGAATAATGGGTTCATCAATAAAATTCTTCAATTTCTTTAAATTCTTCTTGTTTTCAAATAATTAAAATAAGTAACTCAGTATCAATTACTACTAATATTCGACCGTATTCACCAACACGGAAGATTCGTTGTCAGACATTTTAAACAAGTATTTGCAGTGTTTAAAACAGAGACCAGAACAAGACTGGTTCAGAATTGTGACTAAACTATCACAAGTGGGTGCATGTCAGTGCATGTCCGTGTGATTCATTGGGTAGAGCGACAGTCGCATCGCAGCGAAAGTAGGAGCGGTTGCAACTTATTAATCGCTGCGATTGTTGAGTCGCATGTTTGTGCACTTGCATTTGAAACGAGGAATTTTATTTTTGCGCCTGAAAAATCGCGCGACTAGAAATTGCAAGTGGAGGACTAGCCTAAGGCTACTTTCGTATGCCTGACGGAAACTAATATTCATCACCTGATTGGACCGCAGGATTGGAGAGGAAACCCATCCAATGATTCATGATCAGAATGGTGCGTTTGACATAGTTTACACGTTAGCAATTTAACCACTTTTGTCGCCGCTCTCCATAGAAATGAACATCAACTCCACCTAATCCTGTGATATGATGTTATATCTCCAACAAGGCGATACGATGCCAAAATTTATATATAGCAGGTCGCTTTTATAGCAGATCGATTTTTCACAGATCAGTCACGTGACTACTAGTTGACATATTGAGTATTCTTTTTAAAGCTCCTCTCTGTAGCAATGCTCAGTCTCCTTATAGTTCATGTCCGTGGTTTAAATACAAGCAAATTCAGAGTTTGTCAATAAATAAAGAAAAATGTGTTCACGCAAAAATGTTTCAAGTTCGATGCGAAATAGCAACTGGAGGAGACATAGAATTAGAATGAGCAAAGGGGGTGAACTTAATATGTGCCCACGATTATATGACAAAAACTAGTAGTAGTGGTTGCCTAGTGAATCTTAGACTACTGTCGTCTGCTGGATGGAAACAAAGTTCATCATATGATTGATCGAAATGAAGGGAAAGAAAGATGCCCATCCTTTAATTCATCATCAGGTCGACCCCACGTCATAGTAGACAGCCAGTGTGGCTGGTTTAAAACAAGGTCGAATGGCAACGAAAAATGAAGCTGTGACGACAGAAGTAGAAGTAGCTTCTGTTGCTAAAAGGCTTCAGGTAATTGCTGGAAGAGATATGCATTGCACTGGGGCATTTCATCTGTTCATAATGGATCATCAACCGAAGTGTTTGCATCTTATGGCGTGATCTTTATGGAATCTGTCAAAAAAGCATCTGGTTGCTTTGAAAACATAGGTATTCATGACCACAGCTGCCATTCGTCAAGTAGCAGTGTCATGGAAAGAATTTAATAAATATTAAATAATTTATATATATATATATATATATATATATATATATATATATATATATATATATATATATATATATAAAGTTAATTATATAATATAAGTTAATTAAGTTTTTGTAGTGGTTGATACGATTACTACACTCTTTTAGCATCTTATATAATATTTATGTTTCCTTGGGTTAATTTAATTAATGTAACTTTTTATTCACATTGTGTGATTTATACGCGGAAAAGCTTTATATTAATACCCCGCCAAGAAATATTCCATTACTATTCTTTCAAAGTATAAATATTAATATCATTTTCACAGCTCATACCTCATTCGAACTTGATAAATTCTTCTCGAACATCCGTAAGACAAGTCCTTAACTTTCAACAGACTTCACTATTAAACATCCGAGCCAGATTTACTCGAACCTACAACAATGCAAATCCCAAACAATGATTTGTTATCCTAGAGTCAAAGATTGTGTACGAAGAACAAACCAGGTAACATTTCCCACCAATTAACTCTCGCAACAACCCATTCAAAATGCTAATTGGGTACTTAAGATGGCCTTTGAAGCCTTTTTAAGGATTGCGAAATGATTCTGAATTCTCGATTCTCGAATCGATGACGTTGAAGTCGAAGCACTGAATGGCTCAAGAGATGAAAAGGAAGGTGCTATTTGAAGAAAGCAGAAATTAAACAAGTTCAAAGATACAATAAACAGAAAGAAGTCAAAGCCTTTAATGAAGATTACTTATTAGCATTAATACTTGACTTAATTTGTTTATGACATTATCTATTGATAATATAGACCCAGTACTTTCTTGACCATACGAACATCAATATAAATACACTACCCTAAAATAATGGAACATACGCCAGCGGATTTGCATAAAATCCAATTACTTGTTTGGGGGTGTTTTTCGTGGTATGGCCTGGGACCTCTGTATATTATTCCTGGTCAATTGAACGCACACGCTTATATGAACATTTTGAACAATCAGGTTCTTTCTACGCTCTGGCAATTTTATGGAATGGACGAATGTTATTTCCAGGACGACAACGCTCCATGTCACGTTACAATCTCGTCCAAGCAGTGGTATCGAGATATGGATATAAAACGTCTTCCTTGGCCTATTCAAAGTCCCGATCTAAACCCCATAAAACATTTGTGGGGCGAGTTAGAGCGACGCTTACGGACGAGGGAATCACGCCCGAAATCTACAGCTTAGCTGGCGACATTATTTTAGCAGGAATGGACACAAATATCCATGGCTGTGTATCTAAACCTTGTTGAAAGTATGCCCAGATAGGTTGCTAGTGTAATTGGAGCATGTGTGGACCACTCCTTTATAAAGCATGTATTATTGCCCTTATACCATCACATTTTGCTGTCCGGTCCATTGTTGCAGGGTAGTGTGTAAACAGTCTGTTTGTATTTTGAAATATTGTCTACTGCACACAGACTGAAAATTAATTATATCAGTTTGAAGCTATGTATTTTTTAAAATAGCGCACTTTAGTTAATTTTTAAGAAGAAATTGAAAAAAGATCTTTCAGTAAAGAATTCCCAGAAATCCTGGTGGAAAAAATCCCAAATCTTTCTGACTGGCCTAGAATGAAAGCCGTAGGAGAATTCCGCCTCGCTACTGGCCACGACTGCCTTGCAAGGCATTTACATTGCATAGGCACCCTTGACGATCCACGCTGAAAGCTCTGCAACCTACAGGAACTCATGGACTATACACACCTGCGACACTGTCCTGCGCTCTCCGCTACAACTTTGTGGGAATGATACTGGGAAGCGAGGAACCGAATGGGTCCATAGACTTTCTTCTGTTTACTTTTTTTACCTTGCTTTTGTTCTGTTTTTTGTCTTCAGTTTTGTCTTTTGTACCCACCATTGGAAATAAAAAAAATGATTCGTATTGTGTGCTTGATCTCAAAGATCCGCTTTTAAATCGTTGCCATGAAATGGAAATACACACAGTGAAAGCTTTTGCAGTGGACGTACCCACTGAGCCACGACCACCCCATTTGTTGTGACATTTTGAACAACTTCAAATGCCAGCACTTTCTGGAAATCCATAAAACAAGCACGATTCACTACTTAAATTCAGGTATTCCACAGCAACCACATTTTCAACCCACCAAGGAATTGTTTTCTGTGAGACAAGCAGAAAATGGAACATCAGCGCTTTTTTATGTTCGCAAAAAATACATCCCTCAGGCTATACCCGGAGAACGAAATGGATGAGATCTCGTTTGCTTCTTCATTCATAATCTGCAGAACCAGAAGCAAAAATAAAAATTAAGTGAATCGGAAATGAGTTTTAAAGGATTGTTTCAAGTGTACTCAATATTCTCCTCATTGTTAAAATATTGATTGCTTAGTCCTTTAACAGTACCATAAGTAAGAACAATCGCGTCGAGGTTGAATGTGCTATGTGTTGTCTAGGGAAGAACGGTCTTTCAAAAATAACAATAGAAAATTTTTGAGTGGCATATATCTCGAATATTACATTATATTTTGATTTGTTAATTATATTTTGATTTGTTAATTATATTTTGATTTGTTAATTATATTTTGATTTGTTAATTATATTTTGTATTTCTTTTTGGTCTTTTATCATTAATTTAATCTCTAAATATTTCAAGTAGGGTAGGTGTTCCAAGTATCGCCCGTGATTAACATCGCCTACTCGTGTTAGCAAGCTACTATGCGCGACATCTGTGAGTTTAGCTAGTTACCTTGATGGTCTAGGGTTTTGCCACACGTAGCGCCACCGGCAAGTTTCCTATTAGTTATATCAACAAGACTGTTGCCTCGGAAGTATTTGAGGCTGTGATCGACGTATTTTTTTCTCCAATCTATTCGGGAAATATCCAGGTAAGTGTTTCCAAACCATCATTTCGTTTATATAACTCCAAAGTACATTCAATACTAAAGGTAGGTAGTTATGCTCTACTAGCAAGTCGTTGTTGTTTCTCATGCCTACACTGGCAGACCAGAGGAGTGCCAGGCCCGTCGAAGTCGGCAAGAGGCGAGGGGGGTGCGCCTTCCATGTTATTGAGCCCCATTGGGAGGAAGTCCGACTTTGCTCGACATACATGACACATCCGTTTTACAGGAAGGTCCCTTCCATACATCCATTCACTCACACCTATCGTAATTTAGATCCCAATCAGAGGCCGATACCCTTCAGATCAGGTACCCCCAGAGGAATTTATTTGGTATGGGAACATGGGGAACTTTGTGACCACGACCTATTTGACGTGCCCCAGTCACCATTAGTGAACACGACGGTCTTTAGCCAGGTCGAAGCGCCGATCTCGCAATCATCAGAATTGCAGGCTCCGCCGAGGACAGTACCCACAACCCCTAGCAAGTCGTTATGAATAGTATATACTCATTTCGCCTGGTGGGTGGTAAGGGAACAAGGAACAAGGGTACAAACCCACTCTTGAAAATTCTCTTGAAAAACTTTTTGAAGTTTGACTAGTTAAACTGCTATAAGTAAAGAAGGTATATGGAAACCAAAGGAGAATAGTTTGTAGTGATATTCATCTTGCTGAGATACAGAGAAATAGTTAGGGTAGGCGATATTTGAATCACCTACTCTATATAACAGAGTAGCCCACTGCTCTAGAAACTTTCGAGTTGTAGGAGGAGCAGGTTCAATTCCTGTCTGGCGCATTCCTCCATGGGGGATTTTTCTTTCTTGTGTCAGTAAAACCTTCGTTGTGTGTGTCTATTACTTTATATAGTATGTCTTGCGTCTGTCGCAGCACGGACAAGAATGGACCTTGCGCCATAAAACCCCAAAGACAATATACACTACCCTATAATAATGGACTGGACAGCAAGATGTGATGGTATACAGGAAAGAATACATGGTTTAATTGGAGTATGGTCCCCCATGTGCGCAATTACACTAGCAACCATTCTGGGCATACTTTCAACAAGGTTTTGATACACAGTTACGGTTCAATAGCTATGGAATTCAATGTACGTTTTGCCGCTTCGTTCAATCCGTCATCTTAATTAATCAAACTCATCAAAATTACGTGATGTTTTTCTAGGATATTTCCCTTCGGGTTTAATCGCATATTGCCAAATATACATCATTTCATAAAATAATTATGTTCCCTTTGCAAGGCCACGTGGGTATTTTTCTAAACAATTTCTCCTAAAGAAAGTTCGGATCTTTCCCTTAAGGGACTGATCCCGGACCGTCGTCAATAGCCCGTTGTGTTGCTCTAGTACGACGTTAAATAAAAAATTACCAATTACCAATTACCTAAAGAAAGTACAGGAGTAAAAAGTTTCTATTTCTGCGCCGTCTGTAAAACCATTCTGATGAATGCGTATTAGTGCTTTGATTTTACTTGAAAAGCACAGGTCCCATATTTGTTTACTGCTATTTGATGGGTACTGTCATTATATTCTGTTCATCGAGGTGTGTTTACTTTTTTTTAGTTTCTTAAAAACGTTTTCAGTAACTTTCAAGATCCCTTTGAGTTTGTAGCTAATTAGTGTCTAACGCAACTGCTAATTTAAAATTTTAACTAGACTTTTAATATATTATGTCACCGTATATTACTAAATAAAACATTGTAGGCATTAATCTTGACTCATTTGAAGTGCACAGAACGAAAACTAGCGCAACTGATAGATTTTTCTTAAAGTTCAGAAAGAAAGGGGAAAATTTTCGTAAGTTTGTTTTTAACATTTGAATGATAGATTTGAAGCAAACGAAAGTCGATGCTTCTATCACATGTATTTCTCAAGAAATGGATGAACCATTATTACTAGTTAGTAATGCTTTGTAAGTTTGAAATAGTATTAAGGCAAACATTCTCGAATTACCTAACTAGTAAATTATGGCAAAATAGCAGTAAAGTGAACAGGCAGAGAAAACAATTAATTAGAAATAATGCTTCTTGATCACAAGGAAATCTTATATTTTCCGATACCGTGATTCAAGATCTGATTCAAGAAACTGGGCCTAGAAGGCCTCAAAACGATTTTTAAGCCTATGGTTTCAAGTATTGTAAACGGAAAGTCGTAACAATGTAGAGAAAACTTGCCAAAAAGAATTGTCCTTGCTCAATGAAGTTAATTACGAAAGTCAAGGAAACTGAAACATATTCTTCACATCGTCAGAAAGCTCTCTGTAACTTTCTCAGAAAAGAGATACATACAGTCACAAAAATCACCCGTATATTAAAAAGCCAGTAAAAGTATCTGAAAATCCTGTGTTGGCACTAATAGTTGACCTGTAATCTTCATACGCATCAATATAAAATTATGTTAACTACGTGAAGGAGACTAATTCTAATTTGAATACTCCGTATAGCAAATTTACATAAGTCAAGTGATTGTTATATAATCATTATCAAGGAAACTTCAGTTTCAGCCACACAATTAGTCACTTATCAACCGTTATGCTGTTATGCGGTTACGTAAAGTTCATGTGCGAGTCCTTGAGATTCATTTTTTAAACGATAGAACAAAAAATATACATTAATATGAGACTGATGGCGCTGAACTGAAAAGAAACTGAATTTTTTTTTCTGAAAAACATCAATCCGAACAAAGTTTTTTAGTATCTCTTTGCTACCTTTAGAAATATATGCTTGTATAAATGAGGCTAAAAGAAATATTTGGCAAAATCCTGTTCAATCAACGACTAGACATTGTCATTGCATCAAATGTTTGAGGCAGAGTAATTAAAAGATATAATTACTAAGAGGAAGATAATAATGTGCGAAATAACTTTAAAGCTGAGCAAACATCCGAGAATACTAACGATAGAAACACCGCTCGTAGATTTAATGAAACTAAAATGCCTGTTGAAAAAAAGAAAAAATAACTTTTTTTTTATTTTACACCCGTCTGTGGCGTATCTGCTATCAGTCGACGAGCAGCCCAACAAAATGGCGAAGAAGCAAAAAAACGAGAGTAAAAATTAGCCTCCATATAGTTGTCTGCAATAAACTCTAAAACAGTGGGGCAGTTCTTGAGATGGACATCATCAATATCACCCTGGTGACACAGAGGGCAGCAAGCCTCACGTACTGCAATGACACTAGCAATTCTTCTGTGCATACTTTGAACAAGGTTTGGACATACAGCTATGGGTATTTGTGCCCATTCCAGCTGCAAGAATATCGTCACAGCTGTAGATTTCGGACGTGGTTACTTGGTCCGTAAGCGTCGCTATAACGCGTCCCACATATGTCCTATGGGGTTTCGGTCCGGACACTGAGCAGGCCAGGGAAGACGTTTTACATCCATATCTCGATACCACTGCTTGACAGAGGCTGCAACGTGACATGGAGCGTTATCGTCCTGGAAGTAACATTCGTCCATTCCTTAAAATTGCCAGAGCGTAGGAAGAACCTGATTGTCCAAAATGTTCATGTAGGCGTAGGCGTTCTATTGACCAGGAACAACATGCATAGGTCCCATGCCATACCATGAAAAACCCCTCAAAAGAAGTAAAAAGGTTTTTATGCAAATCCGCAGGCGTCCGGTCCATTATTGTAGGGTAGTGTATATAAAAAAACTCGTAAACTGTATAAAAAATGGGATTAATGTAGAATTCATATTGAGCTATTCCAAGTCCTATAAAAATGTCTAAATTCCGGTTTCCAGATAAATTGTGGTATGTTTATTGAGAACCGAAGCAAGAGCAAGATATCTCAGAAAGTATCCTTTTGCTACCCCAAAGCCCATAAACTATACTTAAATACTTAATATACTTGAAAGGTTGTTAATGAATTTTGTATTCTTCCAATCCGTCATGTTCTTGGAATTAGCGCAGGTAATTTTAGTTAACATCGTTCTAGAGGAACACAACGGGCTATTGACTACGGTCCGGGATCAATCCCTTAAGGGAAAGATCCGAGGACAGACATCAGAGTAGTGTCTCCAAAATAATCACGTTTTTGTGGCATAGTCATTTGGAGAGTGAGGTTCCAGCTCAGATACGACCTCGTCATCTCACCGTGGTTCAAAATTACTTGGTGATGTCCTTGGATCTTTTCCTTCGGGTTTGATTCCGCACCGTCGACAATAGTGTGACGTTAGTTAAAATATCTACGTATGCACACCATGCCAACGTGAGAACATTGGAGGTCACAACATAATTAACATACTTCAGCCCCCACGTAACTAACGTCTTTGATAGAATCGAGAGTTTCGAACTCTCATCCTTGATCTATCTAATCCACTAGATTCATAAGGGATAGAGCGGTGAAAAAAGGAAAAAATAAATTTGGAAAAATACTTAGTTGGTTAGTAGTTAAATTAACGTCGCACTGGAGCAAATCAACGGGATATTGTTTACGGTCCGAAATAAACTTAAAGGTAATGGTAATTTTAGTTAACGTCGTACTAGAGCAACACAACGGGCTATTGACGACGGTCCGGGATCAGTCCCTTGAGGGAAAGATCCGAGGACAACACCTCGTAATTTTGAACCACGGTCAGATGACGAAGCAACACCTGAACTGGCACCCCACTCTCCAAACTTCCACGCCAACCCAACGTGAGGACTTTCGGCCACGACAGATTTAAGGTGCACCAGCCGCCTCTACACCATACGTTTACAAACATCCATGCCCAGACCCGGATTCGCACCAGGAACCTTCCGATCTAGAGGCTAACACCTTAACCACTATACCGGTTGGTCGGCAAAGTTAAAGAGAAAGAAAGAAAGACCACGGTCAGATGAAGAGGCCACACCTGAGCTGGCACACAACTCACTACACCCACACCACGCCACCAACGCAAGGGCATTTAAGGTTACGACAGACAGATTTAATTTGCATCAGCCCCCTTTGTACACACCGGTCTTTGGTTGGATTCAAACTTAGCACCCTCTTATTGCTAATCCATTGCCGTCTTGTATGCGGTGGCCGGTGTATGTAAATTATGCCATGACCTCAAATGTCCTCCCATTGGCATGCTGTTACACATCCACTAAGGCTAGCAGAGCTAGACCAGGTCCATGACATTATACAACCTAAGGAAATCCAATACCAGCATAGCATCGGCAGGAAGATCCCGCCAGGACAGCCTCAGGCACACAGGAATGTGTTCAGGGGAAGTCTGCTCAGTGGAATACTTGGTGCAGACCTCAAAACACTTAGAACCCTCCGCATATTTCAGAGATCTAAGATGCCCAATGAGGAAGCGAACGAGAGTGGTCTGGTCCCTCTTGTTACAACCAAGTGGCAGCGATCCACCCGGTCGGGTACTCTAATACCAGTGATGCGTGGTGTGGACAAGTAGGTATTTCAATCAACGTCGCACTGGAGCAACACAACGGTCTGGGGTCCATTCCAAATGGAACGATCCGAGGACGACTCCTCCTAATTTTGAACTACAGAAGTTAAAGGGAAAATATATGAAGATACATTTTAAGTCTTTACGGTGAGTATTCTCTGTCCCACTCAGTTTTGTACACAAACTTCTTTTTCATACGGAATTCTAGCGATCCCTTTATTCATCATATTCATTCCTTGAATTCTCCGCCCCTCTCTCACAAGAGTTGAAATCCACACATTTCCTTTCCCTTTTTTTTATCCATCTCTCTATGCAGAGCAAAAATAGAAATGCTGTCTCCATTCAGCTTTTATTCCTCTTCAGTCCGTATGGTAATCAGGAGGCGGAAGAGCCATGTTTATAAATAGAAGAATCCCCGGAAACATAATAAATTCCAACAGGTTTCTTTTCTTGCTCGATGCAAATTTCAAGCATCGATTGAGAAAAGCAGCGAATGGGATTGTTTACTTCACGAGATGTGATCCTCTCTTCATGGCAGAAGTGGTGTGAAAGCTCCTGGAAAGGGGGTTCCAACACCGACGTTCTCATAAATTCCGAATTACAGATTGACATTATCGATAGCGGTACACATAGATACTTTTTACCTTATTCCGGTGGTACAAACTGGTGTAATTCAAGGACATAGTTGTATATCAGGTAGGAAGGTATTTTTACTAACGTCGAACTATAAGTGACTCATGGCGACGTTCCGATATCAAACCAGAATGGAAAGATACGAGCACAACACCATGTAATTTTGAACCACGGTCAGATGACGAGGCCAGACCCGAGCTGCCAACCAACTTTCCAAACTTCCACACCACGTCAACGTGAGGACGTTTTAGGCCACGATAGATTTAACATGCAGCAGTCCCCTTTGTATACAACGGACATGGATTCAAACTTGCAAACCTCCGATTTCTAATACGTTGCTCATCCAACGGCTTCTGACCATGGTTCAAAATTACGTGGTGTTGTCCTCGTATTTTTGAGAGTTGTTCCCTTGGGAGATTGATCCCGGACCGTCTTGAATAACCCGTTGTGTCGTTTCAGTACAACGCTAAATCAAATACCATACTATACTATACCAACTGTTCTAACACGGCTTTGGTCTTTTGGCGGAGTTCCATGTTTGGCGAAGCTGCTCCAAGCATGAAACAACGTCAAGTAAGATATATAAGTTGAATTAACGTAGCACGAAAGAAACACAAAGAGCCATTGGCGACGGCTCGGTAACAATCAAAAAGCGAAAGGTCCGATGTCCACAAATCGTCATTTCGAAGAACGATCAGATGACGAGGTCAACAACTATCTAGAGGGATATAATGCAGTAATACATGTAAGAAGTATCGTCAAGGAATGAGATGTTTGATTCTGTTTTGCAGATTGTAAGTTTTCCCGGGGATTATAATATACTGCTGTTTGTAAAAAATGTAACACCACGAAGAAATCATCAGAATTAAATGAAATTTAATACATAAACAGCTTGTATTAGTACAAAAAAAATGAATATATTTTCAAAGCAAAAAAACAATATTAAGTGTCCGAAATCAGTATTTGATGTAGCCACTACGCGCTGCAATAAGTGCTGCTATACGGCGTGGCATGGAGTGAAACAGATGTTGAATGTCTGCTTGTGGAGGAGAATTCCATATTGTTTGTATGCGCACCCAAAGTTCGTCTTTTGAAGCTTTAGGACGCGGTTCACGAGAGCGACGCCGACCAACCAAATCCCACACGTGCTCAATAGGCGACATATCCGGCGAATAAGTAGGCCAAGGAAGAAGTTGCATGTATTGGGCTGTAAAGATGTCTCTAACATTCCTTGCAACATGTGGACGTGCATTATCCTGTTGAAAGGTAGCTCCAGGGATGCCTTGAAGGAAGGGAACGACTTCGGGCTCTAGCATTTCACGGACGTACCTGTTGCTATTCAGATTACCCTCAATTTGTAGCAGCTGAGATCGTCCATGATACGAAATCGCACCTCAGACCATAACTCCGGGTGTTCCGCCACTATGGCGTTCGATAACGCACTCTGGAAGACAGCGTTGAACAGCATAGCGTCTAACACGAATGCGACTATCATGGTTCCACAAATTAAAGCAGGATTCGTCAGAAAAGACAACATGTTACCAATCAGCCCGCCATGCTCTGTGCTCATGAGCCCATTGCAGACGTAGTCGTCGATGGTTTGGCGCGAAGGGGGATCCAGTATAAATTAATCCTTACACGCAGTCCACGGTGCAACAGACGTCGGCGAATTGACGAAGCCGACATTGGTACAGCTGTAGCAGTAGACCAAAGTGTTGCCAACTGCATGTAGGAAGCTGTACGGTCAATCACCGCCATGTGGACCAGGTGCCTATAATCGTCACCCTCCGTCGTCTACTCCCAGTTTTTCGAGTTGTCCAGTGCTCGACGGTCCACAGTTTCCAAACTCGCATCACTGTGGAACTGTTCCGCTGCTCATGAGCTGCTATTGCGCGATAGGAAAATCCTCCTTCACGAAGGCCGATGATTCTCCCCATTCAAACTCCGTAAGTTGTTGGCATTTCTCCCGATTTCGTCGTGGAGGCATACTTAGGTCACACTAAACGTTCGCCACTAAAAAATAACCATGCACTATTTTCAACGTCCCGCTACAGCCCTCTATTTATACGCTTTTAGCATCAGTACAGAGGGCGCTGCTCACACCACGCATGCGTGGTGGCTCTGAAACTTTACTACTTTGCATAGCATCCTATAATTGAGATTTGCTGCAAATTTCATTTCATTCGGATGATTCCTTCATGGCGTTGAATTTTTTACAAACAGCAGTGTATGATTGTGCGATGACGGTATAATTGTTAAGAAAGTAGCCTATGCTGAAAAATCGTATTGCTCTAAATTACAAGTCATTGAAATAAAGTTAATAGCTGCATCTATATATTATATTTATATATTATATTTATGTATTATACTTATATATTATATTTATATATTACATTTTTATATTATATTTATATATTATATTTATATACTACATTTATATATTATATCTATATATTATATATATATATATATATATATATATATATATATATATATATATATATATATATATATGTAGGAATACTAGACAACGGTAGTTGTCTACTAGTCTGGAAATAACTCATTATAAGAGCAACGAGACTTGTAGGAGTCAGTTGCATTGTAGTAGGAATGCAAGGCAAGACTGTCACGAGCCATTCACATTCCGGTATTCAGTTACGAGAAAATTAATAGAACAGACACTTTTTCCCCTGGACGCCATTGAGAGCTGACGTATTTTTTCCGAGCAGAGACGACTGCTGCAGATAATGACGGAACTGTTTTAAAATATAACTCAACTGTACATAATAACTGTGGATATTAATTCATTAAATATCAATGTGCTGTAAGATTCGAAGTCTTTAATATAGACCTTACCAAACAGAACAACACGAATCTTACAAAAAATGGGGGCTCGGCCGGGATGTGAAAAACCGTTGACGACCGCGACGATTCTCCTCCTTCGTACGAGGGCTTGAACGACGGATTAGCAGACCCCGAAAGCAGTGACGATTGAACCGGCCGGCGGAATGTTTTGACTACCTATGCAAACCTGGACTTGTGTTGTAATCATCTGCAAGAACAGTTTCATGACTTCTCCTGACGTGGTGCTGATGATAGACTGAAACGAAAAAAAAAAAGAAAACGCGTAGACGAAAAAACGCGTAGACGCAAAAGACGAGTTGACGGAAAAGACGGATAGAAGGAACTTTCGAAACTGTGAGTACAGAATTTTGTTTTACTTGATGACATGGCATATTTAACTAAGGCCCGAAAAGCAGATTTGCTAACATTGATTGACGAATTAGGCCTAATAGTGCCAGCGAATCCCAAAGTAGCGCAGTGCTTGAAACTTATAATAGATTATGAAAATTATGACGAGGAGATAACAAAAAATCTGTTGAGCGTTATTAGAACTGAACGCGAAGAGAAAATTGAAGCCGAAAAACGCGCAGAGAAAATTGAAGCCGAAAAACGCGCAGAGAAAATTGAAGCCGAAAAACAAGCCCGCGAATTCGAATTAAGGAAACTCGAAATCGAAACTGCTAACGGACAAGGCAACAGTTATGGTAAAACTACCAGCCTATACAATAACGATTTATTGAAATTGATTAACCGTTACGAGACGAATAAGGATATTAGCTGTTATTTAACTTTATTTGAAAGACAGATTAGTCGTATCGAAATACCAATAACGGAATGGGTTACACATTTGTTGGGTTTACTCCCATTGGATTTGGCTAATCTTATCACGCGTGAGCCTGACGAAAAGGCTAATGACTATGAAAATGTCAAGAGATTATTGTTGAAACGTTTTAAATTAAATCCGGAACAATTTAGGCAAAATTTCCTTTCGCATAGAAAAGAAGCGTCTTCTACTTGGAATGACTTTGCTCATGATCTGAAAAATTTCTTTGAAGAATGGACGAGTGGGTTGGAAGTATCAAATTACCAATACCTTAAAGAACTCATGATTACCGATCAACTAAAACGAAAAATACCCAATGACGTTCGAGACCATTTTATAGACGAGCTACCGAAAATAACGAAAATAGACCAACTCGTCAATAAATTAGACGAATATGAAGCGGCTCGTTGTCATTTAAAAACCAATAGAGATTCGAAAACATCAGACGATAAATATAAGAAGCGTTTCAATAGGGATTTTGACAAATTAAAGCCTCGATCTTTCGTGCGCCCTGAACAAACTAACACCAATCATATAAAATGTTACAACTGCAATGAATATGGACATAAGTCGATAAATTGTGAAAAGAAAACTGAGGGTGTGAGATGCTTTAAATGTAAAAATTATGGGCACAAGGCCGACGTGTGTCCCAAAAGAGATGTAAATAGAACTTTAATTAATAGCCCTTTTAATTCTCGTACTAAGCTAAGAAAATATGTTGAAATGTGCGGGAAAAGATCTAATGCGCTAATCGACACAGGAAGTGATGTGTCAATGATAAAATATGAATTTTATGTTGAAATTGGATCCCCAAAATTGAGTTTTGATAATGTGACTTTAATGGGTATAGGAGAACACATTTCTCCTCTAGGTTTCTTTTCTACAGAAATTATTATTGATGACTGCATTATTGTTACTGATGTTTATGTTTTAAAAAATTTACCTGATCATATTGTTCTTGGGTTCGATAGCATAAATAAGTTAAATCTTACTTTATCAGAGAGCGGAATTCATGTTTTGAGCAGACGCGATAATTTTCGAGTGAATTACGCAAGAATTGTTAATTTAGCGAACACTTCAGATTCAACTAAAATTCAAACCGAAACTCATCTCGAAGTAACTAATCGTCTGGAACCAAACACTAAGTTGGAGACAAAACGAACCATAGCAGAAGATAACATGTTTTACTTTTCTTGTCGCCACAAATCAGAAAATGTTAATTTAGCGGAAAGTTTCCTAACTACAATGTTTAACGCTGTGACATTTGACGAATTAGATCTAAATCATGTTTCTTGCGTTAAGCAGAAGGAGAAACTGACAAAACTTATCAGCCAATATAAACCGTGTAAGACGAGAAGCACGAACTTGGAAATGAACATTATTTTGACTGACGAGGTCCCCATAAGCCAGCGTTCACGCAGAATGCCGTTCGCTGAGCAAAAAATAGTTGAAACTCAAACACAACAGTGGTTGAAAGATGGCATCATTAAGCCTAGCTGCTCTGATTTCTCAGCCCCTATCGTGTTGTGTAAGAAGAAAGACGGTTCTTCTAGACTCTGTATTGACTATAGGAAATTGAATAAGAAAATTATTAAAGATAGATTTCCCTTACCCCTAATAGAAGACGTTTTAGATCATTTGGAAGAAGCTAAAGTTTTCACTTCCCTTGATTTAAAAAACGGATTTTTTCATGTAGATGTAAATAAGAAAAGTACCAAGTATACATCTTTCGTTACACATGAAGGGCAATATGAATTTCTGAAGGTCCCTTTTGGTTTATCGGTTAGTCCCAGTGTTTTCCAGCGGTACATATACACGGTATTTAGAGATCTTTTAAGGGATAACACTCTCGTTATCTACATGGACGACATGATAATTCCCTCACGAGATGAGAAAGAAGGAATCGAGAAACTTAAACGTGTTTTAAAAATATCATCGGAATATGGATTAGAATTGAATTTTCAGTAATGTCAATTTCTTAAACGAAAAATAGAGTTTCTTGGTTATGTAATAGAAGACGGGACAATTCGACCCTCCCCAGCTAAGACGTTGGCTGTACAGAAATTTCCACAACCACAAACAACTAAACAATTGCAAAGTTTCCTTGGTCTTTCAGGATACTTTAGGAAGTTTATTCCTCAATATGCCAAAGTGGCCAAACCTTTGAGTGATTTACTCAGAAACAATACAGAATTTAGGTTTGGGCCAGAACAAAAAGAAGCATTTCATATTTTAAAGGAAATGTTGTCACAAAGCCCAGTACTACACATTTTTCGCCAGGGAGCGACTCTAGAACTGCATACTGATGCAAGTAGCCATGGATTTGGGGCGGTGCTCCTCCAACAGTCAGACGACGGGAAGTTTTACCCAATATACTATAAGAGCAAAAAAACGACACCTCAACAAGAGAAATATAGTAGTTACGAACTAGAGGTACTTGCCGTAATTGAGGCTCTTAAACACTTCAGGAACTACCTTTTAGGCTCGAAATTTAAAATAATCACCGACTGCTTAGCATTTCAGAAAACTATGGAAAAAAAGGATTTAACCCCTAAAATTTCAAGATGGTCTCTTTTCTTAGAAGAATTTGACTATGAAATAGTCCACAAACCTGGTAAACAAATGGCCCACGTGGATGCACTCAGTAGATACCCTGTAATGCAAGTGATGCAAATCATTGCAGATGACGGAATAACTCATAAAATAATTGCTTCCCAATCCAATGACGACCACATTACCGCAATTAAAAAACTGATAGAAGATGGAAGTAATTCAGATTATTTTACAAAAAACGGTGTCGTGTATAAATACGATAATGATCGTGAACTTTTAGTTGTCCCCAGAGCTATGCAAGACGAAATAATACGACATGCACACGAGAAAGGACATTTCGCTGTAAATAAAACTGAAGAGGTAGTTAAGCGTGAATTTTTTATTCCTAAATTGAGGAAACATGTTGAAGATTTTATGTAATTGTGTACCATGCATACTCAGTAATAAGAAGCTAGGAAAGGCTGAAGGATTTCTAAATCCAATTCCTAAAGAGGACGTTCCATTATACACTTATCATATTGATTTCATAGGTCCGTTACCTTCAACATCTAAGAACTATCGGCATATCTTCACGGTAGTAGACGCATTCACAAAATTCACTTGGTTATATCGTACCAAATCTACGACATCAGGTGACGCAATAAATAAACTCAAACAACAACATAATAGTTTTGGAAATCCTGCGAGGATAATCTTTGATAGAGGATCCGCTTTTACATCTAAAGAATTTACAGATTTTTGTTGCGAAAACGGGATTGAACACCTAAAAATCACAACAGGAATCCCAAGAGGCAATGGACAAGTAGAAAGAATGCACAAAACCCTGATTCCAGTGTTATCCAAACTTTCAATAGAAGAACCGATCAAATGGTTCAAACACGTTGACGCCGTACAAAGAATACTCAATAGTACAACCTCCAGAAGCACAAGATGGACACCCTTCGAACTTTTGACAGGTGTGAAAATGCGAAACAAAGAAGATCTCAAGATAGTCCAGCTTTTAGAAGAAGAATATACTGAAGTTTTTCTAGAGAAGAGGAATAAATTAAGAGACGATGCCAAAGAGAATATCCTAAAAATTCAGGAAGAGAATAAAAGAACGTATGATAAGAAGAGGAAGAAACCTCATCAATACAAAGAGGGCGATCTTATTGCTATTCAGCGGACTCAATTTGGTGTCGGAATGAAATTACGACCGAAATTCTTAGGACCATATCGAGTGAAGAAAGTGAAACCCCATGATCGCTATGACGTTGAGAAAGTTGGAAAACATGAAGGACCGAACTTGACGTCGACAGCAGCTGACCATATGAAGTCGTGGTTCAATA
The DNA here is from genome assembly GCA_947359465.1 of Metellina segmentata. Taxonomy (NCBI): domain Eukaryota; kingdom Metazoa; phylum Arthropoda; class Arachnida; order Araneae; family Tetragnathidae; genus Metellina; species Metellina segmentata. Next base: position 19,503,640 of record OX375876.1, read on the forward strand.
ACTAATACTGAATCAATGTATTCCCAGATACTGTTTTGTGTTTTTTTTTAGGTTTGTCGTGTTCCTTTCGAGGACGAAAGATCATCAGGATGGCCGATTGTAGGAATACTAGACAACGGTAGTTGTCTACTAGTCTGGAAAGAACTCATTATAAGAGCAACGAGACTGGTAGGAGTCAGTTGCATTGTAGTAGGAATGCAAGGCAAGACTGTCACGAGCCATTCACATTCCGGTATTCAGTTACGAGAAAATTAATAGAACAGACACTTTTTCCCCTGGACGCCATTGAGAGCTGACGTATTTTTTCCGAGCAGAGACGACTGCTGCAGATAATGACGGAACTGTTTTAAAATATAACTCAACTCTACATAATATATATACTAGCAAAATACCCGACCTTACTCGGTTTGAATTGGTTTACTCTAGATTGAAGAGACAATCAAAATATATAATGACTTACGTTTTTTGTAGAAAAAAAATTTATTTTAACACCTTTCGCCATCTTTATATTTTCTACAACTTACTTTGGACACAAATCCTACACATGCATATCCATTCATGTAATACATTTCACATACATCGCACAATTGCTGTATGACAATGCTACAAAATGACGAAAGGTGATACTAAGGTTACTACTATAAAAGACGATTTATAGGAAGATTTGGAATTCCCTTTCTTAAGTTCTTTCATGTTCAACTCAATTAATTAAAATTACTATTTACGGCGAGTGCTCTCGCACTCATATTCAACAAAACAATATTTTTTTACTTGTGGCACTCTTGCCTCCGGTATGCGACATTGTGAAATTTCGCAATCTTCTCCCTGTCATTATTACAACGAATTTTTTAATGTTGGAAAAAGTTCTAGTTTGGATTTTTAAACATTACTATTCTTTCAATAACGGCATTATTCTTTAAATAACGGCATTATTCTTTCAATAATGGCATAACTACACTTAAAATTTACTGAAAATTTATACTGACTTACCTAACATTTTTAAGTCTAATACTTTGTGGTGCTGTTGCGTGTGATGAGAAGGAAAACACATTTATTAAAAATAATAAATATTTAAAACAGGAAACAGCGAAATAAAACAAAATAAAAGATGTCGCAAAAAATTGTTCTAAAGATATTAATTTGTGATTCAATTTTTTTCTCTTGATCTCGCACAGTTGCCACAACTTACAACTAAAAGTGCACAAAATTTAGAAATGTGAAATTAATTTAGAGCGAAAGAACCAGATAAATATCACTGCTCGCGCGATCTTGTTCATTCTCGTTTCATTGAAAAATATCGTCTGTCCCAAATATATTCGGAAATCGTTTTCATTGCGCAAAGAATAAAAATAAGACTCGAAATAAATGAAGTATCAGAGATGAAATTGCATAAAAAAAAATATAATTTTTTGAAGAATAATTACTTTTTCAACAGTACTGGTAAAACCAATCGAAGTAATCGTAATATTCAATAGACATTCCAATTTTTCCAAAAACTAGCAAATTATGGTTGATTTAAGTATACTTACTCAGGTGTTTTAGCATGAAACTCATCTAAATATAACAATAAAGAAATGTTTAATATTGCGTTCACTAAACTAATAGATACTGTATAAAATAAAATACAATACAATCAAATATCTGGAATACAATTCAAGTGATGTCTACACAAACACACAAACACAAAATCGAGCATAGAACAGAAAGACGGACAGACAGACTTTCGCAACCAATGCCACTCACTAAATGAAGATAAGTACTCACTGTATGCAAATTTTCATGAAAATATCTTAAACCGCGTGGACGTGTATAGGGCACAACATACAGACAGACACCAAACGAAAAAAAGGCGGATTCAGCATCAGAAGGGTCCAAAACGGATAGAAAACTTGAAATGGGTCGAAAATATTGAATATATATATATATATATATATATATATATATATATATATATATATTATATATATATATATTATTATTTTATATATATATATATATATATATATATATATATATATATATATATATATATATATATATATATATTTTTTTTTTTTTTTTATATTATATATCATAAATAAAAAGGATGTGTTTTTGAGTGTGGTTATGTATGTGTGTGTATATATTCTCTATATACCAATCCACGCCAAATTTGGTACATTTAAATTTTAGAACACTGTGGAAAACATAGGCTATTTCTTTAATATCTTCAGACCAATCTGTAGTCCATGAAAATTGTGTCAGGTAGTCTTAAAAGTGCCCCTAGAAGCGCTATTTTAAAATCTAAAATTTATTTTTCTTCAATAAATGCACATAGATAAGGGAAAACGCTCTACAGGGTTAATGTTTGAGTTAACGCAGCAAAATACCGTAGTCATATTTTAGCTGCCGCGGTCATGTTTGAAACCCGAGCAACGCCGTGTTATTCAGGTAGTTGTAGATAATTATTCCCTCACTCTTCAACATTAATTCCCCCATTTAAAAAAAACTTACCACTTTAAACAGAAACTAAATCCCACGATGCTAATCGCGAAAGTACCTTGTAAGTTCAAATTTAATCATATTTAAAAAAAGAAGAAAGCAACTTTTCATTTTTGAGGTCATTACTGTAAGAGGATAACGTTTTCTTCAAGTTACGACACACTTTATGTAATGGCCTTCATTCTATTTTGCGACTTTTAATTAAGGAACTATGCATCGGCTATGTCGAAAGCTTCACGAAAAAATTAATTTTCTTGCACTATTATTTATAAGTATTAATTCCCTTACAAAAAAAAAAGCGATTTCCCTTCGAGCGCTTCGTTTTACTATCAGTTGCATGATATGCTTTTAACTTAGAATTCGTCTTACCTGTCGAAACCGGGGTACTACGTTCAATTTTGAGTGGAACTAAAAATGGTAAATACGGAAAATGTAATAACAGGTATGAGAAAATATAAATGATAGATAAATTAACGACATCGCGTTCAACAGACCATTAAACAAAGAATGCTATAAAAGCTCATTGGTCTCGCGCTGACGTCATAATCTGATGATATTGCAGCGCAAAGTTGAGTCACGAAAATGCGCCCTGACGCTCACATTATTTTAGTCTAGCTCCAGATTCCTTTTAGCGAGCATGAAGTTTGAGTGGACATTTGTTTCGTCTCTTTGCGCTTGATAAATAATAATAGCAACATAACTTCTTAAATATTTAATATTTGTTCAGATATCGAACTTCGAAGTGTGAAAAATCGCAACAATTTCAAAACATCCAAATATATGCATAATGAACACCGAAGAATTATAGGAAAACGTCAACGGGAAGAACGATTGAGAAATGGGGATCCTAAAAGATCTGGACATCTGATACTCGCGTTTCAACGGGCTCGGAGTTGTCTTGAGAGTATAGGCGTCGCATCTTCAAGGTGAATGAATACCTGAATCAAGTGTACCGAGTATCTCCACCGCTCAGTTCGACGCAAATTAGCATATGAGAAGACATAAACGTTTTATAATCCAATTAAATAGATACACTGTAGTGCTGATTTTGTTTGTTCTCAATTCACCATATGGTCCCTACTGACATGTTTAACGCCTTAAGGGAATCCGGACACAAAATGTTTTTATTATTTTAAGAAATTCTCTGTGTTTTTCTGCTTAAAATGAAGTCTAAATAATGTTTCTATCTTAATTAGAACTAGAGATATAATAACTTTTGTGGTGCGTTGTTTTGAAAATCTAACACTCTTGACAGTTGTTGTCATGGCAACATCTGTCTTTGAAACTTTAAATGCGTTTTTCTCCATGATACATTTTTTCAAGATTTCCTGTATTCAAATTGCTATAAGTCGAAAACCAATAAAGTTTAAGGGTTGAAATTTGGAATATATCTTTTTCAAACATTATACTTTAATTTTGATTCAGCAAATTTTAAACAAATATTTACTTTTAAAATTATAACTTTAAAAAAAAAGTACCTTAAAATTTTCAAATATTTTCATTCAAAATTTTTTTTTTTATTAAATTAATATTTTTTAAATTGCTGAATCAAAATTAAAGTTTAAAAATTTGTGAATAATTTACTGCAAGAATTTTGAAAATTGATCAAGAATATTTTGAGTTTTAGCAAGTTAAAATGACCCCCCTCTTTTTTTCAAAAAATTGTAATTAAAAATTTTTAAAAAACTTTTGGAAAAATTTTGTGTTGTGATTTCGCTTATTAGTTAAATGGGTATTCAGCACAAAAAAAAATCAAAATTCTAAATTACTTAATAAAAAATATTTTTTAATGTGTCCCGGACCCCCTTAATCCGTTTCTTTTCTGTAAAACTAAATGTACATAGCGCTAGTGTTTTTCGTGGTAGAAATTGGTTCTTGTATGTTTCGTATGATAGGGTAGGTAAGCAAGTCATTGAATTAACATCTCAGTGGAGCAACGCAAGGAGCAAATGGAGATTATACAGGATCAATCCCGAAGGGTCATTTTTAGGCACGGTTGGATGACGAGGTCACTCTTGAGCTGGCATCGCATTTTCTAAACTTCCACGCGAACGTCAGGATATATGAGACCATGACAGATTTAACGTGTACCAACCCTCATGTACAAGATGGTCTTTGACTGAACCAAGTTTTGAATTAGCAACCCACCTGTTGCTAATGCGTTACTATTCCGTGACCCCACGAGAATTTGAAAGATACGTAACGGATATTTTCTACAACACGATTGATTTGCAGTTAATAGGAATGTTGGAGAGTGCGGTGTCAGCTCGGGTGTTGCCTCGTCATCTCCGCGTGGTCATCCGCTCACTCTCTCCAAAATAAAGTGGTGTTGTCCTTGAATCTTTATCAATGTGTTTCCTCTGCACTAGCAATCTGCGAGAAAACCTGGGTGTACTTCTCTTCAATCTGTAGCGATAAAAGATCTTGTGTTTCGACATCATTGAGGCTGTCTGCCTTGTGCGGGGCGAAGTTTGGCCAAATATGGCCCTTGGGCCCCAAAATGTCATGCAACCAACTAAATCTTCCTCTATGTAGGGAATATCACACATTTTCTGGAAGCCAGCAACCTCCTTCGAGGCCAAGAAAAAACTCTGTCGTGAAAAAACAAAATTTAATATTTCCCTTATTGAAATGGATGGCGGACATTTGGGGGTAAAAATGAAAAATCAATCATGTTGTCAGCCAACGGAAAACATATTTCCTAACCCTACATTGAATTTTAAAATCTACATATATTGATGCATATCCTAAACAAAGGGAAATCTATATATATAATTCTCTTACGTGGCACGCAAAAAGACGTTATTTGTTATCGCCTTTTGGCAACACTGTACGATTGATTGTTTATCGCGAAGTCTCGCGCATCGATTGAATTTATAGCGTTATCGGATGAAATTTTATTGAAAAAAAAAAGGAAATTTTAATGAGCTGTTGCGCTTAGTTTATAATAGAAATAAAAAAAAAGCGGAGGATCGTTTCAGGGCCATTTAAAAAACGGTCCTTTTCATGGTCAACAATGATAGTTCAACAAGACGCTTGCACTACAACTTTCGGCAACAAACTCAATGAAAAAGTGTGGGTCGTTTGAGTGCTGGGAAAATGTACACACAAACAACATGCTGGGTATTCAATTTCCAAAGCAACGCTCACATTTCGAGTCAAAATTTGCACAAAGTTTTCATTTGAATTCCGATTTTAGAGATACTGTATATATTTTTTCTGTAATACAGCAAATTTAGATTTGAAAAACATTTTTTTGGTAACATATTTTGTAAACAATCCCTTCTGCTAGGACACATGTCTTCATTGAGGCGAGCGAAGCGAGCATACGTTCGCGCAGCGAACCAATGAGGATTGCGAAGCAATTCTCCGGGGGTTGGCGAGCGTTAGCGAGCAGGGGCAGGCCCCCTAGTGTTTATTTATTACATTTTAAAACAATGTTATAAATAATTGGTTGGTTTAGTATTATGGCAAAAGGGTGTATTTTGGTCTAGATGTGGCATACGCGAGACAAATTACACCAAGTACCAAATAAAGAACACAAGAAAATCCTTAGTAACACAGAAAAGAGAAATACACCCAGGATTAGTGACCCTTATGGGATGTTTGTCGTTAAATTAGCGTCCCCTGGAACAACACAAAGAGCTATTAGTTACCAGGAATTGAACACCAACCGCTTATATCGAACAGGGAAAAGCAATTGGATTTCATTCGCACTCTATTAACTGTAATTACACGCAGTTAAGTCACTTTGGCTTGTGATGGAGGATTAGATAGTGGGGTGCCAACTAAGGTGTTACCTCGTCATCTGACCGTGTTTCAAAATTAAGAAGTACCGTTCTCGGTTATTCACTAGCGGGATGGATCTACGGTTCTCGCCAATAGCCCTTTTAGTTTCTCCAGTGCGATGTTAATTTACTACCAACATCTCCTTTGCTAAAATAGACTAGTGACTAATGGTGGATAAGAAGGTAGGTCGCACTGGAGCAAAACGACAGACTATTGGAGGGTTAAGGACGATTGTACATCCATTAAGTATTTTGGGGTTTGACTAATGGAAGAAGCGACTTCTTTGATATTGGTATCTTTTAATTAAAGTCGCACAGGAGCAATACAACGGGCCATTGATGACGGTACGGGATCAACTCCGAAGGGAAAGATCGAGGACAACATCACGAAATTTCGAACCACGGTTAGAAGACGAGATCACACTTGAACATGCACCCCAATCTCCAAACCTCCTCATCACGCCAACGTGAGGACATTTGAGGCCATGCCAGATTTAACGTGCACCTTCCCTTTGTACACAACGATCTTTGGTCACTAATTATCCCACCAGTTAGGGAAAAACACTCTTTCTGATGGGACAGATGTCGCCATCATTGACAAATATTTAGCTATACGGTTATTTTTCTTAATTTTTCCTATGGTGCTTTTTCCATTCAAAAATAAAACATCGACAACGTTAAGACATCGATGTTAAGAAGTCGATGTTCAACAAACATCGACTGCAATAAATCGATGGTAAATACATCAATGTTTTTATAAAACATCGATATTTTGAAAACATCGACATTGATGTCGCATCCCTAGTTTTCAGACCCTTCACCCTTGGCCTGGTTATAAAAATTATGCTAATTGGTTATTTTTAAAATTTTTATAATGGTAGTTATTTCATTAAAAACATCGACTACGTAAAAACATCGACAAGTATCTTGGCGAATCTTTGCATCGATGTTCAAAAAACATCGCCTCTAATACAATCGATATTTTTTTATAAAACATCGATGTTGGATCCCTACTTGCTATACCTAAAAATAACACCGACTTGTGGTGTTAGAATCAAAATAGTTTCGTCTGAAAAGCAAAAAAAAAATTGCTTCTGCTTGGTGTTCGTACTTTTGTTCACCCTATCATGTTGACACAGTTCGCAAGATGGTCATGAAATTCCTTTCGAGGCTCCCCCTCTAAATAAAAATTAGAAATGCTAAAAAAAAACCAATCAAAATTGCACACTGAATTTTATTCAATCAACGCAAATTATAGTTCCGCTTATCGAACAGAGGAAATGCACAAAAATATATCTGTAAATAGTCAATAAATCATTAACCCCATTTTTCAAATGACAAGATGTCTCGTCATCAAGATTTTGATGATATTTCGATGAGGACAAGATAAAGATCAAGTCAGTTTGCGTTCCTCTATTGACTAGATATCTGGTACATTAAGATCTGTTCAGTTTTGCCAAGGGGGAGAGAGGAAGATCGTCTAGAGTCTAGACAACCACCATAATTGACTAGAAAGCCCGTCGAGACAAAAAAAAAACCAGGAGGATTAACCATTCTGATGGATGTATAAATGAGGTACTTCTCGTAATTAGCAAAACTGGCCTTTTTTGGATGGATCTCCGAGGACATTCCCTTAACTCATGCTTGGAAAAGAACGGTAGCTGTCCACGCAGTTAACAGTAAAGAGAGCGACAAAATCTCACCTGGATTCCTCTATGGGGTGGTAGAGCGTGAGCATCTTGGGGTGCTTGAACCTGTCCAGTTGCCGGACGCTGAACCTCAGGATCTCGGTGATGGTCTCCCGACGCTTCGGCTTGTGAAGCTTCTCGGCACATCGCTTCTCGAAGCAGAACACAGCGGCCTCCTGCACACAAAGAGACAAATGTTAAGAGAAAATTGGAATATTTGTTACTTTAACGTACGCTGCCTTAATAGAGCGCGTGTAAGACGAGAAGGCAGATGGCCATGATAGAGTCCATCTAGAAAGGTGTTGCATTTGCCACCATAAGGTTCCAATTGGTTTCGACGAGAAGTATCGTACACAAAGATATGACAATATTGAAAATTACGAGGCATCCCGTAATAAAGATATTGCCACTATTTTATAAGATCTAGATTTTGTCAGTTTTCAACCAATGACGAAATGTCAAACTTGATCTTTCTTCAAGACCGCGTCAGTTTTCCTAATGACGAGACACTACTTCGAGACAATCACCAGGAGTATTATCTGTATAAATTGATCTCTAAAATAAAATCTTGCCGTGATTAAGCCTCTTGGTGATTGTCTCGAAGCGATATGCATCATTTGCAAATCTGGTTAGATCTTGAGGAACCCGATATCTTGTCGAAACCACTTTTAGGGAGTTCAATAGCAGAGATAGAAAAACCACAGAAGATTAGTTTAATAGCAGCAATAACATATGAAGTAAATTAGTTCAATAGTAGCAATGACAAATGAAGTAAATCTATCTATATACACTACCTTATAATAATGGACCGTACGCCAGCGTATTTGCATAAAATCCGACTACTTGTTTGAGGGTGTTTTTTGCCTGGGACCTTTGCATGCTGTTCCTGGTGTCCTGGAATGGACAGAAATACCCATAGCTGTGTATCAAATCCTTGTTGAAAGTAGGCCCAGAAGCGTTCTTAGTGTAATTGCATAAAATGAGCAAACATCCCCCTGTTAAAGCATATATTCTTTCCCTTATACCATCATATCTTGCTATCCAGTCCATTATTATCGGGTAGTGTACATAAAAAAGGATGTGGGTATGTAAATGCGTGTATATTCTCTATACAAATCTATACCGTTTGACCAAACCATACCAAATTTGGAACAATTATACTTTAGAACACTTCTGAAAACTTAGGTTATTTGTTTCCTGTCTTCAGACAAATACGAAGCTATAAAAATTGGCACACTGGTAGTCCTAAAAGTTTCCTCGAAGTCCCAGTTTTAAAATTTAAAGCTCATTTTTCTGAGATAAATGGAAATGGACCAGGAAGCACGTTCTACAGAGTTTGTGTATGAGTTAACACAGGGAAATGTCGCAGTCATATTCGAGAAACCCGAGCAACGTCAGACTATTCAGCTAATTAGTTTACAAAGTAAAACGAGAGAAGTTTTTTTTCCCGAACTCTGTAAAAACCAAGAATAAAAATACAGTTTTGAACAAAAGTAGAAAAAATAGTAAAAATCCCCAAGCCGAAGTATTATAGATATCGACGAAAAAGGAAAAATTAATAACCACAAAAGGAAATAATTTCAACCTTTAGGACATTATCAAAAAACACATTCAACAAACAGATTTACCTCTCATTGCAAAGCACTTTTACTGTCCAAAACCTGAAACATCTTTATTGAAAACTACAATTTTCCTTTTAACTCTCTAAGTGGTTTCGAAGAGATATCGTGTCTTCTAGATCTGCCAAATTTCGATGGGAGGTATTTCGTCTTCAAGATATTGCACATTTTATGATAAATAAGAGATCAAGATCTTGTCAGTTTTCTTTCTAATGACTATATATCTTGTCCATTAAGTTCTGCAAAGGGTTTTCTAATGACGAGTTACCTCGTCAACACAATCACCAGGATGGTTAAGGTATCCAAACGCGTCAAAAATATCATTTTTGACCAAAAATTATTATAAAGTGTTTAATCTTATATAACAGAGTATTTATTTTACTTTCCAAAATATATTTGAGTTTTTCTCTAAGTTAATTAGGTGCAGGGATATTGCGATTTTCATCATGGCGTTAAAAACGGAAGTAGGTATGGAAAACAATGGAAATGGCCGTTAAATAATCAAAAACCTGTCAAAATTAAAATTTAAAACTTACTTTTGTTTACCAAGTATAATTTTAGAAAGGTTTCTTAAATGTTTAAATGGTTGATCTTTTGGAAATATTGGGAACATTTTTAAAGAGAAATGAAGAACAGAATTGTTTACACAAACAGTAATAGAATGATATATCAAACGATATACTTCAAACAATTTTTTACTTTAAATGAATTTTTATGCGTTATTTCACCACTTGAAATGTTATAACACAAAAAGTTATTAATGGATTCTCGGAAAACTGCGAGACCGTTCGTTATAATGTTTTCTATTGAATGATTAGGCTGATCTGAAAAGTTTTTAAATTATTGTCATTTATTAAAGAAATAAGACTGTTAAACCATCAAAAATCTTATATTCATTTTTACATCGTTTGAAAATTTTTTGTTTAGTTAAATATCTTTTTGATTCTAGTTCATTCCCTAGAATACTGCATGTAGTTTATATAGTCAGCATCATTTTTAAAATAGGTTGAATAAGGTTTCATGTAGCGCATTTGAAGTTTTTGACAAATTTCTTTAAAATATCATACAAAATGACCATTTTTACAAAATTATTAATACATATTTTAAATATTTATAGCCCAATGCTATTGTTTCTTAACATGAAACAAAATAATATCATTAAAATGTTTCTATAACGCATTTTAAAAACGTGTTCTGGAACGTGTCCGGATACCTTAAATTCCTATCATTAGTTCATTACCCTTCATTCTGCATAAGTGTGCACCTTTACTTACCATCATGTCGTTAGGAAGGGATTCTATGATACCTAGAATGGATATAATTATTTTGTCTAGAACATGTTGTAAGCCAAATTCCTCATTTGATATATTTCTTATGATTTAATGTAGCAAAATAGCAACTTCGCATTAAATGCGATATTTCAAGATATTGAGACAATGGTAATCAGAACACAAAGTGCAAGATTTGCCACGAACTAAATGCGGTGATTTCTGGGAATATAATTTTTTTGTGTGGAAAGATATATTTTCATTTGATATAGGTACTCAGCATAAATATAGTCACAATACAGCTTTATCGAAAGTACAGAATAGAATACTTCAAAGAAATTATAAAGGAAGAAATCTTATAGACTATTTCAGAGAAGATTGCCTCTTAGTCATCATAGAGAAAGATGTCGAAGACATACAGGAAGATATCGAAGTAGACATCACAAAGAAAAACGTCGAAGACCCATATGCAGGAAGGTACCGACGAAGACATCATAGTGCAACACACATCGAAGGAATTACAATAAAGGTAGATATCGTAGACAAAAGGCTTGAGGCATGAAGAATAGCGAATAGAAATCACAGAAGAAAAACTATATTTTAATATAGAGTTTTCTTGTAATTCCATAATAATCCTGGTCAAAGCATGTTTTATTGAAAATTCTGTTACTTCGTATAAAATAAAGGTTAATGTGCAGGTACTCAAAATACAGCATTAATGTAGGTACAGAAAACAACGAATTGAAGAAATTATAAAGGAAGAGATAGAGATAGCAATAATAGAATATATAATAAAAAAATCATGAGAAAGACGTCGAAGGAAATACAATAAAGGTAGAGCATCAAGACACCATGGTGGAAGACAAAAAGACATTAAGACGTCATCGACTAAAGAAAAAGACACATGAAAATAGCTAATAGATATCTTAGAAGAAAGCAATATTCTACTAACCTGTGTGTGTGTTTTCTTGCAATTCCATAATAATCCGAGTCTTTAAAAAACAACATTTATACAAGCCTTACGAATGTTCGGATAGCCTAGAACCAATTAGGCAGAATATTTGGAATTCTACACTACTTAAAACAAGATTATCAATGGCAAGTACAACAGATTGAGCTCGTATTTCTGTTCTTGAAAAGTATTGTTCTGCCAAACCTTCAAAAACAAAGAACGAAAATGCCCTTTTCGAAGAACAGAAAAGAAATATCCCAAAGCCGAAGAATTACCAGATGTCCACGACAAAAGAAATATTAACGATCACAAAAGGCTTTGGAATTGATCTTTCTGGAAATCCTGTTAAAATCACAAAAAACATAATCAACAACATTTCTCCCTCATTCCATAACACAGATATTTTTAACCGAACAAAAACTCAAAAACTTCTTTCTTCGAATACTTCTTTTCCCCCCTTTAAATTCCTCTCATTTATTCATTATGCCTCATTCTGCGTAAGTGCGTCCTTTTCCCCTACCATCACGTCATTAGGAAGGGATAATAAAGAGAACGAGAGGGAATAATATCGCTGGAACTTCTAATTAAAAAGTGCTTAACGTTGCCATCGATCCAGAGCTAAAAGAAGGCTCGTTTTCTTTTCCCTCTGCATTCCGAGGGTGCCGGAATTCTTCCCCTATTATTCCAGGTGAGAAAAATTCCTGGGATAGTTTCCTCCTTTCGCGCGATTGTTGGCGCAGTTATTGGTTTCTCTGATTCTTCTCTGTTTGCGTTCCGGACAAACGCCTTATTTTAAATCTAATTAGAGCAGAGGTTTGACTGAGGTCTGTTTCTTTGAAACGGGAAAGGAGCCGGTTCGCTCTTCTTTTCCATTCTTGACACTCGGAGAAGTGATTGGAATGGCATTCGCGTTGGCGGTTCTGCTTGTCAGTCGTCAGGTGGTGACAGACTAGAAAGTAAAAGTCGTAAAACCAAGTAAAATTTATCAGTACTAGGGACTAACGCTCGTCAACCACTGGAAGATTGCTTTGTAATCCTCTTTGGTTCGAATTAATGAAGACTTATGTCTTAGCAGAAAAGATTGCTTACAAAATATAACAGTCCAAAAAAAAAATTCAAATATAAATTTGTTGTATTACAGAAAAGTTATTCAGTACCTTTGAAATCAGAACCCGAATAATTTGAAATTCAAATGAAAACTTTGAGCCAATTTTGACTCGAAAAGTGAGCGTGTTTGAAAATTGAATACCCAGCATGTTTTTGTGTACATTTCCCCAGAACTCGAGCCACCCATACACTTTTTCATTCAGTTTGCTGTCAAAAGTTGTAGTGCCAGTGTTTTGTTAAACAATAATTGTTGGCCCTTGTTTTTAGATAGCCCTTGTTTTTTATATTTTGAAAGAAAGTAGCGCAATTAACTATAATTGTTGACTCTGAAAAAGGCTGTTTCTAAAATGGCCCTGAAAGAGCCCTTGTATTTGATATTTTGAAAGAAACTCATGCATATAAAAATAGCAAATATAAAAAATAATGGAAGCAAATAGTAAAACAGAGTCAAAATAAATAGAAAAGTAAAAGTTCTGCCATTGTCACTGAATCACCTTCAATTAAGCTTTCATTGGCTCGTCTTGTCCGCTTTCTTTGATTTCTATTACAGAATCAACTATTATTACTTCGATTATTTCTTCCACAGCTCGACTAATATTCATTATTTTTCTATTAAATTTCATTCGATAACGCTATAAATTCAATTGAGGCTCGAGGCTTCGCGGCAAACAAGCAATCGTACAGTTTTGCCAAAACGCGATAACAAATAACGTCTTTTTTGTGTGCCACGTCAGAGAATTATATTATAGAATGCATTTGTACCATAAAAAAAATGTAGCATTTTTACTAAATTTTTCATAACACTGTTCCGATCCCTACCATTATGTTTAACCATTTTTCTATTTAAACAATCTATTATCGGCCATTTTAATCTCACTAAAAAATCTTCTATACGGATATTCTTAACAGTTGACTCATGTAACACTCCAAGTGCATTCAACTATTATTCTATTAAAATATGACCATTTTTGTTTATAGCAAAGTGTGGTCAGTTTTCTTCTCAGCGTGATCGTGTATCCTTCTAATGACGAGGTATCTCATCTACCAGATCTGATCGGTTTTACGAATGACGAGATACATCGGAGAGACAACCACCAGAAAAGTCAAATGGTCTCTACTATCCACAGTTTTTATTTTTAACCTAGTTAGGCGTTATTCTCTATCCATACTTTTACATTTAATTTTTTTTCTCTGAAGGGATGATATGTCAGACATCCCAACGCCACTTTACAGGTCAAATATATTGATAGTAGACCGTTTTCAAAACAATTAGCTCCTTTAAATGTTAAAACTCCCTCAAAAGTTCTTAAAATATGCCTAAAAATATTATCTTTCTTTCTAATATAAAAGAAAATTTTTTAGTCTCTTTCAGGTTTATTCGCTTTGCGATTGGTATATAGCTTGTCTTGTGATAGAGAGTCTTGTGGTTCAACGAGCTAATGCATTTGGAGTGGAACCATCGAATATGAAAATCTTAAAAAGTACTATTACAACACGGATCAGCTGAAACATTTAAAACTATGAGATTTCCTCTGAATTTTAACAATATGTTATTTATTTAACAATTTCCTTTTTATATGGAAATGAGACGTTTTGCTCTTGACATTTTAAAAAACAGTTTGTTTTTATTTACCGTATATTTCCGTGTATAAGCCGAGAATTTTCGGAACGTTTTCTAAAGCTAAAGGACGGGGGTCGGCTTATATACGGATCAGCTAATCTCGCAAAAAGTAGGCAATTTTCCGTTACTCGGGCACATGCGATAAATATCGCAATGGGAAGGGAAGGGAACCTTCAATTAACGTCATACTAGAGTTCCGGGATCAATCCAGCAGCGATCCACATGGGGATAGATAATGAAGCATTCCACTCCCCCTCATTGTTGAAAAATATAGTTCGTGAGGCGAACTAAATATGATTATCGAGCAATCATCGGGGGTTGACGAGCGATAGCGAGCAGTTGGCGGAGCCCCCTAGTTTAATAAAAACAAAATTTCCTCTTAGGTTTTCAATAAAGTATCTTCAGCGCCGTTACTTAGGCATTTGATGCCAAGTACAAAATCACAACAGTACATTCAAAGAGCATGTTTAGTGTTGAATACACATATCTAACCTCAAATATTAACACTTCAAGTGATTTCGATAAAATACATCCATCAAGATGGGACTAATTCTTTTAATTATAGGATAGCTCATCATCAAGATATCTTCAATGTTTTTATGAATACGAGATCTAGCCCTTGGCGGTTTTGTTCTAATGACGAGATATATCGTCCATCAGATCTAGTCAGTTTTGCATCGAGACAACTCCTAGTAGGGGTAAATGAGCTGCGTATTTAACGATGATTTCTTCTATCATTTTTGGATTATTAGGTATTCAGAATTACATTTCACCTCTTTACTTTACAAAACTTCAAATTTCTTTGATGTAACTCACTTCAGAGTGTATTTCAAACCGTTTTATTACGAAGTAATTACTAGGAGGCCCTTAATATATCCTAGCCTTAGATGGGCCTTTTGAATATTAACGTAAACTAGCCACTGCGTGGCAAGCCCGGCGTTGCTCGTGCTGTGCTGTAAGGTATTAAGGTACTGTGCTGTTGCAACACTGCGATGTAAGGTATTAATCTGGAGTAAAATTTTCCAGAGATTTCAAATCCGTTGAAGATATATTCAATTTAAAAATTATTTATTTAAAGAAAATCGTATTTTTAGGTATCAATCTAAACTGAAATTTTCCGCAGATTTCAAATACGTTGAAATTTTTTTATCTATCTTTAGCAATTCCGATTTTACGAAAAAAATTAACAATCCCAGTCAATATGTTTTTTATTTCTTGCTCTCATTCGCCGAAAAGGGGACAATAAATGTAATCTGTTTATTTTTTTTAACGCAAAAAACAAAAACAGCAATCTGTTTTTCAAAGAGAAAGTTCAGGTGACATCACAATCCCTTGCGAAAATATAAAAAAATTAACGTGAGGGAGAAAAGGCTCATTTTGGGGGGTTTCTTCTTTCGTCAGGACGAAACGCGTAAGAAGAAGCAGGTAGAGAATAAAACTATTAAATTCATTTAAAAATCTTCTAGATTGAATTTTAAAATTCGCCGCTACCCAAAAATTGCAGAAAATTCGGACTACCTGTGTGCCAAATCTCAATGCTGTAAGTGCCATAGAATCGTCAGGATTCTATGCTACTTCACTTCCTTTTATAATAGTAGAGATTAAGAACCCAAATTAGCAGGCTCCCGAGAATCTTTTATTAGCATTACTAAAAGAACTTTCAAAGATCGAATCTTTATAAAATGAATAGGTAGGTAGACATTTCAATTTACTACCAATTCAGGAGAAACGCCACAATCCATTAGCAATTCCAGAGGTAAATATCTGAAGACAAAGTCTACTCACTTTCAACTACGGTCATGGGTAGTTAGGTAAGTATTTAATTAACGGCACACTAGAGCAACACAAAATACATTTTTGACGGTCTGGGATCAACCCTCGAAGGGAAAGATCTGAAGACACCACCAAATAATTTTGAACCACGGTCAGATGACGAAGTCAAGCCTGAGTTGGCACTTCACTCTCCAAAACTTCCACACCGCGCCAACGTGTGAACTGCGGTCAGATAACGAGACCAAGATCTCAAACGTTCAGTTAAAGTGAGGATACTTTAGGCCACCACCGATTTATCGTACACCAGTCCTCACGTTAACAACGGTCTAAGGAAAGGTTGGTTTTGGGTTTTATGGCGTGCGGTATATTTGGCCAAGCTGGGTGAAATAGAAGACAACAAGGTAGTAAAAAACAAGTAAAAAGCAGAAGGGGGAAACAAAAGGGAAGACAGATCTCTCAGATGCATAGGGGTTGTGATGCCCATACACACTAGGGATGCGACATCGATGTCGATGTTTTCAAAACATCGATGTTTTAAAAAAAAACATCGATGTTATTAATATGGATATATTGGAGTCGAGGTTTTTGTAACATCGATGTTTATACTTGTCGATGTTTTTACGGTGTCGATGTTTTATTTTTAAATGAAATAAGTACCGTTATAAAAATTTTAAAAATAACCAAGTAGCATAATTTTCATAATTTTCAAATTGATCATACTTTTAGACCAAAATGGCCAAGGGTGAAGGGTCTGAAAAGTAGGGATGCGACATCGATGTTGATATTTTCAAAACATTGATGTTTATAAAAACATCGATGTATTGGAGCCGATGTCGCATCACTAGTTGTTATACCAGTTTTAAGAAATGGGGAAAAACGTTTAAATACACAGAATTTTAAAAACATCGATGTTTTAGGGGCGATGTATTATAAACATCGATGTTTTAATTTTGATCATCGACGTTTTGCTGTCGATGTCGCATCACTAATACACACCTGAAGAACATGTGCCCCTAAGGGCCCACAGTAACGGCCGTGTGTGTCTTCCCAATCGTCGAAATCAGATTCGAAAGTGAAATCATCACCCATAGCCCCATAAATGTGATTTCCTTAACCGCTTTCGCCTCTGAAAATCCCATCTCATTACAGAACTCGCTTTTAATTCCATCTGCTCATTAAAACAATGGAAATAGATTCGAAGGCTCGATTTCGAATACTCGGGCTTTTAACCGAAATCAACGGGAATGCCCGGCATCTTTGAATGATACTCATTCCCCGCATACCCGCCGGAAGACCTGTTGGACCACGAGGAATCTGCCCTATTCGCACCAAGGGCATCCGGTCACAGTGGCTGATTAAATTAACCGATCCGGGGGAGGTGGTGGCGGCCGGTCACTGCAGTTCACAGTGCGTTCATTAAAATACAAATGCGTGGCCCAAAATCACGGAGATTCGAATCATTCGGATTCGAATTCCGCATGGGTGCGAGGAATGTTAAGATAATTTTCTCGGGTCAGACCGGGTAATCGGGAAACGATTATGCTCTGATTGTTAGCAAAGCGTAAGATTTGAACTGGGGAAGAATAGGTTAAATTCACTCTACTATGAACGATGTGCGAATAAAAGGGGGTGGTCTGATATATTTTCTGTGGCTGCACATGTAGTCAGACGAAAGAAATGAAATAACAGTATGTAGTTTTATATCTACGACTAAGCTGAATAAACCGGCGTTGCTCGTGTTTCAAATATGACCGCGACGTTTCCCTGTGTTAACTCAAGTGCACAAACCCTGTAGAACGAGTTTCCTTGTCCATGTCCATTTATTGCAGGAAAACAAACTTTAGATGTTAAAATTGGAGCTTCAAGGGGCACTTATAGGACTACCTGTGTACCAATTTTAATGGCTACAGATTGGTTTGAAGACAGGAAATAAATAGCCAATGTTTTCCGCAATATTCTGAAGTATTAGTGTACCAAATTGGGTGTGGATTGGTCAAACGGCGTAGATTTGTATAGAGAATATACTCACACATATACACCCACATCCGTTTTTTTACATATTGGAGATTTTGAATTGACCTTGGTGTTAAATAAGCGCAATCGATCGCACAATAATAGGCGATGCAGCTATCCTGGTTGGAAGAATAGCGTATTAAATACCCGTAGGTAGGTATTTAATTAATGTAGCACTGGAGCGACACAACTGGCCATTGGTGACGATCCGGGATCAATCCCGAAGAGAAAGATTGAATTGGATTGGACGTCGTAGGCGGACACTGTTTCACCTGTGAGGCTTTCAGCCGCAAAGTCCGCCTTACGGAGGAGATTCCTGGAGGAGGGAGAGCCAAGCAATACACAATACACATTAAACATGAAGTACACAACAGAAAGTGGCAAGGCAAGTGAAAGGCAAAACAAGTAAGCACAAAAATCTATAAGGACGAAAGGAAAGGATGACATAATTTGAAAATTGATGTAGAACAAATGAAAAAGGACAAACGAAAATAATATAACAGGGTGTGTGTGTATTTTCCCTATACAAATCTACAACTTTTGAACAATCCGCACCAAATTTTGTACACTTATACTTTAGAACAATGCGAAAAACATAGGCTATTTCTTTCCTGTCTTCACACTCATCTGTAGGAATGAAAATTGTCACACAGGTAGTCCTAAAAGTGCCACTCGAAGCCTCAATTTTAAAATCTAAAGCGAGTTTTCCGCAATAAATGGATATGGATAAGGAAAAACGTTCTACAGGGTTTGTGTATGAGTTGACACAGGGAAATATCGCGGTCATATTTGAAACACGAGTAACGCTGAGTTATTCAGCTCTAGTATACAATAAATAAAAACCATATATGAAAAACCTAAATCATATTCAGAAGAAGGGAAAAAATAAAGAACATTCTAAAATATTAAACCTTTAAAGACAACCCAAAAGGCAGATGCACTAATTTCGAAAGAATAGCCAAGTTATTTCAAGAACGTACAACTTCTCAGCTTTCTCAGATACAAGCAATGTTAGAGCTGACAAATTCCACCACTTTAAGGCTTTTGTGATGGAAGTATACATTCTTTGCAGTACTTCGGTACCCATGAGAGTAGTTTTGAAGAGAGGGTTTCACAAAATACCAAGAACATGTGAAATCACAGTCAAAAAGGTAGTGGATGGGATCACTTTCTCGGTCACAGTTGCACAGAGCACTTGTTCTAAGAGGAAATCCAAGCACGGTACCATTTTACTTTTAACCACAGTCAGATCACGAGTTCAACCTCTGGATTGACATCCCCACTCCTTTCAAGCCGTGCCAACGTCGGACTACTTGTGAAAGTTAGATACACACACAAACCTATATTTAACAGTCAAATTATCTGCTTACAGCTAACAGTAAGGTGCAACAACTGCGTTTGCCTCAGAACATATTTGCTTACATATGAATTAGTCAAACCTTAAGGGAGCAGCTCTGGGATTACTAGAACAAGCCTCAGTAAATTATTACTTCCCGGAACAACCATAACTTCCCGAGTCCGATTCGAAAGCAAGATGCGGAAGGATTTATTCGGATGCAAGAGAGAATCCTCACCTGATCTATCACCGCTGCATCTCGCACTTGAGCTGGGAGAAACAGCAGGTGGCAGTGGGAAGGAAACCGTCCGCCTTTGTTCCAAGGAGTGGTGGTCCCCTGATTAATTCCTCATCGAGTGGTCAGGAGGGCAGTTGGAATAAAGGGGACGTGTTCGGGCGTGTCTAGAATTGGCTTCGTGTTCGATGGGCCGTGCTTTCTCCTTTCGAGGATCCCGTTGTTTGCCAATTCACGTCCGCAGTGAGGTAAAGAGTTTGGGTTTATTAGAGATAGAGATGTGAGTTTTGTCTGTTTCGCTTTTTGACGTGAATGGAGCCAGGGACTAATTGAAATCGTAGAGTGAAATAGTGTCCTGCAGTAAGTACTTTCTGCAGTGTGCTGTAGTATATACGTTCTGTAGTATGTACGTACTGAAGTATATACGTCTGTAGTATATACGTTCTGAAGTATATACGTCTGTAGTATATACGTTCTGAAGTATATACGTCTGTAGTATATACGTTCTGAAGTATATACGTCTGTAGTATATACGTTCTGAAGTATATACGTCTGTAGTATATACGTTCTGAAGTATATACGTTCAGAAATATAAACGTTCTGTAGTGCCCTGTAGTTTGTACGTTCTGTAGTGTCCTGTAGTATGTACGTTCTGTAGTGTCCTGTAGCATATACGTTCTGTAGTGTCCTGTAGTGTATATATATATATATATATACACTAGTGTCTTGTAGCATATACGTTCTGTTGTGTCCTGTAGTATTTATGTTCTGTAGTGTCCTGTAGAAAGTAAATAATGTAGTGTACTGTAGTATATAACTAAGTTCGTTTGTGTCCTGCAGTATATACTTTCTGTAGTGTCCTGTAGTATATACGTTCTATAGTGTCCTGTAGTATATACGTTCTGTTGTATCCTGCAGTATATACGTTCTGTAGTGTCCTGTAGTATATACGTTCTATAGTGTCCTGTAGTATACACGTTCTGTAGTGTCCAGTAGAAAGTAAATTCTGTACTGCTCTGTAGTATATACGTTCTGTTGTGTCCTGTAGCATATACGTACAGTAGTATCCAGTAGTATATACGTTCTATAGTGTCCTGTAGTATATACGTTCTGTAGTGTCCTGTAGAAAGTAAATAATGTAGTGTACTGTAGTATATACGTTCTGTTGTGTCCTGCAGTATATACGTTCTGTAGTGTCCTGTGGAATATACGTTCTATAGTGTCCTGCAGTATACACGTTCTGTAGTGTCCTGTAGAAAGTAAATTCTGTACTGTTCTGTAGTATATACGTTCAGCAGTGTGGCATAGGGGAGACCGTGGTCGGTTGAAAGTACGATTGACACAACGCTAATAGTGGGAGAAATTAGCGATAATGGGGAAAGTACAAGGGGAAAGGACGTGGCTTTCGTGTCTGAATCTGTCCGTCACAGTTCGGTGTTCTTCGAATGCATCACACGTGCGTCTAAGTGGTTGTTTTGTTTTTGCGTGAAAAAGTAATAATTTTTGTTGCTGTTATTTTGTTTTTTAATCCAAAACTACATTAGTTATGGTTATCATTGTTTTTTACTTAACAACTTCGGTTACATCGGAGTTCAAATTGGTGTGATTCTTTTTTATCTAAATTGTTTATTTTGGAGGTTATGACGACAAATTTTCTACATGATGTGAAGGGACGGTTGTAACAGTTTCTTCGAGGTCGAATAAACCTTTCAAACGACCCCCAAAAACACTGCAAACCCATCGGGTTGGATGCAAGACGAATGTTTTGTAATATTTTTTAAACATTTTCAAAAACACACACTCTTTAACTGACCATAAAGTATTACTTGTGTTAGACCAGGGAGATGGCAAACCTTTTACATACAATGCGTCAAATTTTTTCACATACGAGTTCAAATGCGCCATACAACACAAGAACCTTTTCTACCCTCTTACTCTCATTGGTTTCCTGGCATATCCTTAATAACCTTTTTAATAAAAGTATGTTGAAGACATAATTAACATTTTAAATGATGTAATTATTGTATATAAAACTATATATTACAGCACATAAATATTACTTACCATTAGTGAGACTTTTGAGCCTGTTTGGATTTCGCTAGTTTGTCAATGTTTGGTGTTAAATTTGTTACAGAAAGCAGCAGAGAATTCTTCAAATTTGAATCAGTCATTCGTGACCTCGTTTTACTTTGATAATTTTTATGGATGAAAATGCTTGTCCAGATCAATATGTCGTTCCGAAACAACATGTACAATTTTTTGCAAATTTTTTTAGTTCGGAAAAAAATTTACAGGGTAATGAACGCCAGAAATTAATCATGTCAGAAGCATTTTGATTTGTAAAAATCTCATCCAATTTCATTTTTAATGGTGAATTTTTCTTAAAATCAATAAGTTCCAATTGTATGTTACTAGGCATCTTCATTACGTTTTGTTCACTAAGTGAAAATGCGTTTATAAATGCGAGCCTGTAGTTTTCTTCTTTAGCCAAATCATGCAAACGACTTTCGAATTACTTAACTTTACTTTTTCAATATATTTGGTCAAAGTGTTATTATCCGCAGAACATTCATTCTGCTCTTTTAAGTGTGAAAATCGACTAAAATCCTGACTTTCTAACTGAGAGATGAAGAGTTTTAATTTCATTTTAAATGAATTGATGGTATTTACTAAGCTAGGAAATAATTTATTCTTTCCTTGTAGTTAGATCATTGAGATGTATAGTAACATCAACTAAAAATGCTAAATCAAATAGCAAGGTAGTTCATTTCCCTGTTCTAAAAAATTATAAACAGCGTTTTCACTTTCCAAAATCTACTGAGAACCTGTCCTCTAGAAAACCAGCACACCTCACAATGAAGAATAAGTTCACCATATTCCAAATCTAACAATTCACAATATTCTCTGAATTCTCGTCTGTTTAATGCTCTTGCTCTAATTTTATTCACACATTTCACAACCGGTAACATAGCATGCTGCATTTTTAAAGTTTTTCCACATGGTGCCTTTTGGTGTATAATGCAGTGATATTTTAGTACAGGACGATATAAAAAATTTTCAAGCAAAGTTGTAGCGTCATTGTTTTTACCTATCATTGGCTGCGCTCCATCAGAACACACACTGATGAGTTTTCTAGGCATGATTTTGCTTTTTCAAATATGTCTAATCCTCTTTTTTTACCGTGTAATGACTCCAGACAGGCACGTTCTTCAAAGACAATAAAATTATCATCAATTCCTCTTATAAAAATGCTTAGCTGGGCTACATCACATATGTCCGTTGATTCATCCAAAGCTAGAGAAAAGATGGTACAAGAATTGACAAGGTCTTCCAGTTGCTGAGATACATCCTGAGAGAGTTCTTCGATATGTCTCGTAACTGTCTGCGTTGATATAGCAATTTCGTCTGCTTTCCTTTCAATACCTTTATCACCAAAATGGTGTGCAAATATTTGGAGACAAGGCTTAACTATTTCTTCGTCAAAAGAATGTTACTTCTTTTTTCGCCAATGCTAAAGTTATTTCATAAGACGCTTCTGTCATTGTTAAGTCTTAACAACTTACTTTAGCAAAAAGATTTTGTCTTCTGATATCTTCCATTTTTTTAATCACGTATTCCTGTCGTAACTCAGACCCAAGAAGGAGCTCCGATTTTCCTTGTATGTTAGCCTTATGCTGTGTTTTATAGTGTAGATTAAGATCATGTCTTCTATTATGTGAAAAAAATACTTTCACAAATAATTCAAAACAGTTTTCCCGATGGACTTGCTATAAATAACAGTTCATATTCCCACTGTTCATTAAATTCACGCTTACTATCACTTTCTGCGCTTCTTTTGCTAATTTTTTTACGCACTAAGAAGGCTGTACGAATTGAACTGTGAGCACTCGGGTGTTGAAAATATGAAGTTGTTGCATATTTCCTATGCGTGTTTATATTACTATTTCCTGTGAGTGTTTATTTTTCTTATTTCTGTGTTTGCATTACTGCTCAGCTATATCATTGTCTCGCGCAATGCATTGAACCAATTGCCTATGTCTTTACGCTGATCATATCGTTCTTATACTTGTCTGTTGCAATGTCTATTTACAATTATTAAATGTCTTGTTGAACTTTAAGAGTGCATTTTTATATCTATATTACAAGACATAACAGAAGATGGATTCTCTCAGTTGTGGCGCTTAGATTAAATACAAATAAGTACACGCAAGAATGCAATGCGCCACTTGCAATCATCTAATGCGCCACGTTTGGCGCATGCGCCACAGGTTGCCCCCCCCCTGTGTTAGACAATCATGCAACACGCGTTCATATTAATGCTCTGTATTTCTGTAAAAGAAACGGAATCGTATGTATGTCGCTTCCACGACATTGTTCGCACAAGTTGCAACCCCTTGATAGATATGCCATTGAAAAAAAAAATCTAAATTCGCAGTGTGACAGTGTGACGCTTGGATGCGGAATCACCTTGGAAAAACAATGAGTATTGTGACATACCTGTTATTGTGGCTACTGCTATGCCATTACCTCTCACTCCGACCCATATCCATGCTGTTGTTATGAAAACCGGCCTTTATCCATTTAACCGCGTCATATTTACTGATCTTGATTTCGAGCCATCTCATGTGACTGACCGGCCAAATCCGAATGAAGCGAATCCGGTAGATGACAATCCTACGCCGGCTTACAGTCCCTCCATTTTGAATGAACAGCCAAACTTCTATGTAGACGATGATGAACACACGCCAAATATGAATGATGCAAGGTATGAAAGTAATAATGAAGCATGTTCTATTCAGACTGAAGAAGTCTCTCAAGCAAATCCAACACTAGAGTCGTCCAGTCTTCTTTAGATCCACCAATAAATCCTCCAACATAAGAAAACGAAAGTAATGCAAATTGTCGAGCAGATTTGCCGAAACCATCTACGAGCATTGATGTCTTTTCACCTGAAATACTGAGACCTCACCCCAGAGCTCCACCCAGACTGACGGCAAATAAGGGGGAAGAAAAGAGAAAATCTTCAATGCACACAGATACACGAGCAATACGATAAGAATACGAGGAAAGTGAACGAAAAAATAAGGCAAAAAGATTAAAGTCACAATTTAAACAAAAATTTAAATATTCCAAATCCTAAGATAAAAACAAGAAAATGACCAAAAAGGCAAAAATGTCCTCAGATGATGAAGAAGAGGAGGAGTACTACTGGTTAGTAAACGTTGAGTACAATGCACAAGCTGTCGAATGTGGACCTATGAGGTTTGTACAGATGGTGATCTTTATTATTTGCGTCATAATTCTGAATCTAACTGATTAGTGTAAAGTTTTGTTCCTAGTTATTTTATTTGTTTTGTCGCAGAGAAATTATTTTTGTAACTTTCATAGAATTTATAAGTTTTTAATTTTATTTAAGCTTGTACTGTTGAAGTTAAGTGTTTAATTGAGAATTATAAAGTTTAGGCTTCGTTATTTTTCTCGAATAACAATGAGACTGATTTTTATGTAAGATGTTAATGTTGTGTCTTATCATTAGTAATATAAAAAATTTACCACATTCCGTTATATTTACTTAATAAATAAATATTTAACAACATAATTCTAACTATTCATCTAGTGTTACAAAAGACCCCAATCACTATTACAACCACCCCGGGTATGGGGTCAATTGAAACATTTTGCCTGATTTTTAAAAAATGCCTCCAGATATCTTTGTACTGCACATAATGCTACTATAACCTCATCCATTTGTATAGTGATAACTAAGGTTCAATTAAAGCATACTGTCAAATACGCTGAGGTCAAAATGTTGTCACAGAGAGCGATTTTGTCAATAATGGTTCAACCGCTTGCGTCTCCGGTCTCATCTATATCTATAATTCTCTTACGTGGCACGCAAAAAAGACGTTATTTATAATCGCGTTTCGGCAACACTACGATTTTTTTTATCGCGAAGTCTAGCGCATCGATTGAATTTATAGCGTTATCGGATGAAATTTTATTGGGAAAAAAAATTAATTTTAATGAGCTGTTGCACTTAGTTTATAATAGAAATCAAAGAAAGCGGAGGATCTTTTCAGGGCCATTTAAAAAACGGTCCTTTTCAGGGCCTACAATTATAGTTCAACAAGACGCTTGCACTACAACTTTCGCCAACAAACTCAATGAAAAAGTGTGGGTCGTTTGAGTGCAGGGAAAATGTACACACAAACAACATGCTGGGTATTCAATTTCCAAAGCAACGATCACATTTCGAGTCAAAATTTGCACAAAGTTTTCATTTGAATTCTGATTTTAGAGATACTGTATATATTTTTTCTGTAATACAGCAAATTTAGATTTGAAAAACATTTTTTTGGTAACATATTTTGTAAACAATCCCTTATGCTAGGACACATGTCTTCATTGAGGCGAGCGAAGCGAGCATATGTTCGCGCAGCGAAGCAATCCTCCGGGGGTTGGCGAGCGTTAGCGAGCAGGGGGCAGGCCCCCTAGTCTATTATATATGTTCTGTAGTGTCCTGTAGTATATACGTTCTGTAGTGTTCCGCAGTATATACGTTCTGTAGTGTGCTGTAGTATATACGTTCTGTGGTATATTCTACATATTTGCGGGTCGAGGAAGCTATTGCGAGTTCGACTTTTTGATTCAAACAGAGACCGCAAAGTACTTGGCGGCTGGTGCACGTTAAATCTGTCTGGTCTCAAATGTCGTCCGTTGCGTGGCATGGAGGTTTAGACAGTGGGGTGTCAGCTTTGTTTTTGTCATCTGACCGAGGGTCAAAATGACGTGGTGTTGTCCTCCGATCTTTCTTTTCTCGATGGATCCCGGTTCGTCGTGAATACCCAGTTGTGTTTCCCTGCGATGCCATATAACGCTATATACATTCTCCCTCTTTCCTTCCGGAAGGGTCTTAGTAGCCCGATTGAATTCGGTCCAGTCGAAGACCGTCAGGTTGGTGGTGGATGGTGCACGTTAAATATGTCATTGCCTCAAATTTCCTCATGTTGGCATTGTGTGAAAGTATGAAGAGGGGTGTGCCAGAACAGGTGTCGACTTCACTATCGAATCGTGGTTGAAAATTACGAGATGTTATAGAATCAATAGAAAAGTAGAGTAAGCAGTGGTATATTTTATGTGACAAAAACGAGTAGAAACGGAATCCTTAGGCTAATTCGTCGGTTGGGGGAACCTATAGTCATCATCTGATTGGCTCACGGAACGGAAGGCATTGATTGATTCATCTGATTGGTTCATTGATTGATTATTTGAGACATTGTCGATTTCATCACTATTGTCAACAGGTCTAGATAATTGTGGTTTTAAACACCTACAATGTCATGAGATGATACATCAACAAGCGATGTAATTAAATCATAAATAGGCCAAACACAGAAATTTTTTTACAAAAGAGCCATGTGACTATTAGTCAATATGTTGGTAACACGTTTTGAAGCTCTACTCTATATCAATGCTGAGACTACTTATATTTTACATCTATGAATAGTATTCTCCGATCGTTCCTTTTAGAATTGATCGTTGCCATAATTCGTTATGCTGCTTCAGTGTGGCCCAAATTACTAGAAGCATGTTTCCAAACCTAACGCTGGCGTGGAAGTTTGGAGAGTGGGGTGCCAGCTCAGGTGTTGCTTCGTCATCTGACCGTGGTTCAAAATTACGAGGTGTTGTCCTCGGATCTTTCCCTTCAGAGACTGATCCCGGACCGTCGTCAATAGCCCGTTGTGTTGCTCTAGTACGACGTTAACTAAAAAAAATAAATGTCCAAACCTAACGTACTTGTAGCGAAGGTGAATTACTATCTATAATCAAGAACATTCTAATACATTTATCTTTAACGTATATAACGGACGATAAGTAAGGTAAGGTAATTTTAATTAACGTCCTACTAAAGCAACACAACGGGCTACTGACGATGGTCCGGGATCAATCCCGTAAGAGAAAGATTCGAGGACAACACAACGTCATTTTTAATCACGATCGGTCAGATGACGAGGAAACACTTGAGCTGGCACCCCAATCTCCAAACTTCCACCCAAACCTAACGTGAGGACTTTTGACTACGACAGATTTAAATTGCACCAGCCGTTCCTACACCATACGCTTACAAATATCTATGCAACGACCCGGAGTCGATCCAGGAACCTCTGAGATTACGAGGTCAACACCTGAGCTGGCACCTCACTCTTCATATTGCACATCATGCCAACTTGAGGATAATTGAGGCCACGACAGATTTAATATGCACCAGACCCCATGTACATGAGTTTTTTTTTTGTTGGATAGTGTTTCCCATTCGCAATGGTCCGTTTGATAGTCCGTGACTCTACCAAATAGCTACCGATGCTTCCCAAAAAGGGTAACACATAAGTGCTTTGAAAGTCGATCATAGCATTCTACTAGATAGTTCTCTTGTTTTATCAAATGTATGGAGTCGTTTAAAAAACATAAAAGTAATTTCAACAGTTTGGCTACTTTAGTCAACAAAACAATATCTACATATTGTGGTCCTTGTGTGGTGTTAAAATGCTGAAAAAGTACCGTATTCAAGTTAGATTTAAAAGTTTCCTCTGTGGACAGTTCGCTCATAAAGCCTCATACTAGATGGTATTGAAAATAAGTCATCTAAATTCTTTTATGGTATATAAGAGTAATACATGTCATATAAATATGATATCTTGCAATATGAAATATGCTGGAATCTGAAACATCCACTATACACAGGCACTTAAAATTGGGTAGGAACATTATTCCGTGGGTCATCCACACTGTATATACACTAGTGGAATGTTTCGCATAAATCCATATAATAAACTGTCTCACTTTTATAGACCTCGAGGGACACATTTATAAATAGACTCTTCAAGGATCTCATAAAAACTGGAATTCCGTATTTTTTACTATTAGCAAACATGATCTTTTGTGAACTTAATAGCATACTGGATATTTTCAAACGGTCTTGTTTGAACTGTTAAGGAAAACAGACAAAAATATTTAATCGTATTCACAAGGGGATGTAAGTTCGCAAGCGTCACCTGGTGGTTCTAAATAGAGGTTTCACCATAGGCTTGAAATACACTTTATAACAAAAAATCGACTCACCAAGAAGGCGCAGAATAACAGCGGTACCGGACTCGATTCACTGTGAACAGTGCTGACTGGGGACGTATAGTCTTTAGTGACGAGTCTCGTTTCCAACTGTGTCCTGACGACAACCGCAGACGTTTCTGGAGACGTCCAGGGCAGCGTGGGGATTCTGCCCTTAATATCGCACTCCACACTTAATATCGCACCCTTACTTCTGCCCTTAATATCACACCCACAACAGGTTGTTGTGGTCTATCGTGCCATCTCCTTTGATAATTTCGTAATCATTTCTGGCACACTTACAGCGCAATTGTAAGTTGACGACATTCTACGACCGGATGTGTTACCGTTCCTTTTGCGACACTCCGGACTTCTACAAGACAATGCCCGTGTTGCTATGAATCGTCTTCAAGCTTTCCCAACACTTCCTTAGCCAACTAGGTCTCCCGATAGCTCTCCCATAGATCACGTTTGGGACGTTACGGGAAGTTGATTGCAACCACCCCGGAATGTTGACCCTTTAGCCCGACAGTTAGAGACGGCAAGAAATTCCACAGGACCCCCTCCTGGAACTTTTTCAATCTATGCCACGCCGGGTGACGCATCCAGGCCAGAGGTGGACCAACGCCGTATTAACTTCCTTCCTTTGTAACGGTCAAACTCTGAAATAAATCATTCGATTGACTTGAAATTTTAACCGTTTGTTTTTCTATGTATGTTCTTCACATCCACCCATTTTTATCGCAATCGGACAACTTCTTCTGGGTGCGTCGATTTGTTTTGTTATAGATTGTATTGGTAGAGTGATTATTGCTATTGAGAGGATCTTCTGAAAGTGTGATCAACATGTCAACTAGTAGGTACTTAACTGTTATGTAAAATATTGACTTGTTTGGCGGATTTGGTATATATCCTTGTTTGGCGATACGTCGGATAATGATAAAAAGGAAGTGAGGACAATAGTGATGAAAACGCCAATATACTGCTATCAGATGATCAATTAATGAACCAATACGATGATTAATCAATGAATAGGTGTCTTCTCTTGTTCCGTGGCCAAATCAGATGATGAATGCTAGGTTCCACCGAGCAGACTAAATTAGTCTAAGGATTACATTATTATTCTTTTTGGTCACATGATCACAGGCACATAAAAAGTTTACCATTTCTTACTCTACTGGTATACACTTTTTCTCTGGGTAACATTGAGGTGAAAAAATAGGTGATTGCTCCATGAAATCAGACTCCAAATACTCCACTCGAATATTTTAATGGTAGATGGAATCAACGCCTAATTACGCCAAAGAACAGGGATGTATTAAATGTGTTAACCTTTCGACTAAAATATATGAAAAGCGTGATTCTTCCTTGGCGCGATTCTTATAACGTTCAAGGGGTACAACAGCTGTATTGGCCAATCTAAATTCTTTCTTGGCACGATCAAGGTTCAACTGCTAATCCGACCATAGTCTAAAAGTTAAGTTTTAAATGTAACAAATACGGGGTACGTCAAATCTTTCTGAAATAATTCTTATGTTTGTAAGAATGATTTTCGGTGTAAGCAAATAGGGCGAAAGAATGGGGAGCATTTTACTCCTGATATCCAAATGCTCTCACATCATACATATTGGGGTAACCTAAAAATCTGGTTTATCACTCTTTTTGATGTTTAATCTAATTGGTGTTCATAATCAACTATAATATTCAACTAGTTACCACCGTCCCAGCCTAAGCCATTCGGTGTACCGCCACGTAATTTTTAACCATGGTCAGATGACGAGGCGGCAGCATCTGAGCTGGAACCACACTCTTCAAACTTCCACACCAACAAAACGTGAGGACTTTCTGCCATAACAGATTTAAGGTGCACCAGCCGCCTCTACACCAAACGCTTACAAACATCCATGCCCAGATCCGGATTCGAACCAGGGACCTTCCGATCTAAAGGCTAACAACTTAACCACTTTACCGTTTGGTCGGCTCTCAACTGTAATTTTTCAATTCGGAATTAATTTCTTGGAATTTGCTGTGGAAAAGTGTTTAAATCCTCTTTGGAAAACAAGTTTCGTAACGTGCAATAAAGGAGAAACAATAACTCGATCCATCGTAAAAACAACATTACCACCACTAAATATATTTATCTCGATCAAAATGGCTCCTGTATGATATAATATGTGTAATTGTACTGCGTTTTGCTATAAGTCTGATGCCTGTTCTGTACCAATCGTTTCTATTTGTCACGTAATTAGCGTAATCTGTTTGACAGTTTACGTAAATAAATAATTATCAATGATCCTACGGAGGGGATCCCTAAGCTCATGAATCATACATGTTATTCTAGAGCGAGTCTAAGGATTTAATAGGATAACGTAAACTTCATTTAATTTACTCTATGAATTCATACATTGCACGGTAGGTCAATCCACTTTATGGCTTATTTGTATTATGTCTAAGGGTTACGATTTCCAAAATTCTTCAATCGTACTGTTTCTCAATCATTAAGCATGGTAAGTAGCGAAATCAACATAGCATTGGAGGTACAGAATGAGATTGTACGTGACTATCCGTCATCAATGCAGAAGGGAAAGAACCGAGGAATGCACTTTGTCATTGTGAGCCGCAGTTAAAAGAAAAGGTCCACACTTCAGCTTGCACTCTACTCTCCAAACTGCGACACTATGTCAAAGTGAGTATATTTGAGAACATGACAGATTTAACGTGCCCTTTTTACAACTTTGTTTGGTCGGATCGAGTGCTCCAATGTGTGTGAGTGTGTGTGTTTTTCTTGAATGAGAAAAGAGGTCTTTTGAATTAAGGACAGTTCTTTTAATTATGGAACTTTAAAAGCATCCGTCCTTAATTAATCTTCCACATTTCGTGAAGAAGAATTTTTGATTATCCAAGAAAAAAAACTTGGTTTCAATAATTAATTATGGCATCCAGTCAAAAATTAAATTGAAGTGAATAGAAAAATTCCATACCTCCATATTCATTTCAGCAGAGTAGAAAGTAATAATTGCTTCTTTTAAGTATGAAGATCTCTTTACATATTTCTCCTACGTGTTGCAAAAAAGGCAACTTTTGTGTTTACTGTTAACAACAATCCTATCTAGCATCATTTGATGCCACTTACGAATGAAATACAACAAAAGATAATGCTAAAACTTTTTCAAAGAATTTAAGACAAAACAAATGCAATAAGAGGTTTAAAGTTTTCATTTAAAAAATTATATTTAATTCGTGCAGTCAAAAGTTATATTCAAAACGAAGACATAATCAATTGGCACAGAAAACAGAAAGAAGTTGTTTTAGAAGGAAACATTGGACGACACTTTCTAAATAATTGTCTTACGATGTTTTCATAAATTTGATTTACCTGGTCTTAGCTTTTGAAAAATAAACAAAGCCTGTCAGCAATTTAACAAATAATGGAAGATCCTATTGACTTTTAAGCGGGATGTCGCCATATTGGTCTCTGAATACATGATCACTATCTTCAAACCCTGAATTTTTAATTCATAAGCTTCTCTCTCGATGTGTTGCAGCTGTAATATAAGTAAAAGGACGGCCTAAACCACTACCTCCTAGATTATAAAGAGTTAGTTCCTAGTATATAATACTGACTTCGAATTACGAAGTCCAATTATAGAATTGCCTCGAATGTAAAGCATAAAAAATTTGTTGTATGCTTTGTATGTACATCTTGTGTATGTAAATGTGTGCTTTTTCTATGTACCCAAATGCTGAGTTTGTACATTAATGAAAGTAATTTTCCATGGAAATGGATATTTCTTGAAGTATTTTTCTTAGCTTTAATAACCTTTAAGAAGTGCTGTTTTTGATTAGAACACTTCAATTGTATACCCCGATACCCACTGCTTTTTTAGCAGACAATCTCTGAATTTGTGAGTTTTCTGAATTTGTGACCGGAAGACTTTTGCCCTTCTGCTGGTGACGTCATAAACTAGACAGACGGCTTTATTATCTAGTTGGTAGTGCCTAAACCAGTTGCTTCATAGAATATTGAAGCACCTTTTCTGAAAAACATTCAATGTCCAACTACATTTGTCCATATAGTGTACGTTCTGTAGTGTTCTCTTGTTAATACTTTCTGTAGTATATACATGCTGTAGTGTTCTGTAGAGTATGCGTTCAATAGTGTTTTGTAGAAAATGCATTCTGTAGTACACTTATGTGCAAAAATTAAATACGAAGCGGAGAAATTAACATAAAAGTGGAAATAGGCATCAGGATGGATCGAAAGACCAATCAGAAGATAGACTAAAGATTGGTACAGTGGGTAATGCGCATAGAAGGCACATGACGTAGGGTGAGGAGTGTCTGAAGGGGAAAAGCACACGGGCGGTGTACGCTCAGCAATTCGGTGAAAGCTGTTGCAGGGTGCACAGTGATTTCAACGATGTCAAGTTGCTCTGTTGCCAACAGGCAATCCATGAGCCGTCATCTGGATGACTTTACCCTAGGTAGCGTCATTGGGAAGTTGAAAGAAAGTCGAAGTGTGACTAGTGTGGCGGGATCGCTCACAGCAACGTTTCACGAGCCTGGAGAGCATTTCAAACGACATGAACAGCTGTCCGAGCGTCCAGCAATGTCTGTTCGTGAGCAACAATTGCCGGCCGGTGTACTGTCCTACAGGCGAAAAGAAACAGGCGGAAGACAGCAGGAGAAATCGCAACGCACATGCAACAGACAATTGGACGTCCGATATAACGTTTTACCGTGGCCAGGAGGCTGCACTAATCTATATATCTATTTCTCTTACGTGGCACGCAAAAAAGACGTTATTTGTTACCGCGTTTTGGCAACATTGTGCGATTGTTTGTTTACTAGGAGCCTCGCGAGTCATTTGAATCTATAGCGTTATCGGATGAAATTTTATTGAAAAAAAAATGAACTTTAGACGAGCTGTTGCGGTTTGTAATAGAAATGTAAGAAAGCGGAGGATCTTTTCAGGGCTGTTTAAAAAACGGTCCTTTTCATGGCTAACAATTATAGTACAACAAGACGCGTGCACTACAACGTTCGACAACAAACTCAGTCAAAAAGTGTATGGGTGGCTCGAGTACTGGGGAAATGTACACACAAAAATGCTGGGTATTCAATTTCCAAAGCAGCGCTCACATTGCGAGTAAAAATTTGCTCAAAGTTTTCATTTAAATTCTGATTCCAGAGGTACTGTATATATCTTTTATGTAATACAACAAATTTAGATTTGAAAAATATTTTTTTGGAATATATTTTGTAATCAATCCCTTCTGCTAGGACACGTGTCTTCATTGATGCGAGCGAAGCGAGCATATGTTCGCGCAGCGAACCAATGAGAATTGCGAAGCAATCCTCCGGGGGTTGGCGAGCGTCAGCGAGCAGGGGGCGGGCCCCCTAGTATCTACTATTATAAAAGGAAGTGTTTCTCTGTGTCTCTTTTTCTCTATGATCAGTGTCCTGATAAATAAATGGCACTTACGATAATGAAATTTGGCACACAGGTAGTCCGAATGTTTTGTTATTTTTGTAGAACGCACGAATTTGAAAATTTAATCTAGAACATTTTAAAATTGATTGATTCGTTTTCTTTCACCAATTGTCCTTCTGTCAGGAATGTGACGTCACTCATACCTCGAAAGAAGAAGCAAGAAGAGTTTACGATTTTCGACCGCTGACGTCACAACCGTTTTTCGTCCCGAAACTTTTCAAATTATGCCCAGTTTTCCGATTGTAGTGTATCTTGAATTACGTTGTTGATTAGTTTGACTTTCTTGCCATCGATTTCAACTTTGTCACGGGTAATGACTATTTGAGGTTTTCTATTTTCGTGATCGATAAAAATAGAGTGAAAATTTCAATGGATTTAAAATCTGCGGAACTCATTCTTAAAATCATTGTTTTATCTTCTTAATGTTTTCAATATCAGTTAAATTTAACGTTTCCATCCTAATTTTTAAATTTCAATCTAAATATTTATATTTACATTGGCATTATGGCGTTCCCTGTGGTGTTGGTTTGCGAAGCAAACCAAATGGGAATGCATTGCAATCACCGGAGTTGGCGAGCGTTATCGAGCATTGGTCACACCTGACCCCGCGAAAAGAACTGTCTCGGTCAACACCGTGCAGGCCACGGAATGGCTAGTGTGGTCTATGTGCACAACAGCTAGTATGGTGTGTGCCATTAACACCTGCTCATCGGAAACGCCGGTTTCTATGGTGCCGGGAACACACGATTAACTGATGGCATCACTATTACCCTCTCCAGAATCACCATATTTAAAAACTATTATTTGATTGGCACAACAGGTTTCGAAATTCTTCCCAATTGAGTAGAAATAATATCAGGTAAGGAAGAATAGGCGGTGCTTTTAGAATAGAGCTCTTGCAGTAAATATCACTTTGGCATGATGTGGAAGTTTGGACAGTAGGGTGAAGGCCCAGGAGTGACCTCATCAACTGAACTTGGAGGTAAAAATTACGAGGTATTGTTCGGATCTTTACCTTCGGGTTTGATCCCGGATAGTCGCCAATAGTCCGTTGTGTATTTCATGTGCGATACTAATTAAATACCTGCCTACAGTTAAGCAAATAAGTGGAATTAACTGTATGAATGGATACAGTTACTTTTATTATGAACTAGCACAGAATTACCCGAATGTACTAGGGTTGAAGTGGCTAACTGTAGATTGAAGAAAAAAATTATCCAGAATATATAACGACTTTTGTCTTTCCTAGAAATATTCCAAGAAATAATCTTTTTTACACCTATTCAATACTTGTATAAATTCTATAATTTACTGTATACACAAATTCTATACATTCGTATCCATTTCCGCAATGCTCTTCACATACATCGTACCCTTTCTGTATGACAAAACTATCTCTCTCTCTCTCTCTATTAAATCTAACTATTAATAAACTAACTATTAAATCACGAAAGGTGACACTTAGGTATTACAAAAGACGATTTGGTTTTTTAGAGGGATTTGGAATTTCCTTTCTTGAGTTCATTTATACTGTAAAATTACTGTACTTAAATTTGTAAAATTAACGAATCTATGGCGAATACTTTCGCACTCATAGTTTATGTACCAATATTTTTTATTTGTGGCATTCTTGGACCAGGCATGTGACATTTTCGAATTTCGTCAATTTTAAGGGAAGAATGAAATATTGATTTTTGATGAAATATTAACCACTAATTTTTAAGCAAACGCATTTTCATCGAAAATTCCATTTTGTGGCACGTAATAACCAAATAAGTTTTAAAAATTCGATGTATTCGGAAGAGACCAGGCGAACAAATGTAATCTATTATAATTTCTTAAATGATAAATCTATTTGACAGCGTTTCTCAAAAAGAAAATCATTGTTTTAAACAAAACAGCCTTGCATAAGTTGTTAATCTTGTAAGAATTGATAGTAAGTAATAAGATAAATATAGCTCAATCCGTAAAATAAGTCATATTGATCTTTTCTCGCTATGACAAATAATTTGCATTATTTCAAAAGTCATAGTTCAAATTTTTTTTTTTAAATTAACGTTCTTTTAATAATTCCAAAATTCCTCTTAAAATTTGTTTGATACTTACATGCCGCATGCTTTGTGGTGGTGTAGCGTATGATGAAAAGAAATTACAATTTAATAAAATAATAAATATTTGAAACAAAAAACATCGAAATAAAACGAAATAAATGTTGGAGGGAAAAAAAAAGTTGTTCTTAAGATAGTAATTCGTATTGTTTTATTTCTCTTGAGAGAGAGAAAGAGATTTCGCAGAGTTACCATACGTTACAACAGAAACATAGACAAAAATTGAAAGTAGGAAATTAATTCAAAACTGAAAAACAAAAAGTATCACTGCACTTGGAAAAGGAACACGAATTTCCATTGAGTTACAAATATCGAGTATCCCAAATGTATGAACCGATTGGATGGGTAAATGACTACAAACCGGAGGATTTGAGTTTGAATTGAACCAAAGACTATCGTGTACAAAAGAGTCTGGTAAACGTTAAATCTGTCATGGTCTCAAATGTTCACATTTTAGCATGGCGTGAAAATTGGAAGTGTGTTGGGTGCCAGTTCAGATATGACCTTGTCATATTAGACCCTGGTTCAAAATTACTTTGTGTAGTTTGAGGATTTTTCCCTTCGGGTTTGATGTGCTGGACCGTCTTTAACTATCCTGTCGTGCTGCACCAGTGCGACGTTAATAAAATACCTACCTTCCCAAAAGTTCGGAGACAGTTTATAAATCACAAAGAAAATAAATTAAACTCAAAGTAAAAAAAAGTATAGAATTTATATATAATAGGCGTAGAAAAAATGATTGATTTTTCAGTAGAGCTGGTAAAACATTGTAAATCATTCATATACATTCCAGCTTCTACCATATTAACAAATTATGGATGGTTTAAGTATAGCTACTCAGATGTTTAGCACAAAATTCGCCTAAAAATGTAAGCGAAGAAAATTAAAATTATCTGTATTCAATACACTAAAATGTGGTTTATTAAATGCAGAACATTGTATTAAAATATGTAGAATAAAACGTATGTGATACCTGTACAAACACACCGATACAAAATCACACATAGAACGTGTAGACTGACTGACAGAACAAAGAAACCAAGTTCAGTTACTGAATGCATGTGAGTGCTCAAAGTATGTAAAGTGTCATCAAAATACACTCAACCGTTTTGACGTGAACCTATGATTTCTTAGCATTCTTCGCGGTGGACGGTGGGAACGATCAGAGGGTGGAGTCAAAAAACAACCAGCCTTTGCATATACATCTCTCGATGTCTTCAAAAGTCCAAATACCAAATTTGGTTTAATTCCGTTCTTACAATTTAGCTACATATTCCTCGAAAAGTGAAAGTTAGTCCATACTTTTGGTAGAGAGCTAATTTTATTTAATGCCATTATGACGATGTTTGTGCATCAATGTTTAGTATAAACTATTAAAATTTCTTTCGAGTAGCATGTGACGAATTGTGCCATACGTTCTGAAGGAGGTTGCCAAAGGAAACAACCTTTTTTTTCCCACCAAAATTTTGCTTTATAGATAAGTTCCCTCATGGTTTATTTATGTAACATTGTTGAACTGATAAAGGTGTTCTATTCTGTTAAACACATCGCGACTGGTAAACCGGTCTACATCGCAGTCCAAAGTAAAATATTGTATAAAAGAATGTCACGAACACTATGAGCTGTAGTACAACTGCAAGTTGGTTATATTTAACACGATACAAAGACCACCAAACATAAATCTCGCTTGAGCATTACATCCTTTTAGCTATGTCCGGGACAATGGCACTAAAATTGTGCCTTTAGATAACATGACATTGATGATGTCTATACATAAAAATAATTATTAAAACATAGGAACAACGAATTATAAGTCACACAGTTAAACAAGATGTGCGTCCAACACTATCTTTTCTTCAAGTGGCATTTATCTGAATCAGAAAGGTGGTGTCTGCAAGTCGACTAGTGATATCTATGGGGGGTGTTCTAGTTTCTCTTCTAGTCACGTTCGAAGAGGTAATGAGGGAAGTACAGATGAAAGTTTTAGAGTAGGTGAGGGTAAACGGGAGAAATAGATCACGAGGGACTTTCGAGGCTCCTAAACCCGTGTTAAGCCGGATAAAAGTAACCCACCCTGGAGTAGAATAGGTTTAGAAAGGTACAATTAACTTTAAACTTTTATAACATCTCTCAACACTTAGGGCCGAGGTAGTCCAGTTGGAAGGGTATCGGATTACCAACCCTAATCGAATCCTACCAAATACCGTCATGGACAAAGGGGGACTGGTGCACATTAAATCTGTCTTGGTCTCAAATATCCTCACTTTGGAGTGGTGTAAAAGTATGGAGATTGGGGTGCCAACTCAGGTTATGTAGTCATCAGACTGTGACCAAAATTACGTGATATTGTACTCTATTCTTTCCCTTGAGAATTGAACCCGGATAGTCACCAATTACGCGTTGTGTTGCTTCAGTGGGACGTTCATTAAAATACCTACCTTCCTGTCAAAAATAATTTTGTCAGGTATTTAACCTTTGTGGTGGTTTTCTCGACGAGCTAGCTTGTCCTCAGCAAAACTGATAAGATCCTTATGGACGAGATAGCTCGTCAGAACATGTAAATCCACCTCATCTTGATCTCGGTATGATCAACAAATTCGAAAAATTGGTCATATCTTGAAGGGTGATATATTTCTTCAAAACCACTTGAAGGGTTATGGTATTCAGAAATTTTAAGAACATTACTTATTTTAAAAAATATTCATATGCTGGTAATATCCCTGAATAGATGTATTGCCTACCATTCATTTGCATCATATGTTCGACCAATATACCTAAGTGGACAATGAATCCTCTATGTTACTCGTGAGTATATTCATCATTAACCTTACCGGTGGTTGTATAGACGATGTGTACCTTTCTATATATCTCTCCTCTCTCTATATCTCTCTCTCCTCTCTCTATCTTTCTCTCTCCTCTCTATCTCTCATTAGCAAAACTGTCCAGACCTTGATGATCAAGATATCTCATAATCAGAAAAAACTGATATTGACCCCGTCATCATCAAAAACTCGACAATATCTTGAACGAGATATCTCGTCATTAGCAGAAGTGGTCATATCTTGACGGACGTGAATCTAGTTGAAACAATCGAAACAACTTGGAGGGTGACCTAATGATCTCAATGTCTCAAAAGGGTTTTACAAATTTAAGGCCATGGATCAGAACATTAGGCGTTAAGTTGCAGTTGAACGGGAACAGCACAGAAATTAATGATTAAACTTTAGTGTTTTAAATATAAAGAGCTACGCAAATGCAATACAATTTTTAGTTGCAAATTTGGCTTCTGCTGCTTCTAATATATTAAAACTCCCAAAAAGTAATCTGGTAATTTTGAATACCTAAAATCAACAAAATCGCAACTGTCGTTAAATGTTACGGCAAAGACCACGTTCGTGAAAGTTCATATTAAGCCCCCAATCGCATCCATTGTTATGACAGCTAATTTATGTTTGTAATCCACTTTTTCCCCTTACGTGCCCATCGACAATTTATTTAAGAAATTCGTTCGCAATTTAGCACGAAAAACCAATAAACATTTCGACCCTAAAAGAAACGCATAAATTAGCTTTTTCTTAAATTGTCTTTGCAAGATAATGTTTTCTGAGTAAATAATCATCTGAGTCTTTTTGTCTTTCGTTAATCACCACGAGCGATGCCATCAAAGACACACTGTGAGTTTCTGGGAATAATAATCTGTGCACTTTAAAGAGGAGAGCACAACCATTTCCATAAGAGGGACTACTAAGAAAGAGAACTGAATGGTGGTGTTTCTCAACAGCCATTTCAAGACCAAGTCTAGATGGAAATCACGAGATTTAGTTGTTTATGTAGGGAAAAAGAGCGGCTTAAAAGACGATTGCGTCGATTCGTCTGCTCATTATTTTACGCAAGAAAGTTTTCCCAAAGCATTAGAAGAAACACTAGTTCGTACTGATGGATCAAAGAGGTGATTTTGAGTTCAACATGGAAAGGGCTTTTCAGTTAGTTTATCCTACAGTGTGTGGTCGGTAATTTAAGAAAATGTGTGGCGAGGTTGGTGCTTTTTATTTTTCTAGTAAAGGCATTCACAAAAATATTCTGTCATGAAATGAATCTGGATCTTGACGCCATATCGATCTTTTATAACGATGAATCAGGGTAACAGGAATCGATCTTTTATAACAATGCATCTATCTTTTATAACGATGAATGGATGTTTTATAACGATGAAACAGGGTAATAGGTATCGATCTTTGTAGAAATGAATCGATCTTGAAAACACAGAGATCTATTAATAGTCCGAGTGGTTTTGGCGATCCCCGGACTGTCAAGATTTGACGAATTTTGTGCTCCAGTGTGGCGTTAATTAAAAATACCGAATGCCAATAAAATACCTGATGAATTTTGGTAAAGATGAGATACCTCATCCTCACGATTTTTTGATGACGACGAGAAAAAGATCTAGTCAGATCAATTTTTTAATGATGAGATATCGAAGATATCGTCGATGAAGGTTTTGTCAGTTTTGCGAATGACGAGGTACGGCGTCGAAACAAATACCAGGACGGTTAAGAAAATTATTCAGGATCTTGAAAAAACGCATCGATCCCTTACAAAAATGAATCAGGATCATGATGTCTATTATCGATCTTGTATGAAAATGATCCAGGATCTTAAAAATACACATCGATCTTTTATGAAAATTAATCAGGATTTTGATGTATAACATCGATCTTTTATGAAAATGAATCAGGATCATGATGTCCATTACCGATCTTGAATGAAAATGATCCAGGATCTTAAAAATACACATCGATCTTTTAAGAAAATTAATCAGGATTTCGGTGTCTAATATCAATCTTCTATGAAAATGAATCAGGATCATGATGTCCATTATCGATCTTGTATGAAAATTACCAAGGATCTTAAAAATACACATCGATCTTTCATGAACATTAATCAGGATTTCGATGTCTAACATCGATCTTCTATGAAAATGAATCAGGATCATGATGTCCATTATCGATCTTGTATGAAAATTATCAAGGATCTTAAAAATACACATCGATCTTTTAAGAAAATTAATCAGGATTTCGGTGTCTAATATCGATCTTTTATGAAAATGAATCAGGATCATGATGTCCATTATCGATCTTGTATGAAAATTATCAAGGATCTTAAAAATACACATCAATCTTTCATGAACATTAATCAGGATTTCGATGTCTAATATCGATTTTCTGTAAAAAATTATTCAGGATTTCGATGTATAATATAGATCTTTTATGAAAATGAATCAGGATCTTGAAAACACACATCGATC
Source organism: Metellina segmentata (assembly GCA_947359465.1). NCBI lineage: Eukaryota > Metazoa > Arthropoda > Arachnida > Araneae > Tetragnathidae > Metellina > Metellina segmentata. Next base: position 19,545,533 of record OX375876.1, read on the forward strand.
TTTTACGAAAATGAATTAGTATCTTGATATCTAATATCTATCTTGTATGAAAATGATCTAGGATCGTGATGGCTATGGTTGATCTTTATCGTAGAAGATCGGAATAATGTGTTGGTAACATATGTCGATCCACTATGAAAGTTCATATGGGTCTGGTTTTATGATCTTGGAAAAACTGTATCCTCATTCAAATGTATAGATGCCAATCCTGCAACAACAGAGAACTAACACAGCATCTAGCTTGACCTATACTGTGGGAAGTCTTCTAGTTGAATTCAATATAACAATATTCAATATATGTCACCGTGGTGTCACGTTGTCATACAGGTGAGAGGAGTCATATCACTCAGATTGCTTGAGTGCAAGAGAGTTGAATTGTCAGCAGAAAATTAGAAATTACGTTGGGGTTGACCCGCGAAGGAGATTGCGGGCAGAAGAAGAAAATTGAAATTTCTCATACTTGAAGAAAGATCTATTTTCTGGTGCAGCCTGAGAAAGTCATGATAGTGGGTTTCTCGAATAACTGTGAAGAGAAGTACTTAAATCACTACAACATAGCGACCCAACTGTTAGAAGCTGGTAGAAAAGACCTCGAGCTATTCTGCATCAACAGTTTCAAACTTTCTAACATCGGCCGAAACGTTGTTGTAGAGTGTCCTTTTTGTATCCACAAGTCTCTGCGACTCCTATTCCTCTAATTTATCCCCGGCACCGTAATGAATTGCATTCAAATTTAGGACCTCGTTCTGTCACCTTTACAGGGGATATGACTCAACAAGTCCATTAATGATGTCACAGGTAATTTCTATTTGAATGCACTTTTAACAATTGTACTTAAGTATCCAAACACGTTCAAAATGTCATTTTTGACAAATAATTCCGTAAAACTTTTTTGATCCAATTTGATAGAGTATTTATTTGATTTTCCAAAGTATATACTGTCTAATAAATGAACACAAATAATTACGTTGTGTTGAAAAGTTTTTAAATTAGGGTCATTTATTTAAAAAATAGGACTAAAATCATCAAAAATCTTGTGTTCATTTTTTGATCGCTTGTAAAAGTTTTATTTGTCTAAATATACTTTTGGGGTTCTATTAATTCCCTAGAAAAGGCATGTAGTTTATTTTGGTAGCACCAATCTTCAAATGGGCTGAAGAGATTTTCAAGTAACTCATTAGAAGTTTTTGACAAATTTCTTTATAATTTCATACATAGTTATCCTTTTTACAACATTACACTTCCAGGCTTTAGCATCTTCGGTCGTAGTTGGTACTTGAGATGGTGGACACTTGAGTGTTATCCTGGTTCGAGGTTGTCATAAAATTTCGTCTCCGCTGATTAATTAAGATAACCAAGCCGATTCCACCTATATCTCATTAAAAATGTTTTTATTTATGAATAATTATTTGCCGAAATATCTCCTATATATGAGTAGATGGGCTGCTGATTAGAGTAAGTAGTTAATTAACGTCACTCTGATACAAAACAGTGGGCTATTGGTGATGTTCCGGGATCAATCCCGAAAAGAAAGATTCCAGGACAACGCCTCGTAATTTTGAGCAGAGGGCATTTGAGGCCACGCCACTTTTAAAGTACACCAGTCCCCATGTACAGGACGGTCTTTGACTGGACCGAGATTCGAAATCGAAACCCTCGAGGTGCTAATACGTTGTCCTTCCAACTGGGCTACTGTGGCACCAAAAGAATTTAGCAGAGGTTGTTCCGTGGGTACTCCGTAAGTGATATGTCCAGAGTGAGACGCGTTATGAGTCCTAGTCTGAGAAAATAATTTAGCAGAGGCTGTCCCGTGGGTACTCCGTAAATGATATGTCCAGAGTGAGACGCGTTCCGAGTCCCAGTCTGAGAAAAGACTCCGGCTACGTTCCAGACGAGGCCCTGAAAATGTTGATTTGTTCAATCGGTTATTTGATAACGAGCATAAACTTCACAGAGTGTACATCCAGAGAGATATTTTAACGTCGCTCTAAGGTAATTTGCTTCCACCATGGGATGAATTCCTAAGTAAAAGAAACGGAAACAACACCACGTATATATGAACCACAGCCAGACAACGAGGCAACACCAGATCTGGCACACCACTCTCCAAACGTACACATCAAGCCAAAGTGAGGACATTTGAGGCCACGACATATTTACCGTGCACTATCCTCCTTTGAACACGACAGTCTTTAGTTGGATTCAATCTCAAACCCTCCGGTTGCTAGTCCTTCACCCTTCCAATAGGTCTATATATTTGGGATACACGATATTTTGCAACGAAATTAAAATTCGTGTTCGTTTGCCAAGAGTGCAGTGATATTTTCTGTTCTTCAGCTCGGAATTAATTTCCTATTTTTAAATTTTGTCTAAGTTTCGGTTGTAAGGTCTGGCAACTCTGCGCGATCAAGTGAAAAAAAATTATACGAATTACTATCTTAAGAATAATTTTTTCCCTCCAACATTTATTTCTTTTATTTCTATGTTTTCTGTTTCAAGTATTTATTATTTTATTAAATTGTAACTTCTTTTATCATACGCTACAGCACCACAAAGCATTCTATTCCAAGCGGTATGTAAGGTAGACTACCACAAATTTCAAGTGGAATTTTTCAATTATTGAGAAGAAAGTTAATGTTTACAAAATCCGAACCAGGAGTTTTGAAATAATGAAAATTATTTATCATAGGAGACAGAAGATCAATGTGACTTATTTTATGGATTGAAGCTATGTTTACTTATTATTTACTAGCAATACTTAAATATTTACTTATTAGCAACTTATCCATGGAAAAAAAAGCTTGTTTAAGGCAACGATTTTCTTTATAAGAAACATTCTTTGGTTGGATTCGAAAGTCTCAACCCTCCGGTTGCTATTCCGTTACTATTCCAACCTCGTCGTGCATTTGCACCCACAGAAGAAGATCTTACCCTCTTGTCGGACTTCCTGACGGCCTCGTAGATCTTCCAGACGAGCTCTGGGCCCGCGCTGCCGATCTGCCTGCCGATCTCGTAGTACTGGGTGATGGGGTTCGTGTCCGAGGGCTGGCCCGGCTTGAATTTCGCGAACATCTCCCTCTCGCTCTAACTGCGCATTGCTCCCGGGCCCTTCAGCAACCACCTGCAAAGACACAAAACACACGGTTACCTGCAGTTCTACTCAACACAACCACTGCAAGTCCACCAATACTTTTATCAGGAATAAGGTAATCATCAATGAACAGAAACTGAGTACACTGACGAGTGTCTACCTTTGAACTCTCGTTGATCCCAGTGTCGTAAGTAAGGCATACGTTGCCCTTACTTGAGCTCAGTCCGACTTAACAGTCCTACTACAAGTCATGCAGACTAGATCCTAGAACATTAAGATAATCAGGTATGGACAGAAGCTGAATGGACCGACGAGTGTCTACCTTTGGACTCTTATTGGTCCCAGTGTTGTAAGTAACGCATACGTAGCTTATACTTCAGCTCAGTTCAACTTAATAGTCTTACTACAAGTCATGCAGACTAGTTCTTAGAATATTAAGATATTCAGGTATGAACAGAACTGAGTGGACCGACGAGTGAACTCTTGTTGATCCCAATGTCTCAAGAACGCTTACATAATTAGCTTCAGCTGAATTCAACTTAACACTCTTACTACAAGCCCTGCAGACCAGGTCCTGGAATACTTATATATCATAACGTCATTTAACAATCAGGCGTACAACTAATTAAATTTAAAAAGTTAATTATTTAATGTAATTTGAATATTAATTACAGAGAGCTATATTTACATTAATTCAAAGTTGTGGTAAAGTCGTGCTAAGGAGCCAAGAGCGTGGATCCAAAACCAGAGTCTGGAGGATATGTCTGTTCCTCTCAAATGTTAAGTGGCCAAATTCCTTTCAAACACGTAAGTTAAGTAAATAAGGGGACGACACCACCTAATTTTGAATCACGGTTAGATAATGATGTTTAACACTGAAATCACATTTGAAAAGAAAGGGAAATGACACTACGTATCGAATACGTACAAGAAACCGCAGAAACACTACCGCCGCCACCTACATTTTGCATGACAGAAATTGCTTCTCACTGAATATACCTCACCCCTCCTGGTGGTTGTTTACGAGGCATTTTGTTACCACCTAAGCCATTAGCAGATCTCTATGGACGAAATATCATCACTGGAATGACCATGACCAGATCTTGTTCTTGTTATCCTAAGAAATCGGCAATATCTTGATGACGATATATCTCAAATTGTCTACCTTTGGATAACGATACATCTCCAATTAGCAAGCTTTTGATAACGATACATCTTCAATTGGCTAGCTTTTGATGACAATACATCTCGAATTGGCTAGCTTATGATGATGATACATCTCCAATTGGCTAGCTTTGGATGACATTATATCTCCAATTGGCTAGCTTTTGATGACGATACATCTCCAATTGGCTAGCTTTTGATGGACAAGACATCTTGTCAAACCATTTCGAGGGTTAAGCAATTGTTTTGCTGATAAATTTATAGACATTGCTCCCAATCGTCTAGTACCTTTGAATCTGCTCTACTATAAGCGATGGACGAGAAATGGTTCCATAATTTTTTTCTCGGTTGTAAGTGTTTAAACACACCAAGTTCAATAATTGGAGGCTTAAGAAGAGGTAGTTACTCAATAAATCGAATGGTTTTTATAACCCTTACAAAATATTTCACTTGAAAATAAAGTGTACATAATTTTATGTCAATTGATTCTAGTGCCCACGAACGCTACGAAACCGAGAAAATTTCAATAGGCAATCAATAGTCGTTGTTGAGAATAAAATTCGCTATGGAAAGGAATAAATTTTTTCATTTTTCTTACCCCTTGAGAAAGGAAGCAGCAGTTAAACCTTTTTATATTCTCTTCCACTCCCGATCTTCGATTTTCGTTTTCTTTTACTCCGTCTTAAAAACCGGCATTACTTCATTCGATGATTTCGCGTATTTACTCCTCTCAGTTTTCAGTTAAAGAAACCAATGGAAGGTTCTCGACTCAACTTTTTCCGTTTATTTAGCTTTATCGATTCGATAATCTTACTCATAAATAAAAATCGAAACCGTTCGTCTTACATTACTGTCTGTTTTTCATTCTGTAATGGCTCAAAAATATGCGAATCTCGAAATCAGGGCCACAAATGACAGTTTATGAGTAGAGATTATTAAAGTAACCACACAAAAAATCTATTAATTATAATTTCCTTGGAATAAAAGACAGAAACATCAAAAATTTAAAAATCAAAAGTTAAAAGCTTCAGAAAAATACAAAGTGATAAACTAGACTAGCTATCTCCTGTAGACCCGTTATGTTACTTGAGTGCAAAGTTACTCGAATTAGCCTACCCCTTAAAGCACTTTTTAATTCAGAGCACGAGACGAGTGAGAAGTATAACGAGAGACATTAATAATAATAGAACATTACTGAACTTAACATTAACCCTTCCAGTGACTATGACGAGAAATCTCGTTTATCAAGATCTAGGCAGTTTTGCTGAAGACAAGCTATCTCGTCATCACGATACTGCCTATTTTCTGTATGAAGACGATATAAAGATCTGGTCAGTTTTATTCTAATGACAGGTAACTTGTGCATCAAGATAGAGTCAGTTTTACTAATTATGCCTCGTCGTTTTAGATACGTCGTCAAGACAACCAAGAGGACTAATGTATTTAAAACTTTACGGCGTGAGGTGAAAGTATGAAATCGAGGTCGCTGGAGTCGAAGCCAGAGGACAATACTATCTCGGGATAATCACTGGATGTGAGAAGATACATTATGTCTCGAGGCAGACCTGAATCGTTCTGGACTAATGAGTTACTGCAGTGAAGCCATCAATCAGGGTGGCTACAGAAAAGCGTAGTTGTGTCTATTTCCGCGTGGAATAAAAGAAAACTTTTAAATTTGGATAACGTTGTTTGTGGTACGGAAAATAGAATTAAGGACTTCAATGGAGTGTTTTCGAATTTTGTAGCAAGGTAATGTAAGGTAATTTTAATTTACGTCGTACTAGAACAATACAACGGACCGCTGACGACGGTCCGGGATCAATCCCCTAAGGGTAAGATCCAATTACAACACCACGTCATTTTGAACCACGGTCAGATGACGATCGAATAGGGTGGAGAAGGGATTCAACTTTTAGATCGTTATGGGCATTAGTAATATTCCAAGGGGCGTTAATAATAATTTTGGTTCTTCTGTTTTGAAGGATAGTTATGTGTTTAGTGTGGGATTTGCTGCAAGTCCTAAATTTCATAGTATTCTTTAAGTTGATGTTTCTCAAAGTCGGCAATTTTGGGCTGTGTCACTTTTCTTGCCGGGGTGCGATATCAAGCTGTAGGATGTTGGGATAAATATTGTAGTGGTGAAACCCAGAGATCCTGTTCTTTTACGATATCATTTCTTACTGTCATCACTCAATTTTATCCGGTACAGGGTGCTAGTTCGGGTGACCGTTTTTCAAACAGACAGGATGTTGTCGTTGGATCTTCGGGATGGGTTCCAGACCATGACCAATAGACTGTTATAATGCTCTGCCGCGGCATAAATTAAATCGTGCCTACACATCGCGAGTTTTAATTTATTTTTCATTTTAACTTGAACAACTTTAATTCTACTCCTGTAACTGGAAAGCATTTCTGTTCCTAAAAACAAGTTATTCCTCAAATAATGAAAGGGTTTTCCAGAGCAAACCAAAAGAAACTACTTTATATAGAAGCAAACACATTTATTGTTAATGAATAATTTGATCTATCGACATCAGAGTTTTAATAATGCTTGACACGTTAGCGTGCTGTGGAAGTTTGAAACGTGAAGTGGCAACTCAGGTGTGTCTTTGTCATCTGACCATGTTTTGTCGTCATCGCAACGTTCCCTTTGGGGTTGATCTACGACCATCACCAATAGCCTATTGTTTTACTCCAGAGCGACATGAATTGAATACCTACCTAATGATGCTTAATGTTAAGGTATCCGGGTACATTCAAGACGATTTTTTTAATCTGGTATAGAAAAATTTAAATGATATTATTAAGTTTCGTTTTATTAAACAGTAGCATTGGACTATAAATATTTAAAACATACATTAATAATCTTGTAAAAATGATAATTATGTACGACATTTTAGGGTAATGGTAATGGTAATTTTAGTTAACATCGTACTAGAGCAACACAACGGGCTATTGACGACGGTCCGGGATCAGTCCCTTGAGGGAAATATCCGAGGACAACACTTCGTAATTTTGAACCACGGTCAGATGACGAAGCAACACCTGAGCTGGTACCCCACTCTCCAAACTTCTACGCCAACCCGTGAGGACTTTCGGCCACGACAAATTTAAGGTGCACCAGCCGCCTCTACACCATACGCTTACAAACATCCATGCCCGTACCCGGATTCGAACCAGGAACCTTCCGATCTAGAGGCTAACACCTTAACCACTATACCGGTTGGTCGGTCGACATTTTAGGGAAATTTGTCATAAACTTCAAATGTGCTACGTGAAAATCTATGCAACTCATTTGAAAAATGGTGCTACCAAAATAAACTACATGCCCTTTAAGGAATGAACTAGAACCTAAAGGATATTTACATAAACAAATATTTTACAAGCGATCGAAAAATGAAGACACGATTTTTGATATAGTTTTACAGTCCTAATTCTTAACTAAATGGCCAAATTTGAAAAATTTTCAACTCAGCATTATTCTAGTTCAAGATCTAGTACTAGACAATATTATAAAGAACAAGTTCTCAAAATTTTACGTGAATCGAATCATAACTTTTTGTGTTATAACATTTGATGAGAGGAAATATTGCACAAATAGGAATTTAGAGTAAAAAGTAGTTTCAAGTGCATCGTTTGCTCACTAGTAGTTCAAGTCTCTCTTGCTTTTACTGTTTGTGTAAACAATTTTGTTCTTCGATTCTCTTTAAAAATGTTCACACTATTTCCTAAAAAGAAAGCATTTAAAGATTTCAGAAATATTTCTAAAATAATACTTGCAAAAAAATAGTAAGATTTAAATTTTGACAGGTTTTTGATGGTTTTTGGGTTTTTAATGACCACTTCTGGTGTTTTCTATATCTAGTTCCAGTTTTCGCGCTTTGATTAAAATCTTAATATCTCTTCAACTAATTAACTTAAAGAAATAATCGAATATACTTTGGAAAGTAAAATAAATATTCGATCAAATAAGATCAAAAAGTTTTTTTTAGAAATTGATATGACATTTTTAACGTATTCGGATACTTTAATTTTCGATGTAAGCAAAGTGCTTAGTTTCACTTGATTAGCATGCCGTTTCTTTTACCATTTTATGAAACATTTCATCAAATTACTAGTGTCTTCTATGCATATAGCTTAACTAAAAAACCCTCCGCATACAATAGCATCTAAAAAAGGTTGAGTAGTTTACGAAATTTATGCTTTGGTGAATAAACAGTTCACAAAACTGTACTACGGAACTTTTTTCAGGTGTGACTTTTCTAGCAAATTTGTATTTAATCAAGGATTAATTAAAAATTTATTTTCCAACATGCGTGCAACAAAAATTTTAATATTCAGCTATGAAGTATTTCCCATTTTAAAAAGCACCAAACAATTAGTATAATTAATGAAGTCCTGAAAAGCATGTTTAATCTTTTGGGACATGATTAATGTTACTGAAACGATACTTTTGCCTCTTATAAAATAAACTCAAATATTTATTTGTGATAATATTTTTAAACCTTTTAAAATCTGCATTTAAGTTTTCGCAACGGCTTTTTAATATTACTCTCTTTTTTTTTTTAATGTTTCATACAATCAGTCGTAAAATATAAAATCTAAGCTTGTCTTTTATTTCACGTTTTTATCGGGCAATCTCAGTTATATTTTTACATCGAAAAAATATTTTAAGCAGACGTATTTTCCCAAAGCAATTGTTATTCATAGAGTCAATTCTCAGGCAAGAAGTTTTGATGTTTGCGGTGTGTTTACTGGGTGGTATTTAAATAATCTTTATTTTATTCAATACTAAATCAACAATTTTTTATAACAACCTGAAAAACAACTAACATTTGTTATACCATACATGTATTGCCGATTTATTTCACCGTTTTGTAAAACTAAATGGTCCTATTTCATTTATGAAATCAAATTTCCTACTTCGTTAGTTGTAACGTAACTTACGTTACGTGAAGGCAATTTCAGTAATGTTAATTAATTAATAACTTATAAGTCCCAAAGGGAAAGACCCCAAAACAGCAGCTCATAATTTTGGTCCGAGATCAATCTCCAATGGAAATATCCGGGGACTACGCCAAGTAATTTTTATCCACGGTCACATGACGAGGTCATCACCTGAGCTGGCACCAAACTTTCCAAACTACCACACGAAGTTGACAAAAGAAATAGTCAGCTATGGTGATCGACATATCTTATTTTGAGCAAGAAGGCCGTTTCCTTGAAACCTTTACCACCTTTGTACGAATGGACTTATCCATGAACATGGTTCTTCTCATCTAAACTACATTATGCCATTAAATATTCAATACCGGAAGCCAAAGAAGGGATTAAGAGTTGATGAAACAAATGGTCATCTATTGAGGATGCCTTACATGATGTTGCGTAAGGTTGCCCTTTTCCTTAATTCCAACGACTTTCTAGAAATGGAATAACGCAAGGTCGTGTGCCTTCTTACTGGAGCCACTCTCTATCGCAATCTGATATGCATGGTCCAACCGCGAATTTTGCGTCAATTGGAATTGATGATAGGGTTTAGGTGTTCCCAATATCGCCCCTGTGCTTAATATCACCTACTCGTGTTTGCAAGCTACTAAGAGCGACATCAATGAGTTTATGTAGTTACCTTGACGATCTAGGGTTTTGACACACGTAGGGCCACCGGAAAGTATCCTATCAGTTATACCAACAACACTATTCATCTGAAGTATTTGGTCAGCGTATTTTTTTGTCTCCAATCCATTCAGGGAATATACAGGTGTTTCCAAGTCACTATTTCGTTTATGACTCTAAAGTACATTCAATAGGTAAAGGTAGGTAGGTAGGCTCTACTAGCAACTCGTTTTGAACAGTAGCTTCTCATTTCACCTGGTGGATGGTAATAGGAACAGGTGGGTAGGTGATATTAGGAGCCCACTATTGAAAATTATCTTGGGAAACATTTTGACGTTTTTCTAGTTAACTGAAACTGACATAATTAAAGAAGGTACGTGGAAACCAAAGGATAAGAGTTCCTAGTGATATTCATTAGTTTCCAACTTGATTTCCCAACCCAGGAGGATGAGATAGAGATAAATAGTTAGGGTAGGCGATATTTGGAACATCTACCCCAACATTTTCACTTCGGGACAAAACGTCCAACAATCCATATTTACCCTTTGATTCACTCAAGCTGGTAAAAATGCATTGTAGTAGACCTTTTTATTGATAAGTGATAATTTGTTGCCATTTCTAAGGGTTTCCAATGGGAAGCTATGAAATGAAAAAGAAGGCGAATAAACAGAATTGGCGACAAATCGTTAGCAACATAAAACAACCCCTACAATGTATCAATCATATTCACATTCAGTGGGAAATCGAAGGAACACGGGAGTTATATTTACGTCCCATTGGAGCAGGTAGGTCAGTAGTTGTATTTACGTCACTCTGAAGCAACATAACGGGCATTGGCGACGATCCTGGATCAATCACTAAACAGACTCCGAGGAAATACCTCATAATTTTGAGCCACGGCCAGACGACAAGGTCAACAACTGACCTTTCTTAACTTCCGCACCATGACAACGTGATGACATTTGAGACCAGGATAGACTAATGTTATTAATTGTTTAAATGATAGTTGATTTAACTACCCATTAGAGCAGCATAACGGGTTATTGGCGACAGTCCGGGATCATTTCCGAATTGAAAGACCCGAAGACAACACCTCGTCCTTTTTGAACCAGGGTCAGATGACGCAATCAAACTATTTAGAAAAATGAGAAAAATCGCATAGGAGGTGTTTTTTATTTCCTTTCAGTGTTTATATTTTGAGTGTTGTAAACCACCGATATTTATATCAGAATTTCCTGCATTTAGATTTATGAATTATGTTTTAACATTAATGTTTCTGTATACGTATTCTTATCAGATCATTTGTCTGCTGCAGCCTTTTTCATGATATGCAGTGTGTTAGTAGCCTCTAAGTCATTACGCTGTTCGTATTGTTCGTATGGTTGCCTGTTGCGATGCTTCTTTATAAATATTAAATCTCGTTGGACTTGGAGTTATGAAAGACTTTCTGCTTCTAAATTATTGACCTGTTAATGGAGAAAAAGCTTTTATTCTGAGAGTTGGCCTTTAATCTAAGTGCAAAGAGCATGAGTATTTAACACATATGGCTCATAAAGCGAGACCTTTTAAAGTCTGCCTGCATTACATGGATCATTACATTCGATTTCAAACAGACCCTCAACCAGACGGCTCTCTTCAGCAGATAAAAGAGAAACATACTCATCCCGTTGGCAGGGCAACGTTGTTCTGTAGAGTTATTTTCTTCTGAGCAAAATTTCGCTTCAGAAATTAATGCCACATTTATTTTTCCTTCTACCACCTTATGGGATAGAATTGAGTTAAGTTTTTCTTGACGGCGAAAAGCGAAAAAACTTAAAGCTGGCTGCAATGAAGATAAGGTAGGTGCTAAGGCGAGATCGAAAATGGTCCATTAGGTGTATTTACTCAGACTGTAAAAAACACGAAAGCCGGGGAATAACAAAAATCCTGCATTTATTTTTCTCCTGTGTAAGTCTGAATTGAGATTGAAGCGAGGCCGAGTTTAGTGCTGTTTAATCACGTTTTCATGTCGTTAACCCTTCAAATAGTTTCTGCGAGAGATCTCGTTAATCAAGACCTCACTGATTTTGCTAATGATGTAATCAAGATTTGCCGATTTTTTATATACGGCCCCTTGCCTTCGAGCCTCTTTGAGACAACCACCACGAGCGTTAAGCCTACTGAACCCTCTTCGTGTCCTGGTGGTTTATCTTCGGTGCCCTGTTGTAACCAGTACTTGGTAAAAAACCTGTTCCAAACCGTTACCAGTTCCTACTTTATTCCTCATTTCCTTGGAACTTTTGTCTTAACACACAACCTCGTCACTAACAGAGCTGACCTCATTTTAATGAACGTGATACCTCGTCATTATCAAATTTGTATAGATGTTGGTTTCAAATGTCCTCGCGTTAGGGTGATGTTAAAGTTTAGAGAATGCGGTGCCAGCTCATGTGTTGTTCTCGCCATTTGACCGTGGTTCAAAATGACAAGGTGTTGTCCTTGGACCTTTCACTTACGAATGGATCCCGGACCGTTGCCAATAGCCCGCTGTGTTACTCCAAAGTGAAGTTAATTAACTATCTACCTACCGTCATCAGTAAAATTAACCGCATCTTAAAGGACGAAATATCTCGTCATTGAAAGAAAACTGACCAGATCTTGATCTCGTCATTATAGAAAAATTGGCACTATCTTGATGAAGATCTAATTCGCCATTAGTAAAGTTAGTCAGATCTTGCTGGACGAGATATCTCGTCAAAACCACTTGGAGGGTTAAATATATCACTAGGGGGAATCAAATTTTATTTTTTTTGGTTTTGTATTGTGGTTGTCGGAATCTTTTCCATTTTTTTTGTCGTATATCATTTTCCATCACGCTCTGTTTTGATTCTTCTAAAACTATTTTTTTGAAATAATGACATTAAATCTTCATTTAGTTAATACATCTTGTATTATATAAAGAAAACCTGGAATTTTCATTCAATCCATTTCAGGTAAATATTGAAATACAGGATTTGTTGACATTTTGGCATTTTACAGGTCTTGTTTCCTCACGCTCAGTAATTGGTTGTAATTAAAATGCAATTAAAATCTAATCAAAATGAATTTTTTATTGATTTTTTTTGTTAGGGTTCATTTAAAACAAACCAAACGTGAAATAAAGTGTGCTAAAAAAGACTAATAGGGCTATATGGCTAAAAGGAAGTGTAGAAATAGAAAGTCAATGTCCCTTTACGTCACATGGAATGCCTCTTGTACAATGATAATAATAATTCGATTATGTTTGTGTGTATTTTCCTTGCAAACAATAATTAATTGATTATGACAGTTAAACAAATTAAAATAAAACAATTAAATAACACATATACATCCCAATTAGTAACATTTAAAATAGAATTAAACACAAATCTAACGAAAGCATTGCTGATGAAGTTTTAAAATCTTGTCAGATCAGTTGACTTGCCTAACAAATTATCACGCCTCAAATCAAAACTATTAGTGACATTTTTCAATACCAATTTGAGTGGATAGTATCAAACTTTAAGCACTGATTGTCGAGGGAATTTCAGACTTTGCACAATTTAGTCACCATGTGAGGTGACGCCACATTGTAACAACCATGAACAGTGCAGAGGGATACATTTCTTCGTGGAGGAATTGGAAGAACATGACCTGCATTTGCGATGGTCTTGAAAAAAAATCTAGGAATTTCAAGCAGCCAACCCTATTTTACATACGAGATTAACAACCCAGTGCTCCCTGTCTATCAGTATTTGTTATAGAGTTCCTTAGAGCTCTATGCAATTCTCTAGAAAAACGAAATTCCATTTCAATAGAAAAAAAGTTCTATAGATCTAGAAGATTTTTAAAGAGAAAATGAGATATGATCATAGTATATCTAATGTATAGAATACTGCTGTATGGAATACTGATTATAAATCTACATAGAATACTGCTGTGTATGGAATACTGATTATATATCTATATAGAATAAAGCTATATGGAATACTGATTATATAACTGCAATAGAAATGTATTTCTATACAATTCTATTGAAAAGTATAGTCGTAAAAAAAGAGCTTCGATAGAATTTTTTGTAGACATTCTGTAGTGATTTCTTTAGAGGTTAATTTTCTTAGAGAACTTATAGAATGAGCGATAATCCTATGTAACTTTATAGGCCGTATTATATAGAAAAATGAATTGAATTCTATTGAAATATTAATAGATTCTATAGAAGTCTATCGAAACTTTTCATGGGGGATATTGGTTTTTAAGGTTTTATGGCCCAAGGTCCATGTTTGGCCATGTTGTACCATACGTAGGACATACAGTATCAAGTAATAGACTCACACAATGCACTTTTTACTGACACAAAAGACAGAATTACTCCCGGGGAGGCAAGCCCCTGACAAAAATCGAACATGCATTGCTTACTACTCAAGGGTTGTGCATTGGGCATACCCACTGAGTTAAATGGCCCCCTTTGTAAGGGATAAGAGCTATGCCTTTAACTGCTTTGGTGAGCCAAACCACAAACAATACACAATCATAATTTATTTTACCCATTTCTTCAGTTGAATTACATTTTATGTGTAGTTTTAGAAAATATTCCAATTCACAAACAAAATGTTTCAGTGGAAACAATTTAGACTCAAGATAGGGTTTTTATTTTCTGTTACCCAAATGCTGTGACATGATACATATCGGGATACTATGAAATATAGCTTTTCACCGTTTTGGTGTTTGGTCTAATTAGCATTGACCAATTGACAATGATACAGAGTGTTCCGCTTAGGACTGCAAAAAAAATAAAGTATCATATTGTACTTACTCTTTTACCATGATTGATAAGAGACATTTCTTGATTCCTTGCATAGAATATAGACTCGGAAATGTTTGTTTTAAGTCTAGTACACTACTTCTACATTCGCACCTTGCACTTCAATCGAATTATTTTTTTCAATATAACAAGCTTTTCTTTAACTCTAGTCCTACGCGTAACACTAAAAATCAAATCGGCACTCATTCTTTGGAGCCCTGTGAGACACATCTTCTATATGTGTGTACGAACATCGGAACCCCAAGGTACCCAAGTAATCTTTCCTCCTTTTTATTTTTCCTTCACCTATTTTCTTTTTTTTAGCTAAGATTTTACCTCGTCATCTGACCATGTTTCAAAATTAGGTGTTGTCCTCGGATTTTTCCCTTAGGGCAATGATTCTCAAATTTACTATGCCCATGGACCCCTTAAAAAAATAAAACTTGCCCACGAAACTCCAAGTGAAATAACTCTACCTAACTACACAGTAGAAAAACAATAAATTTAACTTTGATGACTTGAATGGCTAATGGTGACGTAAAAATAAAGTATAAATAGAACCTTTTGATATTTAAAATAGTATTTTTATTGAAATTATAATTTTTGTTTAAAATACGAAACCATTTTTTTTAATGAGATGGGTGTACTTGATGGGATTATATGAGTTACTTATGTTAGGCTCTACGTTTAGGAGTAAAATTCGTAAATTTCCACGAGCACCAAATTTCAGTCGGTTTCTTTTTTCCGTGATGAGGCTCATAACCTCACTAAATCCATGTTCTAATAAATAGGAAGACGGGTAAGCAATCAATAGTACAGTGACCCCATATTGCAGGATATAAAATTGGTATATGTTTTTGTAACGAGTATTTGTGGTATCTTAGTTCAAACATTGGTTTCAGCTCCTCATTTGTTGATAATTCAATAAATTGCTCATGTATCAGTATATATTCATCTGAGTTTGTGTATCTACTTGCAAAAGGGTCCAACACCCATTCGTGTATAAACAAGTGAAGACAGTCTTCAAATCCTTGGCTCAATGAAGAGCTGTTAAGTGTTGACAATAAGCAAGCATGCCTTCATCTCGTATTGCAATTTTGAAAGATTTGGAAGCTGAGAGCATTCTACTCTCCCCAAGTTTTGTTTGTGTAGAAAAAGCTTTGTAACAAACGCAGTTATTATACTTTTAATTGATTAAATTTAATTGATCACCTTGTAGTTTCAAATTGGTTTCGTTAAGTTTGGCAAATAAGTCAAGTCATATAAGCTATGTCATTTTTTAATTAATTAAATTGAGCCTTTAACTCATTGTTTTTACTTCCCAGTTATACCATCACTGAACCAAAGAGTGCAGAAAATCGATCCAAACTTGCACTTTTAGTTAACCAACAAACTTCTTTGTTAAGTAGTAAACGATTACAATCTTCATCAATTTACAAAGTTGTGCAAATAATCTCTCATTAAAGGCATTCCTTTCGATTTTAGTGACTGCTCTAATGACATAATCTAGTGAGCCATGCAATCATTCACTAAGATCTTTGGCGACTAAATGTTGTAAATGTATCACAATGTACAGATAAGATGTTTGGTTTGTTTTAAATATCCCATAAAGCTTCGGTGTCGTCCCTATCATTGCCGCCGGAGCAACGTCAGTAGCAACAAAAAAGGTATTACTTTTAAACATTTGGCAAATAACAGTTCTTGGGAAATTTTTTCTTCGTTTACAAATCTCACATAAGTTAAAAATTCGTATAATATCGAAAGCTGGTCTATACAGCACGATACGTATTACCTCACTAATAGTTAATAGAATTTAAAAATGATTATGTGCAATTTATAAATGTTTAATTTGTCAACCCCACACATATAAAACGATTTTTTGTCGTAATTAGCGTGAAATGTTGAATATTTTGCCTTGTACGTTCATCCTAGTAATTTCATTAAGAATCGAAAGCGCCAGCCAATAAGCAATTCTCGGGTTCCTATTAGGGATGCGACATCGATGTCGATGTTTTCAAAACATCGATGTTTTTTTAAAAACATCAATGTATTTAACATCGATGTACTGGAGTCGATGTTTTTGTAACATCGATGTTTATACCTGTCGATGTTTTTACGCTGTCGATGTTTTATTTTTAAATGAAATAGTACCGTTATAAAAATTTAAAAAATAACCAAGTAGCATAATTTTCATAATCAGCAAATTGAACATACTTTTAGACCCTAGTGGCCAAGGGTGAAGGGTTTGAAAAGAAGGGATGCGACATCGATATCGATGTTTTCAAAACATTGATGTTTTATAAAAGACATCGATGTATTGGATCCGATGTCGCATCACTAGTTGCTAAACCAGTTTTAGAAATTTGGGAAAAAGTTTTAAGTACACTGAATTTTAAAAACATCGATGGTTTTGGGGCGATGTATTATCAACATCGATGTTTTGCTGTCGATGGTCACATCAATAGTTGCTAAACCAGTTTTAAGAAATGGGAAAAAAAGTTTAAATACTCTGAATTTTAAAGACATCGATGTTTTTGGGGCGATGTATTATCAACATCGATGTTTTAATTTTGAACATCGATATTTCAAAACATCGATGTTTTGCTGTCGATGTCGCATCTCTAGTTCCTATACTTGGCACCATTGGCAGATTGTTTACTTCATTAATTTACAATCTAACAACTAACGTTTGTGCAATGATTGTCATTATTTGCATTTTATGTACCTATGTATACTTTACTCAAGACGAAAAATCGCTACCAATCTATATATATACACACACACACACACTATATATATATATATATATATATATATATATATATATATATATATATATATATATATATATATATATATATATATATATATATATATATATATATATATGTTTGTTCCAACCGTGCAACTGTCCTCAATGTACAAATAAACGTTTATAATTAACTAATATGGTGTTCTGCTTGAACATTTCTACAGTTATGGAGGATCAGCCTCCTGGTTCCTTTTAACCATTTGGTTTCCCCTCTGATGAGCTAAGATAGTTGACTTAAATTAAACTCCTACCAGAGTTGTGCTGATATTGTGAGCTCATCAAATGCAACGAGATGTGTACCGATTTTGTGGTTTGAAGTGAACTGTGTGTGCGTTTCGCTGAAACGAAACAGACTTTTCAACTATTTCCTTGTCTGTGCAATAAAATGGATACCTATCAACTCATCCGATCGTGAGTACTTTTGCAAAGCACTTTTTCTTTCTCCTTTTGACGAATATAAGTCAACAGTACTTCATTGAAGCTATTTCAACTGATTACTATTCTTTGCTATTGTGAACTGTTAACTTCTCAAGATATTGACTCTAAGAGAAATCCCTCAGATGCTACGTGTATTAAAATCTGCTTCATCGAAAACGATTAAGAATTTACATTTCATTGTTTTTGTAAAAGACCAGCAAAGAAAAAATAGGCCAAATTTAAGATCGTTCAGTGGTTTCAGTTTTATTTTCGCTCGTTCTTGCTAGTGGGAAAAACAGATTCTTGCTTTCCCCACTTCTCATTTAATATTAATTTGTGTTGGTGTCCTTTGAATTGATATCGACCACACTCAGAATAGTGTACAGCTGTTGAAAATCATAGACGAATGTTTACAACGAGGGTATCCCGCATTTGAGTCAGCAGAAATCCGACATTTCCACAGCCGAGGACGAAGAAGACACAAACGGATCGCTAATTTCGGCCCCACCCCAACAGTTTATTTCCCCCTCTCTCGAAACGGACGCAGACAAAACAAGAACTATAAAAAGTAATCCATTTCAAGTGCGTTCAAGTAATGATCAGTGTTTATTACCCGAAATGAATAATGCGATGTACTTTATGCGTGAAATATTAGACTCTCTTAAACCATTTTCTGGTCAAGGCATCTACAGTGTTCAAGCTTTTATATCAAACGTCTCCGATCTGGCAACTTTATATAAATTAAATGATCTGCAAACTTTAACCTTAGCTAAAAGAGCTTTACGAGGACCCGCAGCTAAACTACTGCATTCTCTTAATTGGAATCCATACGTGGAATGCTCTGAAAGGCCAATTATTATCCGAATTTGGTGAGCGATTGAACAGTGCTTATGTTCATAAGCTCTTATGTGCGCGACACTTAAGCAACGGCGAAACATTGCTTGAATATTTAATAACGATGCGTGAAATCGCTTCTTCTCCTTCGAAAACAGCTACCATTGTAAATTACCCAGAGCCTAAAAGTGCTAAAGAATTACAGCGCTATTTAGGTTTAACAGGATATTTCAGAAAAATTTTACCATCTTGTTCCATTATTTCTCGTCCTCTTAGTAACCTTCTACGTAAAGATGTCCCTTTTCAATTTGGTGACGACGAACGATTTTCATTTAATCACCTTAAAAAATACTTTGCCAAAACCTTGTTTTCCAGATCTACTGCCAAAATGTAGATACTCAAATTCATACAGATGCTTCCATTGAAGTACTTGCAGCCATTTTAAAGCAAACGTTCAATTACTGACAATGAGTTTCATCCTGTTTATTACATGTCCAGAAAAACATCTGACCCTGAAAGAAAATACTACAGTTATGGGCTGAAAGTACTCTCTGTCGTCGAAGCTCTAAAAACTTCCGTGTATATGTTCTTGGTTTTCCATTAAAAATTATTACTAATTGTGATGCTGTTAAGAAAACTACGACTAAGCTAGAACTCAGTTCCACAGTCGCCAGATGGGCTTTAATGCTAGAGGACTATGATTATCAAATCGAACATAGATGTGGCTCTCGAATGTCACATGTGGACGCTCTCAGCCATGTTCGTGGTCACCTTAAAATCACCTGATCCCCTCATTCTGCAAATACAACGTGCACCAGACGAAGATTCTGAACTTCGTGCTATAAAAGAAATACTTAAAAATCAATCATATGAAAACTATGTTGTTCAACATGACATCCTTTACAAATTCATTAATGGCATACAAACTTAGTTACACACAGACTTACATGTTATTCCATCTTCTATGCAGACAGAAATAATTAAAAATGCTCATGGCAAAGGACATTTTGCTGTGAAACGAACAGAAGAGCTTATTAAATCTCAGCTTTTCATTCCTCAACTTACTAAGAAAGTGGAACAATATATTAAAAATTGTGTTACATGCATATTAGCTAACCGCATGACTGGTAAACAAGAAGGTCTCCAGCATTCTTTGCCGTAGGAGGATACTAATCTTCATACTTATCATATTGATCATCTCGGAGTCCAACCCAGTTCCAATAAAAATTATAAATATATCCTTGAAGTTACCGATTCTTTCACTAAGTTTGTATGGCTTTATCCTACGAAATCTACTACATCTAGTGAAGTTATAACGAAGTTAGACCTCCAAAAAGCTATTTTTGGTAATCCGTCTCAAATCATCACCGATCGTGGTACAGCATTTACATCTGTAGAGTTCAGCAAATACTGCTCTGAAGATAATATTAAAGTGCATCATGTTACTACCGAATTTCAACGAGCGAATGGACAGATTGAAAGAACGAACATAACTATTATTTCGGTTACTTCCAAGATGTCGCTAGATGATCCGCATAAGTGGTATAAACTTATTCCAAAGGTTCAACAAAACATCAACTCCACTTTTCAGCGTAGTACAAACACGACGCCATTTGAACTCGTATTTGGTGTAACAATGAAGTAGAGATCTGATCAGAATATTTAGCAACTTCTCCAAGAACACATTCAAACCAAATTTTTACACAGCAACGAGAAAATCTCCAAAAAGCGGCTAAAGAACAAATTTACAAGTTCAAAATGAAAACCGGCGTACCTACAATTTAAGACGAAAGAAACCTCAGAAATATAAAATTGATGATCAAGTGGCCATCAAAAGAATGCTCTCTCCTGGTATGAAGTTATTTCCTAAATTCATCAGACCTTACCGTGTAACCAAAGTTAAGCCAAATGATACCTACGACGTAGAAAAACTTTCGACCTTTGATGGACCTAATCGAACTTCTACAGTAGCTGAATTTATGAAGCCATGGACTAATAATCTGAACTAATTATTTTTATTTCAGCGATAAACAATTTTCTTTCTTTTTTCAGATGGAACATTTATTCGTGTCATATCATTTTACCTAGTGCATTTTTCATCTATTCATTATTTTATTGTACATATTACTATTTCACAGGAACATAGTTCTAATATTAATTTATGTATTTATTTTTATTGAAGCTCATGATTTTTCCCATCTTTAAAGCACACGGATTTGTTTCATTATTTTTACTTTATAACTTCCTGTTTTTAATTTCTGTTTATTACTTTCTTTGTTTCATTTTGATTTCCCGTTTTGTTGATTCAGCCCTAATGTTCTTTCCAATTGTTTTCCCCCTCTTCTTACTTTTCATTCCAGAGTGATCGGTCCTGCTTGTATTTTTTTGTGTTTTCAGGATTTTAGTCAGATATTATCCAGATGTCTCACCATGTTTTATATGATTAACACTGTGCTATATTTAAGTGTTTTATTTTTCTGTATTTTATGCATCCATAACTAATATTTACTTAATTTGTTTTTAAAATTATATTTAAGTGTTGTTTTGCATTTAAGTGTGTCTTTATTATTTAATTACTGATTCATTTAAGATGTAATTATGATGTTAGATTTTCTTGTGTTCATTTTTTTGAGTGTCATGTCACATTTTGAGCGCCAGCTCTTAACATGCGAGGACGCAACCATTACAGGACGGCCTAGTTGTAGGATTGTTTTCCTATCCTGGACCCCTGGGTGTTATTTAATGTTTTCATTTACTTTAAATATTTGTCCCAACCGTGTAACTATCCTCAACGTACTAATAAACGTTTATAATTAACTAATATAGTGTTCTGTTTGAACATTTCTACATCATATATATATATATATATATATATATATATATATATATATATATATATATATTGCTATTTATTTTAGCATCATAATTAAAATGGGTGATTATTATTTTACTTTATATTAAACCTTTCGCGTACCCCCCCCCCGACAATGTCCACACCTACCCAAATTAGTTTTAATTTGCCACAGATCCTCTCAGTGGTCACAAGGACCCCTGGGTGTCCGTCGGATCCATTTTGTGAACCACTGCCTTAGGGGATTGATTCCGGACCGTCGTCAATAACGTTGTGTTGCTCTAAAATGACATTAATTAAATTTACCTTACCTTCTGTTTTTGGCGGAGCTTGGCTAAACATGGCTCTTGCGCCATAGTACTCGAATACAACAAATAATTCTTTAGAATTTCTTTTGGCGACATGCTAAAATTGTAGAACTTTTATAAGTATTTAAAGGGTTCTATATATAATTAAAATTGAACAGTAAAAACTATATTATGAATATTTGATTTGGGCTCTATTTTCCATGCTGATGCTTATATATCTCACACTTTCTTCAAACAGATCCAGTTTAGGTTTTATGCAAATATTGCAACAAGGTGGAACACATACGTTTCCCACGCACAACGGTTACGCTCGTTTGGCCAAAAATTATCCATTTTTCCCAATTGTATCGTCTTAAAAACACACGAGTATTTTGCCGATGTGTTAAGTCAGTCATGTCTAGACTTCAAAATAGGTAAAAATTTACAATAATTGAGATCTGGGTATCAGTTAGTACGATAGTAATTTTCTGTTAAAACAAACGAACCGGACCGAGATTTTACTTCTTGTTAAAGAAATGATCTGGTATGATGCATGGTTCTTCAATTCTTCTCCATTCATTGCTTCAAACCAAGCTCGATTGAGGAAACCAAATAAATTATTCATGCTTTAAATGGCTTGAAAAGTTTGCCTGTGTTCAGTCAGAATCTGATCTATTATTTGTATAATCTATATAAATAAGAATGGAGTGTTTGTTTGTACATTCAATATTTTCGACCCATTTCAAGTTTTCTATCCGTTTTGGACCCTTCTGATGCCGAATCCGCCTTTTTTTCGTTTGGTGTCTGTCTGTCCGTCTGTCTGTCTGTCTGTCTGTCTGTATGTATGTTGTGCCCTATACACGTCCACGCGGTTTAAGATATTTTCATGAAAATTTGCATACAATGAGTACTTATCTTCATTTAGTGAGTGGTATTGGTTGCGAAAGTCTGTCTGTCCGTCTTTCTGTTCTATGCTCGATTTTGTGTTTGTGTGTTTGTGTAAACATCACATAAATTGTATTCCAGATATTTGATTGCATTGTACTTTATTTTATACATTATCTATTAGTTTAGTGAACGCAATATTAAACATTTCTTTATTGTTATATTTAGTTGAGTTTCATGCTAAAACACCTGAGTAAGTATACTTAAATCAACCATAATTTGGTAGTTTTGGAAAAATTGGAATGTCTATTGAATATTACGATTACTTCGATTGCTTTACCAGTACTGCTGAAAAAGTAATTATTCTTCAAAAAAAAAAAAAAATTTCTATGGAATTTCATCTCTGATACTTCATTTATTTCGAGTCTTATTTTTATTCTTTGCGCAATGAAAACGATTTCCGAATATTTGGGACAGACGATATTTTTCAATGAAATGAGAATGAACAAGATCGCGCGAGCAGTGATATTTTTTCTGGTTCTTTCGCTCTGAATTAATTTCACATTTCTAAATTTTGTACACTTTTAGTTGTAAGTTGTGGCAACTGTGCGAGATCAAGAGATAAAATTGAATCACAAATTAATGTCTTTAGAACAATTTTTTGCGACATCTTTTATTTTGTTTTTCTTTGCTGTTTCCAGTTTTCAATATTTATTATTTTAATAAATGTGTTTTCCTTCTCATCACACGCAACAGCACCACAAAGTATTAGACTTAAAAATGTTAGGTAAGTCAGTATAAATTTTCAGTAAATTTTAAGTGTAGTTATGCCATTATTGAAAGAATAATGCCGTTATTGAAAGAATAATAATGTTTATTAATCCAAACTGGAACTTTTTCCAACATTAAAAAAATTCGTTGTAATAATGACAGGAGAAGATTGCAAAAATTCACAATGTCGCATACCGGAGGCAAGAGTGCCACAAGTAAAAAAATATTGTTTTGTTGACTATGAGTGCGAGAGCACTCGCCGTAAATCGTAATTTTAATTAATTGAGTTGAACATGAAAAGAACTTAAGAAAGGGAATTCCAAATCTTCCTATAAATCGTCTTTCATCGCCTTTCGTCATTTTGTAGCTTTGTCATACAGCAAGGGTGCGATGTATGTGAAATGTATTACATGAATGGATATGCATGTGTAGGATTTGTGTCCAAAGTAAGTTGTAGAAAATATAAAGATGGCGAAAGGTGTTAAAATAAATTTTTATTCTACAAAAAACGTAAGTCATTATATATTTTGATTATCTCTTCAATCTAGAGTAAACGAATTCAAACTTAGTAAGGTCGGGTATTTTGCTAGTCAATAATATGAACTTGGTTCTGAGAATTCATAGCTTTCATCTTCGTTCTTCTCATCAAACATCAACTTCTTCTTTATTCTACGTACTTCTTTAAAATGAGAATCTAGGTTAAGATTTCCTTCTATTTCTTTTTGCTTCTCTCAATGCATCTGTGGAACTGTTTGACCTTTCTGGTTCTAATTCTGAGATCAGACGGTTAATATGTTTTGCTGATCGATCAACAGTGATGTCCTCTTTTTGGAATAGTTTATATACGATATTAATGCGGCTTTATTCCTTACACCAAAAACAGGAAAGGACAATGATTTGAAACGCTTTGACAATTTTTAGAAGAAAAGTCGCTTCTGTTTTTGTTTTAGCGGTTGTTATTGGGGTTGTCTGATATCATTTAGAGCATCTATAATTTTTCTTAGATGCTTATGACAGTTACAGCTTTCCTCTTAGTCTCTTTGGATATCTGTTATCGCTGATACCATATGATATCGCTTTGAAATTTGAGAGATAGGGTAACATGCTTTATAAGAACTTCTCATCTATTGGTGGATGAATCAAAGAAATTGCACAGGCAATTAAATATGCCAAAGTAAGTCTCTGTCTCCAAGTGACAAGCTAGCAGCATTCTCACCAACTAAGTTTAGCGAATGTACAGCACATGGCACAAGATACGCCAAAATATTTAATTCTTGATTTCGAGATTGAACTTATTTGTACTTGCCAGCCATGTTTAACCCCTCTGCAGTTTTTAATATCTAATCCATCTTTTGAATTTTTCTAAAATCTCTTCCGAAAGAGCGAATCCAGTTTTCTCATTAACTATTACAAAACCAACGAAATTTTCCACTATCTCTAGGCCATTTTAGATGATCCGCACTTGACAAAGAACTTCAGGTATTTGTTTTGAATGTCTTATACCGGGTGTGCAGTCAAACATAGTGGAAAAGTATTTTGAAGCTTTGGTATCATTAACAGATGGTTCTCTTATTTTTCTAGTGATGATTTCAATTAATTCATTCTGTATGTTAGGAGAAAAGTAGCTGACTCGTCCTTTCTTATGGCGAAGAATGTGCTCTCTAAAATGAGCGTGATAATGAGATATCAGCACTATTGGGTTTGAAACTCACCCCATCTAGGGTCACCAAAGTTTAGACGTTCATCAGAATCTCATAATAGACTACTTTGTTTTGATAAATATATAACATCAATTATAACGTACAAAACTCCTCTCCAGTGTGTTTCCTCCTGTGCTATTTGGTCCTGTAGCTCTTTATCGATACAACAACCTTTATTTAAGGACGTTTCTAAAGTGTTCCATTATAAAAGCCCTTTTTATGATTAAATGAATTTTCTTGCTCATGAATCCTTTCACTCAACTTTTTACACTGAAACCGTCCTCCTTGGCCCAAACAGAAATATTTGACATTAAGCCATGATAATAAGCATGAAGACTGATGAGCTTCTTTTGCTTAAAATTTATTTCTTCACGACGATTTTTTTATATGTTTCATGTTTAAAAACGAATATCATACACAATTTAAAAATAACACGAGGGCGTATAACCACAAACATCAAAACTGACAGAATGGAAACCCTACAAATTTTAAAAGATATTCCTAGGCGAATGATTCTGCTGAAAATAGTCGATGCTCAACTGAACTCATGCTGGCCAAACCGGGGCCGAGGGTTAAAATACTTTCCAAGGTCGGGTGGAGAGTACATTCATGCACAGTTTGCTACCCTATCTGTTCTCCCCTTCTTTACTCATACCACACTCATGCTCATGCAACACATCACACATTCTACATTTGTAGTTTTTTGGTTTCTGTAGTCTACTAACAACTTTTCCCTCTTCAATTTTCATCATACGTAATAAACCTACAGTAAAAAAAAATACTCGGCCAATATAGCGTCCCCAATTCTAATCTGTCACCCGGGGCACATGACCCATCTGCTCCTCCCTAGTTACGTCTTTGCACAATGGTAATCACAATAGAAACACTGTGACTTTTCTACAAAATGGTGCTCACGAAAGCAACATGGTGACCGTTCCTAGCCTTCTCGTGGCAAAGCTTTTTCTTTTTCAAGTTCCATTGGTGAGAAAAAATGTCATGGCGTTATTGTTTTCCTAATGGATGAAACCAATGTGTGAAAAGGCCTTAAGTTTTTGAAAATTGTCGTCCTACTTGACAATTGAAAAGTGTTAGTACTATTATATGGAATCATTACCTGTATCAGAAATCAAACTACATATAGATAATATCTACCTATTCTATGTGCTATCTTCGCAGAATGCTGTTACCAAATGTTCTGTTATACAGTATCTAGCTCAAAGATAGTAATGGAGTAATAACATCTGTCTCAAAGGCATTGTTGATCCGTGTATCCAACAGAACGTGCATTTGAATGTCTTTCTCGACAGTGTTGAGTGACAACTATTGTGGATACTGTAATGACTACCCATGTCAATGGAACGATATGTTGCAATATGTAACAATTTCGATTGGAGATTTAATATATTGCAGAGTGGAACTAAGGCTGTTCTAAGGTGGGTTTAATATATTGATTCAATGATCTATTCCACTTACCCTTCGATATCCTCTTTAATGTTTACGAACTTCTTTTTCTCCATTTTGTACATAGATTTTTCGAAAGTTTTTCTTTTGGAAATAAGATTAAGATCAAAGTGATAGAGAAAATATTACTAACTAAGTTCGAATGATTAACTACATTTGAAAGGATTAGGAATTATGTAAATAGGAATAATATTATAACGATTCAACAGAGTCATACACAATAACTCCAATGAACGAAAATAAACATATTAGAGTAGAAAAACGCTTTTTTTTTCTTTTTCTCATGCATAGGGTCTTATAGACAAATAATGTCCATACTTAACACGAGACATCGAACCAATGGTCCTTGCTCCGCGGTAAGAGGATACGCAATGTTTTGTGCAATATTCAACTTCTAAGGTGCTGGGCAAAGCTTTGGGTCAGTGTGACTTTGGATTTCGTGGAGTGAGGACTGCGAAATGTTGTCATTCGAAAGCTACCAAAAAACGCTACGACTAATATTAGACTAAAACTGTCTCAATTAATATTATAGCCACTTCGGAGTTTAATCTAATCGACGATGACCAATTAACTGCCATCCATCAATTCGGAATTCAATGTTTGGAATTTACTTTCTCAAATTATTTTCGTATTCTTGCTGTTATATTAATAAACCGTTGTCTTGTGCTCACATCCGACGCAAATTCAACTCCCTATCTTCCAAACCTACCTCGTTCAATAAAAAACGAAAATGACTCGTTCGAAATATTTTTCATACTGGAACAATAAATATAATATAGTTAGATTATTTGGAATAATATATAATTTCAGTAAAATAAACCTTTTCGAAAAATTTCAGCAGAATTCTTTAAGATTTTCCATAGAAAATGGGGTATATATAATCATATAGTCCTATAGAAATATGTCTCGTTTTTCTATAAGTTTATAAAGTAACCCTTATAGAAAGTACAGTAGAATATCATTATAACGGACCCTATTATAACGAATGTCGCTTATAACGGACAGTGAGCGAAGTGAAAGACCATTTCAATTTTGTTAGTCAATATGTTGAACAATGCAAATGCATATTATCAACGCTTACGGCACCTTTGTCAGTTATTACCTGGAATAATAAGCAACCAAAAAACCCAACAGATATATTACCAAAATAGTTAACAGCACATTACTATTTCAAACCAATGAATGTAATCAATCAATAATCAACAACCTTTTTGTTCTAAAGACAAATGCAGTGTATACGTAAACATGTTTTCCCATTCAATCTACGTTGAAGGCTGTTCTTTATTTGAAACATTTTATATAGCTAACTACTGTACTTTCATTGATGTACACACTGTTGCATTACATCCCTGTATAAATTATTTACCATTATATAATAAACAGACAAAACAGTACAATTTTAAAGCATAAAAATAATATGGAACTTAATCCACAACAGCAGCTGGAAGACCTGTGAAACTTAGAACAAAGATCTCCATTAAAAATGTCACAATCTATATCGTCCAACGAAACTTTAATATTATGGACATGGTTAAACTGGTCTCGCTGAAAATAATCAAATATAATGTTCTCCAATGCACAGTACGTGACCTATCTCTCTTTTGATGTTGGGAGAAAGTGCAATAAAGCCAAAGATTTAATTTTTAGTATCCAACAGTTTAAATTATCTACAAAGACCGAACGGTAATTGAGTTTTTGAGAGCAAGGCAATTCCATTTTCAGATAATCCCTACCGATTCTGAATTTCGGGTACTTACTCAGAATTTCCGAATAAATTCGAACATTCCAAAACCAATGATTAAATTTAGCCCAGAATTATAGTGAATTAGAAATTATAGAAAGTGTTCCCTATCATCGAATCCGTGTTTCGTGAGTAAGCTTCAAGTATTTATTTATTCAACGTTTTAGGTTCTCGAATTGTTTCGTATTTTGAAAGTAATGTTGAATTTGATTTGTCACTCGAGGGGCAATTCTTGTTACACGAGAACGAATGAGAACAAGTTGTGTTCTCCAATAATTGATTGTAAATAATGCATCCTAAGTAATGCCTAAGTTAGGGCGTGGTGATATCGTGTCTCACTGTGTATGTCCACTGCGCAAGCAAGCCTCGAATTTTATGATGCGCAAGTTCGATTCATGTGTTCTATACATTCCTCCCTGGGTGCATTTCTCTCTTCTCTGAGGCAGTAAAACTTACATTGTCTATCACTTGATATTGTGTGTCTTGTTCCTGATGCACCACGTTTCTTCAGCTATAAAACCCCAAATCAGCCAACCTTTAGTGATTCCTGCGGAAAACAGAACAACCGGTATAGTGATTAAGGTGTTAACCTCTAGATCGGAAGGTTCCTGGTTCAAATCCGGGTCCGGGCATGGATGTTTGTAAGCGTATGGTGTAGAGGCGGCTGGTGCACCTTAAATCGGTCGTGGCCCTAAGTCCTCACTTTGGGTTGGTGTGCAAGTTTGAAGAGTGGGGTGCCAGCTCAGGTGTTGCTTCGTCACCTGACCGTGGTTCAAAATTACGAGGTGTTGTCCTCAGTTCTTTCCCTTAAGGGACTGATCCCGGACCGTCGTCAGTAGCACGTTGTGTTGCTCTGGTACGACGTTAAATGAAATTACCATTACCATTTACCTGCGGAAAACAATAGATATAAAACCTAAATTGACAGAGAATCGTTATTGAGTGGAGCTCCAACAAGTATGACAAACCTGTCTTCCAGTAGTCACGTGATTGCTCTGTATGACTGATTGATTTGGCACCTTATCACTACTTTTGACGATATAACATAGTAAGACGTGGTAGGTGATTGAATGTTCATTTCCATAGAGCGGCGACTAAAGTGGCGTAATCGCCAGTGTACAACTCTCAGATGATCAGTCAAGGGACCAATTATATTGACACTCAATGGATGGCTTTCTCTTCACTTCCCCGTGGACAAATCAGATTTTGAATGCTTGATGCCACCCAGCAGACGAAGTAGTCTATAAGGGTCACGTGACTACTAGTTTTGAACACACGATCCTGGGAACATAAAAATGGTAACACTGCTCACTTTACTTTTATACTTCCTCTACGAGGGGGTGTCCCTTCAGACATCCCCCTCTTCTCAAAATTAATTTTAATTTTAAGACAAAGCCCTTCATCAAGCATGTACTCAGAAACTAATTCTGCAGAATCCAGTATTTCTTTTTTATGATAACCTAGATGCCTTAATGTCAATTGAGAATTGCGTAGCGTAATTTTGTCGACTATTTTCGGATTATTGAAGTATTCAGACGTAGACTTTACACTGCCGAGTGGTTTCGACAAGATCCATCAAGATCTGATCAACTGTGCTTATGATGAGACATCTCTTCATAAGATATTGCAGCTTTTCTATGATGGCGATATCAAGATCTGGTCTGTTTACTTCTAACGACAATAGTCCATCAAGATCGTGCCAGTTTTGATAGAGGAGATACCTCCTAGAGACAACCATCATGAAGGTCAATGCTAAACGACATAACCTATGATGATTTATCGAGTATATTATCATATTATTAGATATAAATACATATATTTTAACTCTTCGAGTGGTTTCAGTGAGCTATTTTGTCCATCAAGACCAGACTTTGGTCATGAAGAGATATATCGTCATCAAGATTTGACGGCTTTTTTTATGACGATATCAAGAACTGGTCAGTTTTTCCTAATGACGAGATATCTCGTCTATTAAGATCTGATAAGTTTTTTAAGGTTCAGATATCTCGCCCAGACAACCACCAGGATGGTTAATTGGGTGATTTTCAAAACTTCTTTTTTTTTCCTGATATAACAAGCTACAGAATATATTGTTCGATAACTTTTCTTCTGCCAGAAGATCAGAGAATCACTGAAACTGAAGCCTAATAATCACACGGTGGCTGTGTTTCTTGATCTGTCTACGGCCTCTCTCTCTCTCTTTGACAGGGTATGGAATCAACAACTAATCATAAAACTGTATGATGTTTTGGGAATTGGCGGACACTGGATATATTATTTTTTACGAAACAGACTTATGAAGGCGAAATTTAATAATTTCCTGTCAAGAAACTAAATTAAAATTAAATTTCATGCAAAATAGTTAGGGAAAATCCTGCAGACCCTACCGGCCATGTCTTAAATGTACGATCTAAAGGATATTTTAGCATTATTTTCAAAATGATGTATAATCAGTAGTATCAAAAGGATGTATAACTCATGTAAAATGTGTATCAAATGTATTTTCAGAAATTTCGTCACGGCGTTGACCAGATGAGTCCGGTTTCCTTTGACGGGTTCACTCCATTTTTCCGTGGGTGACTAGTAAACCCTTTAACCTGACTAGAGTCGGGATGTGAGGGGGTCACCTGCGGTGACCAACCAACCAAGGGGTTCCTCAAGGTTCTGTCTTGAGTCCTACTTTGTTTACGCTCTTCTTATCAGGTATTAAGCAGGTCACCGCTAAAAAATGTAAAGTTGTCTTATTTGCGGATGATATTGTTCTTTGGGACCCTGCCACTGACTTGAAGAAACTGGAATGTAACATTAATCAAGTTCTTGGAAATGGTAATGGTAATTTTAGTTAATATCGTTCCAGATCAACACAACGGGCTATTGACGACAGTCCGGGATCAGTCCCTTAAGGAAAAAATCCGAGGACAACACCTCGTAATTTTGAACCACGGTCAGATGACGAAGCAACACCTGAGCTGGCACCCCACTCTCCAAACTTCCACACCAACCAACGTGAGGACTTTCAGCCTTGACAAATTTAAGGTGCACCAGCTGCCTCTATACCATACGCCGGTTGGTCGACTCAAATTCTTGGAGACATATGGAAATTTGCTGAAATCTACAAATTGAGCTTTAATCCCACTAAGTCTACGCTTGGCTTCTTCACAACCAATAAAACATTACATGGCTTTCGCCCTAATGTTTTATTGAATCATCAGCCTCTTGTAGTGGAAAAACGACCAAAATATTTGGGTTTTGTAGTGGATCCTGAGATATTGGACAATAAACGCATAGACCATCTTGTGTTGAGGGCTAGGAAATGTATAAACAGCCTTAAATATATCTCAGGTCTCGACTGGAGAGCATATTCTGGTAGTCTTCTAATTACCTACATTTCACTTACTAGACCCATTTTGGAGTATGGATATCCAGTTTATTGTTGCACTTCACAAATCTACAGGAACTTGAACGCATCCAGCTTAGCGCCGCTCGGATTATCACCGGTCATCGAAATACTCGTCCCAATGACATTGTGACAGATCTACCACCCTTCGGTCTTAGAAGAAGTGCTTGTCTGGTGAAACACTACAATAAACTCTGTAGTCTTGGCATTCGGAAACGGACTTCTGCTTTTCTCAGGGACTGGAGTAGTTATCAAAGGCTTAAGAGAAATAGTCCATTTAGCCAGGTAGCCTCTTACAATCTAATCGCTAGTACTGTGGAACAGCATCACTTTACACAATGCATCGTTCCATCGGAGGGTCTTCTTGATGTCCTTTTCCCTACTGAACTTCCTGTTCATGTAAACAAGCAACTAGATCTTCCTATTTATCTGAGGCAACTGGCTCTCGAAATAATTGTTAATATTCCAGTGGACGTTGTTCAGGTGTTTACGGATGGTAGTAGGAATGATGGTGATTGTACTGGTAGGGGAATTTACAATTAAATCACAAAACCAAGATGTAAGGATTCAGAGGAGGAATCCTGGCTTCTACTCTATTTTTCATAGTGAACTAATAGCCATAAATGAAGGCCTTGATTCGCTTATGTCATTCACTCATTGAAATGAAATCTGGATCCTGTCTGATTGCAGGAATTCCATCCAACACTTGGACAGCTGGCATAGTGGTATTGGATTTCTTTAGGGTGTACAATGTCATGGACCTGGTCTAGCTCGGCTAGCCATAGGGGATATGCAGAACAACAACACGATAGGTGGTCTGAAAACATCCCCCGTTTTTATCAAAGCGTTTTGAATAGTCTAAAGCAAAGAAAAAAATATGCTTCAAACGAATCTTGTTCTGCAATCGTAAAACGAACCTATAGTGTACTAAAAATTTTAAAAATAGTATAGGGACATTTATTGCCGAAAATATTTTCAAAGTTGAGACATTCTGCTCCTAGCTTTCGGCCACCCTTAATCATAGAATGTTGTGATGTCTTTTATTATATTATTTTTTTTCAAACCAGGACATTTATTTTGCTTTTAAACCGGATATTTATTTTTCTATCAAACCAGGATATTTATATTTTTCAAACCAGAACATTTATAGTTCTTTCTCAAACCAGGATATATATTTTCTTTTAAAACTGGGCGTTTATTTTCTTTTAACCGGGGCATTTATTATTCTTTCAAGCCAGAATATTTACTTTTCTTCCAAGCCAAAAAATTTACTTTCCTATCAAGGCCGATTTATTTTTCTTTCAAACCAGGATCTTTATTTTTCTCTTAAACCATACATTTATTTTCATTCAAACCGGAATATTTGTTTACGTTCTACTTCGAACGGAAACTATTTCAAACAGCAGCACGATCAATGAGAAGGCACATTGGTACTAGGGGCAATAGACTTCGGATTCTGATCACTTTAAATACAGGTACTGGATTATTTGCAAGATGCTCATAAGCAATATTAGCTTTCGTGAAATTATGTGTACAAAGTCTCCATCTAAACTGAGGTCGCTGAACTTATACTAGTCAAACTAGGTGGATAGCTTTCAAACTGCGCCCATTAGAAATTTAAGAGAGGCTTGCCACCCAACATCCCTATCAATAAGGTTTAATTTAGTGATTCCTACCTCCCCTTATATAGGCAGTTTTAAAACACATTGCACTGATGTGAAAAAGGGACAGTATATCGTGTTGTCACTGGTGCATTAGGCAGTAATCAATTAACGTCAGACTGGAGCGATACAAAGTGATACCAAAGACGTCCAGGGGTCAGACTCAAACGGAGGATACGAGGATAAAACTCGTCTTTTTGAATCATGGTCAGATGACTTGGCCAACACCTCAGTTGGTACCTCACTCTCCAGACTTCTACACCTCTCACCAACATGAACATACTTGATTCCATGATAGTTTTAATGCGTCCCCACGCAGAGGACAGTCTTTGATTGGACAGTTTTAAGCTTACACCATCCTGTTGATAATCCGCTACTCTCTCAAGCAGACTGGTACATTGGGTGTGCCACGGTATTCATCGCAGCTGCAAAGAGAACAATTGAGTCGTCAGCGAAATTTTGTTATAAGCGAGCGATTATCATGCAGAGATAATCTGTTTAGTTAGCAAATAGGTGTATCAGCGTGTGTGTGAAACAGGAACAACCACAATAATATTAATAACAAATGAATTAAAATAATGAAACCGACCAAAATATCAGATTTTGATATACAATTGGAATTGGTATCAGACGGTTTAAACTATTTTATTATAAGATCTCACCACCTCTTAAGTCTCCGTATCAAGCTTGGTAAATGCAATACTGAGACCCACCCATGGCCTAGGCGTGGCCTCTAGATAATAGGGCCACAAATCATTACAATAGGTGGTCTCAAACACCGTAGATCTATGCAAGGATTGTGGAAATTGTATAATTAAACTATAAATGAATCATTGTTTTTTTTTAATGAACAGACTAGAATTATATGAATAGATTAAAGGTAGTATCCTTATAATGAGGTAATGACCGACTCATACACCCTTACATTTCAACAGTTCTCCTTGAGTAGTAGTGGTGACCCAGTTAGAAGAGTACCGGAATCTGGTACTCTTACAACTGAGATTTACTCTTCCAATACAACGGTTGCTAATCCTGTACTCTTGAAGCGCTAATTCGGTTGGGAGTTCAAAACTCGATCCGACCAAACACCGTTGTTACATTTCTGTAAATACGTTTTCTTTACGTCGGTCATATTATGGCAGTAAAGCTAATCGGTTTGCATACTTCAGTGTGTTGTCATTTTGTTACAGTGATTTGTGTTTAGAGCGAACATAAGTTAGTATATTTTTGGTATGATATTGATAGAGTAGTATTAATGTCTGTCCCACCCAAGAATAATTGAGTAAACAAATTTATATTCCAACAAAATGGACGGAAACAAGTCCCCAGCTGAACAGAATAAAACGAATGAAACGTACTCACAGTCGTGGTACCCGAGCTCCATAATTTACAAATATATGTGCAAAAATTATTTTGTTCATTTAAAACATGTTATGTTCATATATGCCCGTTGGATTCCAAGAACCAAATTGGTTGGTTTGGGGGTTTGATGGTACAATGGACAAATGTGGCCATCTTGCGTCACACACAAGACAAACAAGTTCAAATAAAAATGTTAAGAAAGGGAAAAAAGAGGAAGTAAGGAATAGAATAAGATGAAAGCAGGAAAAAATCGTGTGGATATCCATGGAGTCAGAAACTAGTTTTCTAATCCTCCACACAACCTAATGTTCTTTTATATTTTGTATGTTTATGTTCTTATTGTGTGTGTGTGAGTGTGTGTGTGTGTGTGTGTGTGTGTGTGTGGCTGTTTATTTGTCTGTATCGGAAGACTGCTAGATCAAAAATTCTGTCCAGCCAAGGCAGGTAGGTATTTTAATTTACGTTGCACTGCAGGAACAACAGAACGGGCAATTGGCGACGGTTCAGGATCAAACGCGAAAGGAATGATCCGAGGAGAAAACCCCATATTTTTGAACCACTGTCAGTTGATGAGGTTCCACATAATCTGGCATGTCACCTCTTCAAACTCCCACACCACACCAACATGTGGACATTTAAGGTCACGACGGATTTAATGTACAACAGCCTACTCTGTACACGACTGTCTTTTGTTCTATCCGAACTGGTAACTCTCCGGTTAATACTCCAGCTAGTCAATTGCGGTTCCTCGGTTCTGCCAAAGACCGTTCTGTACACTGGGCCAGTGCCCGTTACACCTGGTGTGGTGTTGAAGTTTGGTCCAAAATTAAAGTTTGGTCTAGATTTTTAATCAAGTCTCGTCAAGTGTGAACAAACCTTAGAAGTGTTAAAAGGATTTCCGTTCATAGTTCGCAAAGGTTGGTTGGAATTTTTAGGACGCAAGGGTCATATTTGACCATGCTGATCCGAACGCAAGGTGGTTGAATTAACAACCAGAAGGCAATCGAAACTCGATCCATCCAAATACCGTCGAACACGTGAGAGCTAATGCCCGTTAAATCTATTACGGCTTTAAATGTCTTCACACTTGCGTTACGGAAATTGGGAGAGAAGGGTGTAATTTCAGGCGTGATCTCGTCATGTGACAAAGACTCGAAGTAAGTAGCGGTAACCACGGCAAATGTCGTGAGCTTAGCTTAAATCGCTGCGACAATCAACGGTTCTCACGGCTAGTTTTGCTGCGAGTATTTTAAACCGAATGTTTCATTATTATTCTTTCAAATACCAGCTATTAAAAAAAATTAAAAAGAAGAAAACTATGTGCCTTAATAAAAATAAGTGCGGAGGGTCCTTCACTTTCAGATTTTAGGGCTGATCGAACAGTTCAGATATGGTTTCGTGCATGGGTTAAGAGACTGCTTTTAGCTATGTAGTTACGAAACAGCTGTAATTTTCTCTAGCCTAAGTATTGACAGATGCCTTCGTAAATTACTTGATAATAACGAAATAAACGTGTCTGCAATATACTATTTGAATGTTTCTTTTTAATCTCAGATGCATTTCGGGGTTTCATAT
Source organism: Metellina segmentata (assembly GCA_947359465.1). NCBI lineage: Eukaryota > Metazoa > Arthropoda > Arachnida > Araneae > Tetragnathidae > Metellina > Metellina segmentata. The sequence continues at coordinate 19,581,956 of OX375876.1, forward strand.
GAAATTGCAGAAAGCTTAATAGAAACTAAAAGTATTTCTTTCTTCTCATTGCATTATTCATTTAAAGGTTTTAAAGTTTAGTATTAAATTTGCAAGTGGGGCAATATACCGTTATTTCGGAAATGATAGGTTTCGCCATTAGCTGAATAGATTTTGCTGCCAGCTTATAAAAGTTCACAGCAATATTTGCTACCAGCTTCAAAATATTATTTCGAGCCCTGCATGTGACCGTGATTCAAAATGATGATGGTCCACCATCCGGTATAGTGGTTAAGGTGTTAGCCTATAGCTCGGAAGGTTCCTGGTTCGAATCCGGGCCAGTGCATTGGTGTTTGTAAGCGTAGGGTGAAGAGGCGGCTGATACACCTTAAATCTGTTGTGGCCGAAAGTCCTTACGTTGGGTTGGTGTGGAAGTTCGGAGAGTGGGGTGCCAGCTCAGGTGTTGCTTCGTCATGTGACCGTGGTTCAAAATTACGAGGTGTTGTCCTCGGATCTTTCCCTTAAGGGATTGATCCCAGACCATCGTCAATAGCCCGTTGTGTTGCTCTAGTAGGACGTAAATTAAGAAATTACCAAAATGATGATGTGTCCTTCTTAGATCTTTCCCGGACGGTCTTCAATAGCCCGTTGTGTTGCTCCAGTGTGGCTTTAATTAACTACCTACCTGGTGTGTATAGTTCGGGGAAATATAATAAAAAATTAACATGGAAAATATTCGAGGGTCACCCTGGCCCCCTGTGCCACTTTTTCCTCCTAATACGCCCTTTATATAAACTTTGTGGAACACGATGTCAAAAGGCTCCCGTTGCGCAAATACCGGCACCACGTTAAGGTTAATTTATAGTATTGTACTGCCATTGCGTGACGTATTTACGTTCTGTCTTCGAATCCCCAACCACTTCCTTCCCTCTGAAACCTCCGGAAAGAACCTCCCTCCGCGCAACGGCCCCGGTTCCCAGGTAGGAGCGGAGACAGGTGCGGAGGTTAAGATTATAAATGGAAAGTGTTGCCATGACGACTCGCACCCGACCGGGGGACGGATGCGCTCGATCTGCCATCTCGCGGGTGGAACTATTTTGGTGCCGAGTGAGACATTGATAATGGAGGGTGCTTCGCTCCGGTGAGTGATCGAGGAGTAAACTTTTCTGCCGATATTTAGATCCATTCGTGTACTCTGTGGTCGGATCCGCTAGAGAACGACTCGCTCTACAGAGCTTCTTGCTAGACACCGGCGTTCGTATATTACGGGCATTCTCAGTATTGGTAAATTGTCGACACAAAATACTGATTTTCATTTTTTTTTCTTCCTTTGATGACGTTTATCCCAGTTGGAAGAGTCGAGGATTTGCAAACGATGGATTGAGAGGACGAAACTTTATCCAACAAACGACTGCTCAGCACGTGGGGGCTGGTGCATGTTAAATATACCGTGAGATAAAATGCCCTCGCGTTTCGAGATGTGGAAGTTTTGAGAGTGGGGTGTAAGCTCAGGTATTGTTGACCTTGTCGTCTCACCGGGACTCAAAATGACAAGGTGTTGTCCTCGGATCGTTCACTTCTGGATGGTTCCCGGGTCATCGTAAATAGCCAGTTGTGTTTCTCTAGTGCCACGTACATTCAAATAAATAAATTCTTCTTTCCGTCCGTATATGTATCTATCCATATACTCAATTTGAAATTCATCTCACTTCTGTTGTAAGACAAACACAAGTATTTTTTTTCCAAGGTGACAACTTCAGAAGTCTACTCTGCTTTATATATTATTGCGATCGAAAAGCACCCGCAATCTCTAATATTATAAAAGGAAGTGTTTGTATGTTTTTTTTCCACGCAAAGTCCTGACGAATCTATGGCACTTACAGAAATGTGATTTGGCACACAGGTAGTCCGAATGTTTTGCAATTTTCGGGTAAAGGCGAATTTTAAAATTTAATCTAGAACATTTTAAAACGAATTTAATGAAATTTAAACATTATTGAATGCAACAACATAGAAGATCACTGATTCCAAATTTATTTTTTTCTTTTCCGTTTTTATTTTGCGTGGAGGAACGATTTTCCATCAGACGATAAAAAACAAATAATCTTTTAACTGGAGTTACTTAGTTCTTTTTTCTGTCTCCTAGACCGTTAAAAACCGAGTAAAAATTTCAACGGATTTGAAATCTGAGGAAAATGGGACATTAAATCGATACCTAAAAATATGATTTTCCTTAAATAAATAATTTTTTTAATTGAATAAAAATTTTATATTTTCGCAAGAGATGGTGACGCTACGTCAACTTTCGCTCTCCAAAAATAAACAGTTTGCACGTCCTGCCCTTTGCGTTAAAAAAAGATTACATTTCCTGTCCTCTTCAATTTCAGAGGAGAGAAAAAAAAACATTTTGACTGGCATTGAATAGTTTATTTTCGTAAAAGCGGAATCGTTAAAGACAGATTAAAAATTTCAACGGATTTGAAATCTGCCGAAAATTGTACACTAGATTTCACGGTTTGTTTCGTAAAACAACACCACAGGAACGGGCAACGACGGGCTAGCCACGCATTGGCTAGTGCTATTATAAAACAAAAGATCAATTTATTGGTCAAAATTTATTATATCTCCTTCAAAGTAATATCCAACTTCAATGCTCTTCCGCCAACGTTTTTTCCAATCCTCAAACATGCCTTAAAGTCGTTTTTGTGAAACCCTTCAGGGTTCGTAATGAATTTTCTTTTATTGGATCAATGGAGTCAAAACGGTGAACACGAAGATGAAGTTTCACCCGTGGAAATACGAAAAAGTCACCTGGTGCCATATCAGGTGAATGCGGAGCTTGTGGAGCCGTATTTGTTGACTGCTTTGTCAAAAAATCATGAATAACAATGGTATTGCGAGAAAATGCATTATAGTGATGCAAAACCCATGAGTTATCTCGCCACAGTTAAAGTCGTGTTCGACATGTCGTTTCTACGAATTATATCGGAACTTGTTCACTAATGTCTCTTATTGTTAAACGACGATCACTATGCACCCATTCTCTGACCTGATTGACATGTTGACCATGAGTCGAAGTGGATGGTTTACCAGATCGTGAATCATCTATGACGGATTCTCTGCCTTCTTTAAACTTTTTATACCAATCAAATACTGTTGTTTTTGATAAACAGTCGTCTGTAAAAGTTTTTTGCCACATTTCAAATGTGTTTGTAGCAGAAATTCCATTGCGGAAAAAAATTTGAATGCATGTTCCTCGCTCAATTCCATTGGACATTTTGGAAATTCAACGAAACGAAAATTCTTGTCTTATTAAAAACAAATTTATTTTCAGACGATACAATTAAATAAATCCCTGATTATTGTACGTGTTTCTATAAGTCGTAAAAATATTCTATAAAAGTTTGCAGACGATATCTACTATATTTGTATTTTAACCCGTTTTATCCCATTGTCCTGCCGACCAACCGGTATAGTGGTTAAGGTGTTAGCCTCTTGATCGGAAGGTTCCTTGTTCGAATCAGGGCATGGATGTTTGTAAGCGTATGGTGTAGAGGCGGCTGGTGCACCTTAATTCTGTCGTGGCCGAAAGTCTTCACGTTGGGTTGGTGTAGAAGTTTGGAGAGTGGGGTGCCAGCTCAGGTGTTGCTTCGTCATCTGACCGTGGTTCAAAATAACGAAGTGTTGTCCTCGGATCTTTCCCTTAAGGGACTGATCCCGGACCGTCGTCAATAGCCCGTTGTGTTGGTCTAGTACGACGTTAACTAAAATTACCATTACCATTACCCATTGTCCTATTTAAAGGACAGCTGATAAATAGCATGTGGAAATTAGTATTTGTATTTAGGGAATATTTTATCAGATGGAACATGTAGTGGTATGTATAAGCTTCTGCTAGCATGAGTTATGTGTCACAAAGACTAGCGCCTCCTGCTGGAAACGTTGTTTATTCTCAGCATTAGTTAGAGTGGCTTGTATCTTCTTTTTGCGGTTGCAGTAGTCCTTTTGGGGTTTATTTTGGTCACTTGGATGGGCATTTTTTTATGTGAGAGTACTCATTTTTTTATTATCTAGTTAGTTAATTAAGCTTTATTGCTATTAGGTAAGTTGTAACGCATTATTTTTTAACTGTCCTCTAAATAGGACAGTGGGATGATAAGCATGCAATCGACGCGTTTTTTCTAACCTTATAACTGAAAGTAAAATAACTTTTTCCCTCCCTAGCGTTTTACCTCTGCTGAGTCATGTCAAAGCAAAGGTTTATGAAGTAAGCGGAAACATTGGAATTATTAAATATAGTTCAGATAATAGTTTAGGAATAGTATGAAACAGTTTATCCGAGGCAAGCCAATACGTTTTGGATTTAAACTTTGGGCTCTCTGTGGAAGAAAAGGGTATTCTTACAAGATTTCTTTCTACTGCGGTAAAGAATTTGATGCAAGAAATTATATTCTTCTTGGTACCCGGGTAGTGATGAAACTGACTGAAAATATTGTGAATACTTCAAGCTACAATTTATATTTTGATAACTTTTTTACCAGCATCGATCTTTTGAAAAGTCTTGGTGAACAGGGTTATCGAGCCACAGGAACCATACGAGAAAATCGGATAAACCATGAGTGTTCTTTAGAAGAATCTAAGTCTATGTGTAAGAAAGAAAGAGGTAGTCTGTGTGATTTTGCATTAGACAAGAATTCCGAGATTTTCCTAGTGCGATAGAATTACAATAGTACTCTCACTATTGCTACAAATTTCAGCACATTAGAACCATTCTTCGATGTGAAGAGGCGAGTAAAATGACACAAATATAAAGTTAACGTGAAAATGCCTAACTTGATAAATTATTACAACAAACATATCGGTAGTGTGGATCACCACGACTGGTTGGTTGGACTATATGAAATTAAAATTCGGGGGAAAAAGTGGTACTGACCACAGTCATTCGTATAGTGAACTTAGCAGTGGTAAATGCATCGATAATTCCCAAAGCTGTCAACAAAAGTGATGCCCTAAACTTGAAAGAGTTTCGAAGAGCTATAACAGCAGTTTATCTCAAAAAGACTGTGATCAGAACAAGAGGTAGACCCAGGATCTCTTATGTACCTTCTAGTTCAAAAGAAGACATCCTAGTGTTAATAAAATGAAGTAAAAAGGAAGCGCGATAAAGAACACAAGTTAACAAAATGTACAATAAGCCGACAACTTATGTTTCTCATTATCAAATTATGTTTCGTATTTTCTAAATTTGAGTGACCATAGGAAAACACTACTTTATGTGACTGTATGTATTCTAGGTGTATGGGTATGCCATAGAAGTGTAAAGTAAAGCTTGAAACAGAAAGATCAGTCATTTTTTATTAAAGAGGGATAAACAGCGTCATTGTCAAAGAGAGGGCTGTAAAGGTAAACCCAAAACGTAATGTGGGAAATACGATAAAACACTTTGTCAGGCTTGTTTGGGCCTTTCCACGAAGATTAGAGTCAAATTCAACTGAAAATTGAACTTTCATATAAATAAGAAAGTTTTATTTGGATAAAGTAAAATTTTGTACCCGGAAATTGTTTTTCACTAATAAAGAGAACTGTCGCGAATGCGAGCCTGTTCTAAGTTTTGAAAAGCTTTTATGGAATTAGAAATAAAATACGGAGCAGGTGAGGTGAAAGCAAACCTCCAATATAATTTCAATACTACGATCCTAACAAAATTAAATATATAAATTAGAACTCAGTTAGTTTATTTTAAAAAAAGTCGCTCTTAAACATTGTCTTGAGGTTTACTTTGATTCTATACCTGTGAAGAAGTGTAATGTTCTATATATTTCAAATATATAAGTTTTAATTAAGAACTCGTCTCCTTGTGTTCTTGAGTGGATTTTCCTTTAGAATTCTTGAGTTTCAGTGATGTTTCGACGGTCAGGATAATTGCTTCTCACCCGGGACACAAATGAGGTAGGACAATTCATATTTCTTCTTATTTGAAAGATATTGTTTCTACACAACAAGAATAATAGAACATGCAAGTGCAAATTTCACATCCCCTTTATCCTTAGAAACCTTAACTTTAGAAAATATGATTATTCTCAAATTTGAACAAAATAAATAAATTGGGATAAAACGAGAGGAAGCACTCCGGATACTTTTTGATCACAATAGAAAATAGATTTTTCGATGATTCGCGTGATGTTCGTTTCACTCATCGGTGTATCTTACTATTCTGTGGTAGCCAGGTTGGCAGAGTAACGGATTAGCAACCTGACTGCTGTGAGTTTCATTCCAACGAAAATATTTCAGTTTACAAAGAGGCTTATGCACGTTAAATCTGTAGTGGCTTCATATGTCCTCACGTTGGCGTGGTGTGGAAGTTTGAAGAGTTCGGATGCCATGTCAGATGTTATCTCGTCATACAACCATGGTTCAAAATGACGTGGTGTTGTCTTTGGATCTTTCTTTAGGGGGAATGATCCGGGACCGTTGGCAATAGTCCCGTTGTGTTTGTAAAACATGACATTAACTAAAATACTTATCTACCCACTTATTTTGTATGAGTAAATATTTCTTTGTATACATTTACTTGATGTTGCTTAGCGCAGCTAGTAAAATATTACCCATGTGCCATAGAACAAGAAATAACCACCAGATATTTTGTAGGAGCTGTACCGGATAAAATGGTGTGATGACAGAAATGGTAGCGTAAAAGAAAAAGATCTTTCGGTTTCACCGAAATGAATTGTATTTAGTCATTTCAATATCACTCTCCAAATTTAAAAAGTTGCTTCTCAGTTTTGATATTGTTAGTGTAGTGTTTTGATGTTCGTTGGTTGTTGGGTTTTGTGGTTAGATCAAACACAAGACATACATCATAGAGTAACGGACATACAACATAGAGTAACGGACATACAACATAGAGTAACGGACATACACATATGAAAGTAAAGTTTTACTTCATGCCTTCAGCCAACTCTAATACTAGTCGATGTAACAGATTGAGTGGGGCTAAAAAACTCTCATATATATGTAAGCAACAGACGCTTTGCGTGGGTGTTGTCGAATTTTAAGTAAAAACTTTTCTTAAGCAAATACACCTTCAGTCAACGCAAAGAGAACGCAATAGAATGTCCGCCCCTCCCCCAAAGGTGCGAAGATTGCTTCAACCTGATAAATGACGGTTTTGCGTGCGCCTGCCACTCAACCGGTGTCATCCAAACGATAATTGTGGACGACACGCGATGCCACCAGACGCTAGCTTCTATTCGACCCTCACCCCCACCTCACGAACACCCAACGCAAAATAAGAAAAGAATCCTCTTCAATGGTACAACAGATAATCTTCCCCTCCTGCGCGTAAATTGGAGATGCTTCCATTATTACCGGGGGGAGGGGCAGGTAGCAATGCACGATTCTCTATGGGGTGAGTAATTTGATGCATCTAACCCACACAACCACCGTCATGCAAATACCTCTTCCTCCCACCGTTTCCCGAAAGCTGAGCTGAAAAAACAAAGTGTTATCGATGCGATGTTCAGAACATGTTCGGTGGGAAAATGTGCAATCGGGACTTCGAGATTCGATTTTTGTGCTCCCTGTGCATAAAACACCATTTATTAAGTCTTTCAGTTGGTTAAATTTTGAAATGCATGAGGCAGATAGGCAGGTCGTAGAATTGGTGTAGGAGTGGAGGAATACAATGGTCTAATGGAGACGGTCTGGGATCAATTCCGAAGATAAAGGTCCGATGACAACACCTCGTAATTTTTCAACCACGCCCAGATAACGAACTCGTCACCTGAACTACAAAAGGCACACCCACATGTATTAAGTCCTTTACAGTTTCTAAATACTGTTAAATGCGCTCGGATAAAAATATTCCTCCTGATGAGACAGGATCCATCAGTTTAAAGCTATGTTGCTTTAATGGGACGTTAATTCAACTGTCTACTATTCATTTAAAAATTATTTTCCTTCTACTTCCATGACGTAATAGATATCTAAATGCTGTTGTGAAAATGTAAGGTAACAATGGTGTGTCTAAATGTAATGTAACAATGATTTTGTCTAAATGTAATGTAACAATGATGTTGTCTAAATGTAATGTAACAATGATGCTGTCTAAATGTAATGTAACAATGATGTTGTCTAAATGTAATGTAACAATGGTGTTGTCTAAATGTAATGTAATAATGATGCTGTCTAAATGTAATGTAACAATGATGTTGTCTAAATGTAATGTAACAATGGTGTTGTCTAAATGTAATGTAACAATGATGTTGTCTATATGTAATGTAACAATGATGTTGTCTAAAAGTAATGTAACAATGAAAGTTGGTATCCGCAAGTAAAGGTAAATTGTGGGAGGATTACATCGAGGTTCAATCAATATTAAACTGCATAACCTCAATTTATGTTCAACAGACTCGGTTCCAATAAATGTTTAACATTCAATATTCCGACAACTCATACAAAATGTGGAGACATGTAAACCGCATTCCCGAAACCCGAGATTCTTAACAAGATGGAAATCCAAATCCTCTTGACAAGACAATATCTATAATTTCACAGTAGTGTTGCTCCTCCTAGTGGTATCAACTCAAATGCCAACCGTTGTAAAAATGCTTTCTTTGCACTTCCTCGATGGAATAGAATTTTGAATGATATCAATGGCGTGCGGCTGTAAAGAGAAACTGTGATAGGATTACATGAAGTTTCAATCAATATTAAACGACATGATCTCAATTTATATTTAACAGCCTCGGTTCCAATAAATGCTTAACACTCCGACAACTCATACGAAATACGCGAAGACATCAAAACCGCATTCCCGAAACCGGAGCCTACTTAACAAGAAACGAATTCGAAACGGGATTATGAAAGCGCGCGCACACTTGTTCGAATGTCGGAAGAAAAATGCGAAATCACCAGAAACTGGGAATTTTAAACCCTCGCCTGATGGCTGACTCGGGTCGCTCCCCGTTTCTGTGAACAAAAGAGTAATATTAGGATACTGGAAACAGCTCTTAATCTGCAAGGAGAATCGTCGCCGAGTGCCCTATTCCTGGGGGATGCTTTTCGCATTCGATTCGACACGCACAGAGTTTATGAAAGTGAATGGGTAATTTGCATAATCTTTGAAGGCGTGGACGACGAGCGGAATGCGATCGGGGGATTCCAGACACTTTTCGAGGGTGTAGGAGAACATGAAAGATTTGTTTTCAATTCAAGCCGCTGATTTTGGAAGAATGGGCCGCGCTAGCGTGGATTGTTTAGTAAACTAATAACCATAAACTAATTGACGGAATGACGCACAGCTCTAATTTGTTAACGGAACGAAATCACAACCTCTAATTTGTTAAACACACTCATAAAAACAACAAGGTAAGGTATTTTGGTAGTTAATGTCTCACTGGATCAACATATCTGGTTATTGGCGACTGTCCTAAATCAATTCCGAAGGGAAAGATCGAGTACAGCACCTGGTTCATGAAAAGTTCAATCCGAGTTGACATCCCACTCTACAAACTTCCACGACGCGATAACATTTGAGGCTGCCGTGGAAAAATAGTCCCCTCGGTCCTCATCCCACGCGCGGATGTATACATTATAGGTGACGCACCGCATCACATAGTAACTGATCAGGTAATGGTAATGGTAATTTTAGTTAACGTCGTATTAGAGCAACACAACGGGCTATTGACGACGGTCCGGAATCAGTCCCTTAAGAGAAAGATTCGAGGACAAACACCTCGTAATTTTGAACCACGGTCAGATGACGAAGCAACACCTGAGCTGGCACCCCACTCTCCAAACTTCCACGCCAACCCAACGTGAGGACTTTCGGCCACGACCGATTTAAGGTGCACCAGCCGCCTCTACACCATACGTTTACAAACATCCATGCCCGGACCCGGATTCGAACCGAGTAACTGATCATACGTCGAATGTAAACCGCGGAAGCAAGAGCTAACTGAGCTATGACGAGCTCTATTGAATGTCGATTCGACGCTGACGCTTCTTTCAATTTTATTGTAACTCTCATTGTTTTGTCCCATGTCCCTTTTAAACAATAAAGTATCCTTGTCTTAACTTGGAGTTGTCTATTTTATCCCATACTACGACAGATTTAATATGGACTAGCACCCACGTACTCGCGGGTCTTATTTTTGCTCGTTTCAAACTCGCAACCCTCTAGTGTTCTAACTAGGCTGCTGCAGCCAGTAAGGTAGGTAGTTAATTAACGTCCCTCTAGAGCAACACAACGGGTTATAACCGACTGTCGGGGATTAATCCGGAGGGTAAGATTCAAGTAGAACGCCTCGTAGTTAGTAGCAAGGACAGATGGCGAGACATTTGCGTTGATACCCAATCCTCTAAGCTGCCACGCCAATACAATTTGAGGACATTTGATGTCACGACTGATTTAACGTTCACCAACCCCCGCAAACAGTCTTCGTTTGGATTTAATTTCGAACTCGACGTTAATTAGTTATTAAACAGCAGGACTCAACAGGTGCGAGTATCGTATTGTAACTGCAACGAAGACACTTCATTAATCGCATTACTAGCCTTGCTGCTAAATTGAGAGTGTTTCATTTCTATTTCGATGTCATCTCCCGTCTCTTGTGATCGGCACTCTGATTAGCCAATCGCATTCCGCTAATTGATCTGCTCTCCCACCGCTGATGCTTCCGTTGCAATTACGGACGGTTTCCGCGTCGTCTCATTTCCTTAAGTTCAATTCAATTAAGCACTTCAAACGTCAAATGATTTTCAGGATAAATGTCCTCTGCCAATTGTGAAAAGTTCTGGCTCAGAAATTCTTAGGCTCTGGTTGGATTCTTACAGATTCTCTTGACTTTGCATCAGGTGACTCTGATTTGTATGATCTAGGCTCCTCAAAGACTGCTAAAAAGAGCTAGTGGAATAACTATTAACATTCCACCCTATCGTTGTTATTACAATTGAAGTTTTATCCTATTGGGATTATTGTTGAAAAATACAATACAATACTATATATATATATATATATATATATATATATATATATATATATATATATATATATATATCCCAATAAGATTATTACTCTGTAGGTATTGCTTTAAAAATTATGTCTATTGGGATTATTGTTGGTATATTCTCTTTAGGATATTACTGTATTGGAATTATTATTGATATATCCTCATGGGGGGGGATATAATTCTATTTGGATTATTGTTGGCATATCCTCATTAGGAGATATGATTCTATTGGGATTATTGTTGGTATATCGTCATTGGGATATTATTCTATTGATATTATTGGTGGTATATTCTCTTTGGGATATTATTCTATTGGAATTTTACCCTATTTATATTATTGATGGTATATTTCCTATTGGGATTATCGTTTTTATCTGTTCTATTGGTATTATCATTGGAATATGTTCTATTGAGATATTACCCAGTGAAAATTACCCTACTATTGAAATTTTTCCCTATTGAGATCATTGTTGGAAAAATTAATGCTGGACTTAGCCCTATTGGGAATATTGTTAAAATATTTTCTATTAGGATATTGCCCTATTGGTATATCTATTTTAATATTCGACACACACACGCCTACATGAACATTTTGGACAATCAGATTCTTCCTACGCTCTGGAAATTTTATGGAATAGACGACAACTCTCCATGTCCAATTGCAGCTTCTGTCAAGCAATGGCATCGAGATACGGATGTAAATCGTCTTCCCTGGCCTGCTGAGATACCCGACCTAAACTCCATAGAACATTTATGGGACGCGTTAGAGCGACGCTTACGGACCAGGGAACCACGTTCGAAATCTACAGCTGAGCTGGCGACATTCTTGCTGAAGGAATGGACACACATACCCATAGGTGTATATCCAAACCTTGTTGAAAGTATGCCTAGAAGGGTTGCTCGTGTCATTGCAGCACGTGGGGGATCATCCACTATTCAAGCATGTATTATTTCCCTTATAATATCACATCTTGCTGTCCAGTCCATTATAGTAGGGTAGTGTATGTGAAAGGCTCCGGTAGCCTTGTTGTTAAGTAACGGCTTAACAACCAAACGGTTGCGAGTTGAAATCCACCCAAAGACAGTCGTGTGTATAGGGCGATGGTTCACGTTAAATCTGTCACGGCCTAAAAGGTCCTCACGTTGTCGTGGTGTGGAATTTCGGAGAGTGGGGTGCCGGCTCAGGTGCTGCTTCATCATCTGACTTAATCTGAGTCATCAAATTTACGTGGGATGATATTTCCCTTGGAGTTTGATCCCGGACGGTCTCCGATAGCTCGTTGTGTTGCTCCAGAGTGACGTTAATGAAAATACCTACCTATCTACCGTTTATATCATTACAGGATCGATGACTGAAGTCTACCCGACCTAAACCCCATAGAACATTTTGATGAGAAGTTGGAGCGACGCTTACGGACCAGGGAACCACGTCCGAAATCGACAGCTGAGCTGGCGACATTCTTGCAGCAGAAATGGACACAAATACCCATAGCTGTGTATCAAAACATTGTTGAAAATATTCCAAAAGTAAATAATTTAAAAACTCAATAAAAAAAGTCAAGAAACTCTTCAAGACGGTCAAATAAATTTGGCAACCCTGCCCTAAGCTTATAGATGAAAATGTTTAATGAAGAAAGATAACTAAATCTCTAAACTTCTCCAAAGTTTTCCGGACCCTTCATTTAAACCATCGACCAAAGCACTTTCGTTCGGAAATAACCGCAAAATTGTTGCACAGTCAGAGAGAACGAAATATTATCCAAAGCGTGTTCCTCACATCCGAACTTCTGGTGTGGAAAATAGGTTGCCGTCTTATTTCGGGAAGAAAGGACCGAATGTATATGCACGTACGACCTCTCGGCTCAAAATATTGCCAAACGCTCATGGTTATCGATCACGAAATGTTTTCGGAAGTCACGCTCGCATACAAGTAGTTGCTGTCAAATTTATATTTTGATTTAGGGAAGTGGACGTGGGGATGCACGAATCGCGTATTTGATCATTCTTGAGGGAATAACTATGTAAATTAACTTATGAGAAGATGCGCCAACTTGACTTTGCTTAAGTTTTATAATAAATATACTAAATAAACGTACTTCAAACTAAAAATATGCCTGACCACTTTTCCATGAGACACGTTTGGTAATTTTGGTTCAATTCATTACCAGCCACGTTCATAGGCACGTACTCGCTCTGTTTACAAGTCCTGAATATGGTTCATGAAGAATTCAATAACGTTTCCTGACATTTCAGGGTAGATAGCTTTAATTAACGGTCTTATGGATGACGGTCTTGGATCAATCCCGAAGGGAAAGATTCGAAGAAAACAGCTCATCATTTTGAACCACGGTTAGATGACGAGATAAACACTTGAGCGGGTACTGCGCTCTCCAAACGTCCACAACATGACAAAGTGAAGACATTTGAGGCTAAGATAGATTGAACGTGTACCAGCCCCCATGTACTTGGTGGTCATTAATTGTCAGCAACAACTGTGAAAGCGCGAGTGTGGTTACTTGTGGTTGTGCAAACTGGTTTGGTCTGTCACTCTACGGCAGTGTTTTCCAAACTTTTGACATGTGTATACCCCTTCTATAATTTTCGTAACGCTGAGTACCCCACGTCAAAAAAAATGGATGTATTTTAATAACAATCAAAATGTATTTTTTTTTCTTTTTTTTTGTGACATACACAAAATAATAAGAAAAGAGAAATAAAATTATTCATAATAAAATATAAATAAAAGTTATATTATAAATAACGTTTATTTGTATCAATGAGAAGGATGAAATTGTTAGTGCTGATATAACAGATCGTCATAATTTGATTCCCTGGTTGTTAATTTTAATCTGAGATGTGGTTCCACGTTCAATAGTCTGTTCCTTTTTTTCGACTTAATGTCTACAAATGCTGAAAAGCAACTTCACATAAATATGAAGTTGGAAAAGGCAAGATGTGTTTTAGAACTTCTTCTGTTAAAACTGGATACACAAGTTGCATTTGTAACCAGAATGATGTTAAAGTACTCTCCTTATATTTATTTTTCAAGAATTCGTCTTAAGCCCCAATTCCAAAAATTGCTCTTCTTCCGCATGCGACAAATCTTCTGACATGGATGTTGTGTTAATGTTAATCGGATATTTGATCCATTCAATATTTTTGGTTAAATCAGGGAAATAGTTTTTCAAGCCCACTTGCAAACTCTTCAAATGCTGCGTTATGCATTTCAGAGAATCAGCATCAATTTTAGTAGTCGAACGTGTTATAAACTCACAAAGAGAGGGAAACGAGTCTACTTCTCCATTACCAACTCTCTTTGGCCATAACTTTAGTTTTGCGATGGCAGCGTTCACTTTATCTTGAACGTGAAACAATGAAATTTATTTGCCTTGTAACAATAAGTTGAAGCAATTTAAAACAGAGAATATATCTACTAAGTATGCTAGTTTACAAAGTCATTTCCAGTCATGAAAACAATTTCTCAACTCAAATCCATCATTAAGAAAACATTGCAGTTTATGTCTAAGCTCAAACAATCTATTTAGAATTTTTCCTCGAGACGGCCAACGAACACCGGTATGATAAAGAAGCTGGGTATGACTACTTCCCATTTGTTCGCATATTTGCGGAAAAAAATCGTGTATTCAAAGGACGGTTTTTAATGTAGTTCACGAATTTCACGCTTTCATCCAGAACTTTCTGTAGATCAGCGGGCATCTTACGCGTTGCCAAATCCTCTCTGTGTATGTAACAATGTGTGAATATGAGATTTGGGGCGACATTTTGAATTCTTGCAACGAGTCCTTTATTAATTCCTACCATACTTTTTGATCCATGTGTGCTTATTCCAACACATCTATTCCAATCAATTTTGTTCTCTTGCATGAATTTTTTCATAACATTAAAGATATCTTCTCCTGTTGTGTGACCTAATAAAGGCTGGCAAAATAAAAAGTCGTTATGAATTTCTTAATTTTTTTCGTATCTAGCAAACGCCATAAGCTTTGCAAAATTAGCAATATCAGTGGACTCATCGACTTGCAATGCATAATAACGACTTTGAGAAATATCAGATAATCAGTCCACCAAACTCCGGTGCAACGCGTACCACCACCAAAATCTTCCCGTACCCCTGGGGGTACACGTACCACACTTTGGGAAACACTGCTCTACGGTAATCTTTTGCAACAAGAGGGCAAATTAGAACACGGTCAAAGTGTAAAAGTAGGCTGAGTAGAAATGTTAATCATTCTACTTTTTGCTATTTTAATTTATTTACCTTTGTATAACCTCTACCACATGTATGTGGAATTTGTGAACTTTAATAAGGTTTGACCCTTTGGAGGGGGGGGGGAGGAGGTCGCACGCCTTATTCCACCTTGCCAAGCATGCTGTTGTCTCACCTGCATGATTTCTTAGCAGTTTTGAACTTTTTTACCACTACAAACATTCCAAAGGATCATATCCTAAGGAAAGGACCAGTAAGTTGTTTAGGAAGGACTTAATTCTGAAAGAAGCAACATTATCTTTCCAAATGATTATTTTCTGAGGAAAAGGTCAATAAAATATTTCCAAAAGATTCTTTCCCGAGGAAACGATGAACAGAATCTCTTCAAAGGATTTTATTCTGTGAGAATAGCTTTTAGTATCTTTTCAAAGGATTGCGTACTAAGGTTAGGGCAAACAGAATCTTTCCAGAGGTTACTATTCTTCAGAAAATAACAACAGAATCTCTCCAAAGGATTACATTCTGTGAGAAGGGCTGTTAGAAAATTTTCAAACTATTATATCAAAGGAAAGGACTAACATAATATTTCCAAAGGATTTTATTCTAAAAAAAAGTGACAGTATCTCTCCAAGGGTTTAAATGGTGTGAGAAAAGCAGGTTGAGTCTTTTTCCGACGATTATATTCTAATAAAAGAACTAACAGAATCATTTCCAAAGGATTCTATTCTAAAGAAAAGAACAACATAATATCATTCAAAGTATTATATTCTAAGAAAAAGTGCAAGATAATCTCTTGAAAGGATTATGTTTTTTAAGAAACGCTGTTGGAATCTTTTAAAATCAGTATATTCTGACAGAATCTTTCCAGTGGATTCTATTCTAAGTTAAAGACACATAAAATATTTATAAAAATTGAAAGAATCTATGGATTCTATATCTTTCATAGATTTTAACTAATTGATATCTTAATTTAGCCATTCTGTGTAATGGAGAGCAAAAGCAATACTAAACTCCTCGGATATCATGTCTCACAGAGGGTCAACCTCGAGTCTTTACCTATCCTCAAAGCTTCTACGCAATGTTTCAAAACACCCCGTAAACGTAGAATGCTACAAACCAAAATTACAAAACTCGAACACACTACCTTCTTGACTAGAGTGGCAGAACCAAGAAAGAATAAATACTCTTTCCAAACACCATAACTCACCCGAGTGCCTGTAAGAACATGTAAGCGCTTCTGTTGCTCACGCCTAGTACTTGTAAAAAAGAATGTTCTGCTTTTTGCCAGCCTTGTGAAACTAAGCTCTCCGGTAATGCCTCTCGTGGGAGGGTTCCTCTACGGGAGATTTCTCAAGAGTCGTTCCACCTTCGTGGTCATTGATCTCGTTCGATGATGGAATGCACCCCTAACATCCGTAATGAGGTACGTTCTCCTGAACCCCCTGGAGGAAGGGGATCTTCCGAGATCCGCTTCCACCACCAACGGTATCATTAGAACGGTGGACCTCTTATTACTTTTATGTTATCCTACAAGTGTTGGTCCACTCGGATGTCCTTATTACAAAGACGGACGCTGTTCCTTGTTGGTATCAATTATTTTCATGGGACCCAAATGAATGTTCAAAGCTATTGGTTTACAGCGGAATAATTTTCTCCCTTTATATGTCCATTCTTGGTTTGAATTTCAATTCATGTTTAGGGATTCCTCTGCATCTAAACTTTCAAAGAGACTCGGTAGCCGGGTTGTAAGAGTATCGGACTAGCAACCTGAGGGTTGTTTGTTCGAATCCAACCAAAGACCACTATGTACACAGGGGTCTGGTGCACCTTAAATTTGTCGTGGTATCAAATGTAATCACATTGGCATGGTGCGGAAGTTTGGTGAGAAGGGTGCCAGTTCGGGCATGGCTTCGTCATCTCACCGTACTTTAATGGTAATTTTAGTTAACGTCATACTAGAACAACACAACGGGCTATTGACGACGGTCCGGGATCAGTCTCTTAAGGGAAAGATCCGAGGACAACACCTCGTTATTTTGAACCACGGTCAGATGACGAAGCAACACCTGAGCTGGCACCCCACTCACCAAACTTCCACGCCAACCCAACGTGAGAACTTTCGGCCACGACAGATTTAAGGTTCATCCATGCCCGAACCCGGATTCGAACCAAGAACCTTTCTATCTCGAGGCTAACAATTTAACCACTATACCGGTTGGGGCGGCGACCGTAGTTTAAAGTTACGGGGTGTTTTCCTCGGATCTCTCCTTTCGGGGATGATCTCGGACCGTCGCCAATAGCCCATTGTGATTCTCTAGTACGACGTTAATTAAAATTACCATACCTTGTTGGTATCAGTTACTTTCATGAGACCCAATAAATACCCATAGCCATATGTTTTCAGCGGAATAATTTTATTCCTTTATATATGCGTTCTTGGTTTGAATTTCAATTCCTGTTTTAGGGATTCATCAACATCTAAAATTTAAAAGAGACGCGGTTTGGATCTTACCTTTCGGGGGGAGGGGTGATATCGGACCGTCACCAATAGTCCAGTGTGTTGCTTCAGTGCGACGTTTATTAAATACCTACTTATCTATCTCACATTTTAAACTGGGTTGGTAGTAGTAAAATATGTTCAGGGAGATTTTGAACGAGTGAGTCGATAGTTTGAGAGAAAGTCTAGAGAGAACTGGGAACACATTTGATAGATTTGAGACCCTCCTGATGCTGGTCACGACGGGGAATCTTGTTATTAGCTCAACTAATCAGATGTTCATGGAAGCGATATATCGTACATTGTATGATTAGTACTGCAGATAAAATGCTACCTTTGCGAACTTTGGTGACCGCACAATGAGCATGGATCTGACTGCCTGTTTACCACATACTTATTAAAGGACCCTTTTTGAAGGTATCCAAGCCCGTTAAAAATATCATTTTTGAACGAAAATTCCGAAAAATGTTTTTTATTTTTTTTTGATAGAGGATTTATTTTACTTTCCAAAGAAAATCTGATTTTTTTTCTCTTTGCTAAATATTTGTAGGAATATTAAGATTTTAATCAAGACGGGAAAACCGGAAGTAGGTACGGAAAACACCGGAAATGGCCATTAAAAGATCAAAAACCTACCAAAATTTTAATTTAGAATTTACTAGTTTTGCAAATACAATTTTGGAAAGTTTTCTGAAATGTTTAAATGGTTTCCCTTTTGAAAATATTGTGAACATATTTAAAGAGAAGTCGAGAACAAAATTGGTTGCACAAAAAAGAAAACAAACGATACACTTTTCAAACTTTATTTTACTCTAAATTATTTTTTTTGCATTACTTCCTCACTACAAATGTTGTAACACAAAAAGTTATTGAAGGATTCTCATAACACTTTGAGAACTAGTTCTTTATAATATTGTCTAAGGAATGAACTAGAATAATTATGCTGAGTTGCAATGTTTTTGAATTATGGCCATTTATTTAAGAAATAGGACTGACTCTAAAACTTTCAGAAATATTGTATACATTTTTCGATTTAAAATTTGTGTTTAGTTAAGGGGAGTTAGTACCTTTAAGACCTAGCGTTGCTCGCGAAAGCATACTTTTTTCGATTCATCATAAATAATTGAGTTTTGTACATTGTACTATAAAATTGATACAGTTTAGAGATAATTGTATGGCTTTCAAAAAACTAAAGTCATATTTGTAATTAAAAACATCTATTTTTATAAAACCTAGCAAAAATTATACACAATTTCTTCGTTTTGAAATTTACCCACTTAACTTTCCCACAAGATAACTTTTGAAAGATGCACTGTAAAACCAAAATGTTTGGAACAAATTGAAGCACGTGAATGTCTTAATTCTGTGAACTAAGGAATTTGTGATATTTGAAGTACAAATATTTTTAAAAATTAAAAGTATTAAAATTTTCAACTTTGTGTCTATCAAAAGACGTTATTCTTAATCTTTGTAATTTCTTTAAGTAAAACAAACAAGAAGACTCAGAAAAATGTATTAATAGTAACAAATACACGCATAAAAGCAATTTCTTTACATTGCATGGGAGTACACTATAAGGTCTTCAACTCTTAAATACGTTGCAATGTGGGCACACCAACAATGGTTCTACTAAAACGAAAATAACTACATAACTTAAGTTATATGCGACACACATAAAAGGAATGAAATTACCAATTCAAGCAGAATATTAAAAGCACGAAATTCTTAAAATACGACACTCCAGAGAGAATAATTCTCTTTTCATTCATCATATGTATCCCACAACAATAAAGCTATTGCGGTTTATAAATGCTTTCGTGACTACTCATTCAAAGTAATGGCGTAATGAATAAAATATTCCTAATCTATAAATACGCATCCAACCCTTAAATTCTATAATTGGATACGTGTTTATAAAAGACCAACAAAATCGCTCAACTGTACTTTCAATAAATTGAAAATGCTTATATGTATGACGCAATATGTAGCAGAAAATTTTACAAATGTAATAAAACGTGACATAATTATAAAATGTTAAGGTAAATTTTAATGAGAATAACGCCACAATGGACCTTTGAAGTAGCAAGAGTTCTTATTTGCTTCACTAAAGAAACATTTTGTTTTGTAAATTGTGCTGACTTTAATTCGAAGCGCAATTCATGTCGAAACGGAAATAATTGATAATTTTCATTGCTAATAATGAAAATTAATGCATTTATAGCAAACCTGTTTCTAATTATTTGTTTTGTTTCATTGTTTTATCAGATGAAAAAATAATTTTATTGGATTCAAACAAAAATTTCACTAGACATTGTAAATTGTTGTTGCTATTATATATTGAAACTGGAAGTTGGTGTGAAATATACGGTAAAACGTATCTTAACACAGGCAAAAACTGCATAATCTATTTAGAGATAATAGACTTTTAGTAAAATTCTACATAATTATTTTACATGCGTTTAAAAATAAGCTCCTTAAAGTAAGCTTTTACTTACATCATGCACTTCCTATCGCAAAATATATTTACCATAAGGTTACAATCAGAACTGAATGTAGAATAAAAGCAACCACAAAGCCTATTGATGGTTACAACAAATTTCAAAAGATAATTCAATATTATCCCTCTGAATACACTCCATAAAAAAAATCGACGCACCAAAAAGGTGCAGAATTACAGTGGTGTCCGGCTCGATCCACTTGGAACATCGCTGACTGGGGACATAGAGTCTTTAGTGACGAGTCCCGGTTCCAACTGTGTCCTGACGACCACCGCAGACGTGTTTGAAGACGTCCAGGTGATCCTGCCCTTACTATTGCACTAAACACATACCCACAAAAGGGCGTTAAGGACTGGTGTGTCATATGCTTTGATAACCGGACCCCCTTTGGTAGTCATTTCTGACATACTTACATCACAGCCGCACGTAGACGACATTCTACGACCGGTTGTGTAACCGTTCCTTTTGCGACACGCAAGACTTACTTTTCAACAAGATAATGCCCGGCCGCACATGGCACGTGTTGTTACGAATTATCTTCAAGCTTTCCCAACACTTCCTTGGCCATCTAGATCTCTTGGATCACATAGAGCAGATTTTGGACGTTATGAGAAATCAATCATCCCGTAATGTTGACCTTTTAGCCCGACTGTTGGATTCAGAAAGCAATTCCGCAGGACTCCATCCGGGAACTTTATCAGTCTATGCCAACGCCGGGAGATGCATCCAGGTCAGAAGTGTACCTACGCATTTTTGACTTCCTTTCTTTCTAACGGTCAAACTCTGACATAAATTATTCAATTGTTCTGAACGTTGAATCGTTTGTTTTTCTATTGTATGTTCTTCACATCCACCCATATTTATCGCTATCTGACAACTCCTTCTTGGTGCGCCGATTTTTTTTTGTTATAGAGTGTATTTATACATATTGTTTTAAATGCTAAAACAAATGAATTTCGTTGCATACTTTTTGAGGACTTCGATCATAAATGTTAATGAGTAAAATATAAAAATTTGTAAGTAAAAATTGGGAAATTTGAAGTAAAGTACCAGATAAGCTGCTGAACTCGTTATCTGACCTTGGTTCGAAATGACGAGGTGTTATCTTCGAAACTTTCAATTAGGGATCCCGGAACATTGCCAACAGAGCCCTATATTGCTCCGGTGTGACGTTGATTTAATAATCTACCTACCTGAGAAACAGTGACAAATTTTCTATTAACTCAAGAAAATAATTGGTAAATAGTTAACTAACGTCTCATTAGAGCAACACAACAGACTATAACCGTCGGTTCAGTGTCAGTCCGGAAGGGAAGGATCCGAGGACAGCACTTCATAATTTTGATCTACAGTCAAATGATGAGACGAACACCTGAGCTGTCACCCCACTCTCCAAACTTCCTCACCACACTATACGTGAAATTATGCCTCCATTTCCTCACGACAGTGATACAAAATTACGAGGTGTTATCCTCGGATCTTTCCCTTAAGGGACTGATCCCAGACCGTCGTCAATAGCCCGTTGTGTTGCTCTAGTACGACGTTAACTAATTACCATTTCCTGAAACTGTTGACATTATTCCCCATGCTGTCAGGCATTGAACGCTACTGCAAGATAAATACAATACATCCATGCAGTAAGACATTAAAACTATGAAGTAAAAAAGACAAATTTTAGAAATGTATCGTGATTAACAATACCAGTAATGATATTTTAGTAACTCGAGACCTAGTATCAACATTTAATGCCTTGTATGTGTTTTTAACTTTAAACGTTACAGCTGAAATTTTACTTTTGCGTTTGAAATTGAGAATCTTGTTTGAAAGATAAGAATCTTGAATTTTTTTATTTCACACCTTAAAAATTAAGTGAAACGAAACAAGCCCCTTAAATACGTTTCACAGATCTCGAAATCAACAAGCACAAATTCAAATTACATTCCAAAACCGTTTGAGATACAATTTCATAAATCATTGGCGAAAACAAACTGCGGCTGTTTCTGCACACTCCTGTCTTCATAATTACGCCAGGCATTTATCAAACTTCATTTAGCCGCGAGCTCAGCGTGCATTCACGCACAACTCTTTCGCATCTATTCGTGCGTGTGGATCCGACGGCCCAAATATTTAAAAGATGAAAGATTTGGCTGAAAGGGAGAAAAGCAAAAATCAAAATCAGCAGAGAAAGAGTGAGAGAAAAAGAAATGCGGTAGAAAAATTACCTCCACCGAAATTAAGAAATAAATCTTTCAGTCTTCGGCGATATGTCTGTTGCACTAAGTGAAGACATTCACGCCTCGCAAAGCCTTTCAGGGACTAAAAATTTCATTAACCGCACATCCCTTACGACACTTTTTTTGTCATCTTCCTTTCTTTTCTTTTGCGGGAGAAAACTTTTGAACGCTTCCTTTAACGCTCTGGAGAGCTTCATTTTCTTTACTCTCACTTTATTCTACGTGGCGGGAAAGACAATGGCATTGGGTGTGTGTGACGGTAAATATTCCACACGCGTCTGAAGCAGGTTGTGGAGGTGACAATGATATATTAAAGGGTCCTTTCATCGACCGAGTTTTGGGCACTAGTTCGAGAGAGTAATTTGGATAATTGTTAAAGGTTTAGTTTCCTGATCTTACCTGTTCAAACTGTGGAAATTGAAAGCCTCGTTTTTACTCTAAACGTTTTTTGAATGAAGATTTAGAAAGGAAACAAAATGGTAGAATTGATGATGGTGATGGAATAAACGTAACATGGAAAAAATAACATTTTAAAGGTTTTAGAAAGTATTCCTTTGTTCAATATAGTGGTGAAATAGCATACATACTATAATACATCACATTTGAGAGGTCGCAAAATATAGGTTTATTACATGGTGAAATATGGAATGACATATATTTTCAATTAAGAATTAAAAGAAAGAGGAAATGATAGAATTGAAGGTAGGGCAGTGAAATAAATGGAACATGGAATAATATTTTGAAGACTTTCTCTAAAGTGTTCCAAAGTTCAATAAAGTGGTGAAATAGCGTTAATGGTTTGTGGAACAATAACATATTTAATGATGAAAATGGAATAACACTATTTCAACACCTTTTTAAATGAAGATTTTCAAAGGAAAATATACTGATATAATAGACGTCGGGAAAATAGAATAAATTCAGCATCGGATAATAATAATTTGAATTTTCTGAAGCGTTTAAAAGCTCAATAAAATGTCCATGTGTTATATGAAATAAGCCCGTTTTTAATGCTTCAAAGTGAAAGTTTGAAAGTGAACTTACATTGAGCATTTTAAACGAAGATTTAAATTAAAATAAAATGATAAAATGGATGGCGGTAATGGAATATACAGAATATGGAATAATAATGGTTTGAAGGTTTTAAAATTGTTAAAAAAAATTACTAAAATATTATTGAAGTGGAATAAATCACGTTTTGAATTGCTAAAACATCGAATAAAAATCAAATAGTATGATAAAGAATTACATAATCTGAACTTTTTTTACATGAAGGTTCAAAAGGCAAGCATGGCAGATGCTACAATGAACATCGAAAATACAATGGTTTGAATGTTTGGGAAGTATTCAAATAAGTCCAACGAACTGGTGGAATAGAATAAGGAATAATTACATTTGGAGCGTTTTGAAACAAAAATTTCGAAGTTAAATTAAATGGTGAAATGCATAATAGTATATTTTAAACGTTTCTTAAATGCAGGATTAAATGTGAAACAAAAGATAAGAATAGATGGAGTATTGAATAACAATTATTGTGATCGTTTAAAGATGTGTAAGAGTTCTAATAGATTATGTAATCACATTTTGAACCTTTTAAAGCAAAGGTTTGAAAGAAAAATTAAATAATGAAATGAATAAACATATTGTAAAAGTTAGACTGCACTATAACTACACTTTTTATAACTGTGTTATACACAGATATAAAAGTGTAGTTAAATTGTTCAATACGGAACAATGTTATATTTTTAAACTTTTAAGCAATAATATTTTGTTATATTTTTAAAAGGAAAGTAAGAAAATGGAACAATAGAGTAATGGAAATAAAGAAGTGTGATAAAGGTACATAAAATACGAATGAAATGCATGGTGACTTTAAATAGAATAAAAATATGAACTTCCACTTAAATGGCGTCTGCTATAAGTTGTTGGTGACAGTAATATGTTAAACAATCCTTCAATCTGAATTGTGGATCTGTTTGGTAACACAATTTTGCTAATTTTAGGTAATACAAAATATTTATTGTAAAAACCGTACGAATATGAAATTTACGCGTTTACTTTAAAAGTTTTAAAATGAAGATTTGAAAGGAACTAAATCTAGACAATTTTACGTTTATAGGTAAACATAATGATTTGTCTAAAGTTTTGAAGCAAATGTTTAAAAGCGAAATAAAATAATCTAATGGAATTGATGGAGAACATGAAATATTTTTATCTGGACTAGAAACGGAAACAAAGGGATATATAGAATAGTGAGTTTTGTTAAGTCTATGCTTGAAAAGATGGAAAAAAAGGAATGAAAATAAGGGAAATAAAATAATTTTAACGTTTTAAGAGAAACTAGTCGGCCCACGCATGATATCTGCGTAGGACGAAATGTTGTTTCAATGTATTGATAGCATCTTAAGCCACATTTCATCTCTCTTATGTAAATTACTTTTTAATTTGGTTAAAATAGCAATGGAAATCAATTACCTATGAATATAGTCTAATCATTTTGTTTTTCATGATTAGTATTTCTTAGTTTCTGAAGAAATCATAATAATAAATGCTTTCATCATATGGAGATAAAGTACTGACCACAGGAAACATAAGTCGGCTGAGCATTGGTTTGGACAGTAGTCTGGAAAAGTGTATCCAACAGGTTAACTAGTAGTCACATGACTTACTGTGGAAAAATTTACTTCGTTGGTCATATGGATCAATCGGATTCCAATCACTCGATTGGGCGTCTTCTCCAATCCCGAGGACCAATCAGATGACGCTATTTCCTATTCGGCAGACAAAAGCATTTTAAGGATCACATTACTATTAGTTTTGATCACATGATCCTAGTAACAAACAAATTACTATTGCTCACTCTACTTTTACATTTCCTATATATTGTAGTAAAATTAAAATAATTAAATACAATTGGTAATTGATAAATTTTAATTAACGTCGTACTAGAGCAACACAACGGGCTATTGACGATGGTCCGGGATCAATCCCTTAAAGAAAAGATACGTTGACAACACCTCGTAATTTTGCACCACGGTCAGATAACGAGGCATAAGGTCAGATATATATATACCATAAGGTCAGATATATATATATATATATATATATATACAATCAGACATTATTTGCTATCCGATTTGGCAACCCTGTACAATTGTTTATTTAGCTTAAGCTTTAGTTAGCTTTAGCTTAAGCTTTAGTTAAGCTTCGCGCCTCAATTGAATTTATAGCTTTATCGGATGAAATTTTATGGAACAAAATGAATAATTAAAGTTTATTGCACTACTTTCTTTCAAAATGTCAAAAACAAGAGATCTTTACAGGGCCATTTTAAAAAAACGGCCATTTTCAGGGCCTTCAGCTATAGTTGAACAAGACGTACAAGAAGACAAGATAGTACAACTAGAGCCTGCATTACAACTTTCGACAACAAACTCAATGAAAAGTGTATGGGTGGCTAGAGTGCTGGGGAAATATACACACAAACAAATTGCTGGGTATTCGATATCCAAAACAGTGCTCACATTTCGATTCAAAATTTGCTCTGTTTTCATTTGAATTTTAAATTGCTCGAGTACTGATTCCAGAGGTACTGCATAACTTTTCTGTAATACAACAAATTTACATTTGAAAAATATTTTTTTTGGAATATTATATTTTGTAAACAATCCCACCTGCTAGGAAACATGTCTTCATTGATGCGATCGAAACGAGCAAGGTTCGCTCAACGAACGAATGAAGATTGCAAAGCAATCCTCCTGGGGTTGGCAAGCGTCTGCGAGCAGGGGGAGGGCCCCCTAGTAGTGGGTAAAATAAGTAAGAGAAAATTTATTGAAAATACACACATCTAACAACTTGATTGCGACAAATATTCTAATCACCTAACCATTAGTAATGGATACAAGTATGCTTTGACATAGGACTGCGTGTAACTCAGAGGATAATAAGGGATGACTTGCGACTCATCAAATGTGACAAAAACAGGTCCCAATTGAAATAGCTATATCTTTAAAAATATGTGCCGAACAGTAATCGTATTAGCATATTCGTAAATAGCATGGAGTCCGATTCGCATACTGTTCAATGCGTTATGTGGGCTACACTTACTCCAGCATAGTCAGAGAAAATGATACACTATTCCTGAGTTTAATTTTTTTTACATCGTGTTTGATTCAGTTTATCTCGGCAACCGTGACAGCAACACGACTGTGCTTGGTATCATTTTAGTTCTGGACAAGACCTCGGAACATTTGTTCGTGATTTGAAGTAAACATTTAAAAATGGCCTTCTTGAAAACCGGTGAAACTATTTACTGTTCATACTTCGCCACTTTGAATAATGAATGACATCATCGCGATTAATCTGAACAACACCCGAATAGATCATTTAAACTTTTCTATCAGCAAATTATACTCCTGCGCTTTCAACATATGGTTCAATTATAACTTAACTTGTTTGTTTCAATTTTGCATTTCGTAATTCCTAATGAAACAAAAATGATCACATTTCGCATTTTTTCTTCTCTTGTGGGGTGTATTGTCTTTAGTAAACACGGGAATAAAGCTACCGAGATACCCAAGTGATCTTTTCTTGCTTTCATCCAGCTTTTTCATTCCCAGTGCCTCTTTCCTCCCTTTTACGACGTTTTCACTTGGCAAATCAAGCTTAGTTCAATGATGGCATATATATCTACATTGCATTGTTTTTCTTATCCGATTATAAGAATTAGATCGGATTAATGATGTCCTCCTCGCGAAAATAGTCCAATATAGTCTTTGATGTTTTTTCGTTGACAGAACTATCCATGCTGTGACGACCCCAACATTCGTGAGGCATTACAGAACGTATTCCATGTGATATATTTCAGTTTAACGTGAATTGAATTGCAATGAAAATTATGAATTCATTTAAACCGAAAATGTCTTTTAAGTTTGTAACATATTCACCACAGCATAAAAAACATTTATTGAAACACACATTAAAATATTATAACGCTTAAAAAGTGTATATAATGATATAAACACAATGAAATTGGAAAAAAAAAATTCGAAATGATTCCGAAATGCACTTCAATTTCACCTGTAACCATTTGTTCTTTTAAATTGGTTAATTTTTCTATTGCACCTAATTAATTTGTTACTTAACCCTCCTACAGGTGGTCGCGACGTGCCCTGTCTAAACGTACTAGATAAAAGAGATATATCGTCAATAGATGAAAACTGACCAGATGACTTAATGTCGTCATCAATAGTAAAAAATCGGTAATATCTTGATGAAAGGGATATCTTGTCAAAACCACTCAAGGGGTTAAAAGTAATTACATCTAGGTTATTGTTCATCCAAAAAAACTCTCAATCCTCTTCTGGTAAAGAATATTGTTTGTTGCAGACTCAATTTCCTGACGGAAGATATATTGACTTTGAACAGAATTACAATGCAAATTGAGAATGCATTTCGTTCAAAGTTCCCTTCCATATTTTACAACACATTTAAACAGATAATACTTTAACACGTCCACACATAAAGGTGTATTCAAATATCCTGAACAGAATATAATTATTATAATTATAAATTTAATTCCAAAAGGTAATTAAATTTTACTTGTCAGCAGCTGTTCTTTCAGGTATCTTTCATCTTTCATTTTCGCCGAATTAACCTGTCACTTAAAAGCAGTCATAATGAAATTGCAAAGTTCTTGTGTCTTTTGATTCATGGGATACCCGGATTTGGCACTAGTCATCTATAAAGCAATCACATTTTGGAAATTTGTTTTCCCAAACACTAATTTTCTAAAATTATTAATGAATATTGTATAGCGTATATTTTAATTTATTGATGACATACCCCTTTACTTTGAACTAAATCACAACTCTAAGTCTACAAAAATGTATATGTATACATATATTGTCCCATTTTCAATCAAAATTCCCTTACATATTTTGTGACCTTCAGCATGTAACAAAGATCGTTTTAACCAGTTAACGTTACCATATCTGAGATGCTAATACAATCTATAAATATATACATGTATGTACATGTATTTGTAGTTTGTTTTCTTACATTAAAAGTTTGTTTTCTTACAATAAAAATTTGTTTTCTTAAATAAAATAATATTAACAAGGAAACCCGTTCTACAGGGATCATTGTCGTCTTTATCAATATTTTTCGAATGACTTTTTTATAAATTGCTCTATTTCAGCTCACGAAGTTCAAATTCGACACTTTGCACGTCTTTCGTTTTACCTATGAAAAAATTCAAATAAAGTTATACAGTATTTTTTGTACAGCTGAATAGATTGCATTTCTCTGTGTAAAAAAGTTTATTATTATAATTCGCTTTACAGTCAACATTTAATTATTTCAACGCCGGGTTATTCAGCTAGTAATTGAAATAAAATTAAAATAGAAAAATCTATAACGAATAAAAAATAAAGCAATCCTAAAAGTGCTATACGAAAAAACAAGTACAGAATAAAATATCAATTAAAAGAACCATAAGTAGGTAGTTTAATTTACGTCGCACTGAAACAACACAAAGGGTTACTGGAGACGATCAGGGACCAATCCGGAAGAGAAAGATCCGAGGACAAGGCAATGTCATTTTGAACCATGCTCTGACACTAGAATAACAGAAGCTCACAATGTTCCAAAGCAATATAATAAAAGTGAAATGTATGGAATTAACTAGCAGAAATACCCGGCTCTGCTCGGGTTAAATTAATAATATGTTGATTGAAAAGTTATCAACAATTCTTTTTCATAAAAGAATGTTAGCATCATTTAAGTGTACTGAAAGAAATTGTATTACCATTTTAACTTCTCCGTCGCTTTTACAATTTACTTCGGACGCAAATATGCATACATGTTGTATGCATCCATATAATCCATTTCATATTCGTCGCACTTCTGCTGAAAGTTTTTTTTTTCTAAAGTGACTACTACAGAAGTTGATTTTGAGTTTTCGAGTAACTGCGAATATTCCCGTGCATTCATTTTTAATAAAAATGTCGTATTTTTGTCGGATAGCACTTAGTTTTCACTTTTCTTGCACTTAGATTTTCTAAGAATATGTTTTTCACGTGCCATTCGTGCATCTGGCATGCGATATTTTCGAATTTCATCATCAATATGAGAAGATGGTAAATTAAAATTGTTACAGCATTCGTGACTAATTTAGTTTGAAGCAAACGCAATTTTTCTTGAAAATTCCATTCAGCGGGAAGTTGAAATAGAACTTCTGATGATAAATAAAGCAGAATAGGCGTTTCTATGTTCTCTATACAAATCTACACTGTTTGACCAATCCGCACATTTGGTATACTTATACTTTAGAACCCTGATTATATAATAGGCTACATATTAACACGAGTTCTACTTGTGCAAGGGGCTAAAAATTTACGGCATTCGTAACTAATTTAGGTTGAAGCAAACGTACTTTTTCCAGAAAATTCCATTCAGTGGCATGTGGAATAACAGAGCTTTTGTTAGAAATAAATGTCATCAATGTAGACAAGTTAAACTCAATCGATTAAAATTTTTTTAAACAGAATGATTAATTTACAGCGCTTTTAAGAAAAGCACTGCTTTCAACGAACGATTTACGTGTACCCAAGTTGCATAAGAACATCTTCAATAAATAGAGTAAGTACACTCGACTTTTTGTCTCTTAAGACATAAGATTTCAATTTTTCAAAATTACTTAGTGTAATATTATTTCAAGATCAAAAAAGTCTTTTTGAAAATTCCCTTTCCTCCAACAGACATACAGTTTTAAATTGAACCCTTGTGGTATTTCTTAAGATCAGAAATTTGGTTTCTAAATGGAAAGCACGTACCTATTTAGAATGATAGATGTAGTTACTTGACTATGGAGTAAAACTTTCAATAACACCCATGAAACACGAAAAACAAATTAAATTAAATTTATTTTAATCGTCTTTCAATGAAACGCTATTTTTAAAATGTAGAAATATATTTGAATTACAACGTTTGATTATCCGTTTTAATTTAACGTAACTCATCTTATTTTTAATTTATTTAAAAAAATGTACTTGTCATTTTAAAATTACAAATTACACACTTTAAAAATATTTTGATTTGTATATTTTATTAATTTTTATTATCTTTACACTACTACGTATTCAACCAAAGATTTAAGGAAAATTGGAGGAAATATATATATACCACCACGAAAGAACCCATGTCTAGTGATAATTTGCAGGAAATAAATAAATCAAATCAAACACCTAAATAATATTTTTGGAATAGGTAATATAACGGAACACTTAAATACAAACAGAAACAAAATTAATTCCAATTCTTGCAAAATATGCAGAATTCTGAAAACAAAATCTGTTCTAGCGTGTTGAATTTCGACTTCCTGAATATATTCTGTAGAACAATTCAACAAAAAACTTGAACAATATTGATAAAGATAATAATGCTTTACAAGCAAAACGAACACATATTTGTAATACTTTGGAATCCTCAAATATGACCTCAACCATCTCGTTGTCCACTCAAATACCCAAAAAAAGAATTATAAATCAAATTAAAAATTAATTCTGAGGTTTCCAGATACCGAGTAGCAAAATTACGCGTTTATGATCAATGAGTTTATCGTTTGGGCTTTTTTAATGTTCCGTTACAAAATTTTAGTAAACGTAAAATGAAGTGGTCTAAATATTCTTTATTCATCAATCTAATGTTTATAAATTATTTACATCAGAGAAAGTAATAAAAAATCAGTTCAAACATAAATTTTAAAATTTAATTTGCTTAAATAAATTATATTTCGATCAACTCTGGTAAAACAATCTGAGCTGCGTACAGCAATCGTTTTATACTCAATGATGCTTGAGTTTATCGTTTGGGCTTTCCGTGTTCCATTACAAAATGTAAGTTATGTGCAATTAAATGCTTTAAATATTCTTTCTTCATCAATAAAACATTTTAAAATATTATTTTCATCATGGGAAGGAGTATAAAGTTAGTTCAAACATGAATATTATAATTGAATTTGTTTTAAGAAATTGTTTTTCGATCAACATTGTTAAAGCAATCAGATTCATACAGCAATCGTTTTATACTCAATGCTATTTCTATGGCGCTTTCTAGTTGCTTTTGGCTTAGACCTTAGCCAATTTTAGGCCTCTTAGGAGTCGAATTTTTTAAAATCCTTTCTTAGTTGATCTCTACAGTAATAAAAAAAATCACCCTGAAAAATTTCAGCTTCCTCTTATTTGTAGTTCCGTGAGATACAGTGATGAGTGAGTGAGTGAGTGGTATTTGAATTTCATATATATATATATATATATATATATTCCGAACATGATTCAGTTGTACCTGTCAGAACCTGTTCTTTGAGATATCGTTCTTTTCCAACTGTTTATTAAATAATCCGTCAAATAGTCAAATATCAAACGCGGAATATCAAAACAACAAAGTTATAAACAAAATGTATTGAAAAGAAATTCATGGCATGAATTCCAAAACGCAATTCAATTGTACCTGTCAGGAGTTGTTCTTTGAGACATCGTTCATCTTCAATTTCCGTTGAATTAACACAAAACGTGAAATCAATTACATTTAAATGCAAGGAATCACGTCGAGTTTTTGTTCACCGCGAAGACACGTGTGTTTCAAATAATAAATATCGCACCTTATCTTAGAATCGCACTACTGCGTCTTCATTTCTCGCATGCCCTCTTTCGATCCAAATTCGCTTCTACACTTTGTAACACATTCAACACGTAATCACGTGTGTGTAACAGAGGACTCTTTAACCAGTTCACGTGCCCGTATTTGAGTGGCTGTCGTATGGATCATCCAGCAGAGCGCAGCTGCACCATCCATCATCCTGGTTCAGTTTTCGCAAGATGCGAGCAGAAAACCACGAACTTGGCTTTTATCTACCTAGCCCAGAAGACTCGTGGGGTTTGGCCACAATCAATTACGGCCCTTATCGAATTTGTAATCCACTCCAGCAACATATGGTTAGAGTTCTCCGGAAGGAATTTCCCCGCTGCCACCGCAGAGACAGGAAAAACTAACAATCGCTCCTTTTCTGGAATTTTAATGACCTTGTTTCAAAATTACATGGTGCTGTTCTCGTCTCTTTCCTTTAGGATTTGATCCCGGAACGTCACCAATAGCCAGTTGTGTTAATCCAGTGTGATGTTAACTAAAATACCTACCAACCTTGAATTTTAGCAGCAAACCGGAAGCCCATTTGGTAGTCGTAGTTTATAAACTGGAGGGGTTTCTTTTCGAAACTCCATCCAACCAAAAGACCTTCGTGTATGTGGGATTTAGTGCACGTTTAAACTGTTGTGACCTCAAATCTCCTCCCTTTTCCGAGATATGGATGACAAAGATGATTCCAATAAGAGTTTATCTCGTCATCGGACCGCTAATAAAAAGACAACAGCCTCATCATTTTGAAACTCTAACGACCATATTCACAAGTGCCGAGTTACCTCGAGGATAAATTGTTCCGTGGGCCAGAGTTAAATCACGGATCATCAAGAACAGTATTCTCAAACGGCAGGTTAAATGATCCACGGATTAAAATGATACGCTAGCTGTTATTGGCTACTACCGTCCCCTCACGATCACATGACATTGTTTATATTTGTTACGACGCCCAAATCTGCATTCATACTGATCCAGCACCTACTTCGCCGCAGAATTGATTCCAAATTATGATTTTAATAGAACGCATACGGCATTTTAATTTGGGTTTTAAAAAAGAAATACAAAGGTATTAAATCCAATTTCAAATTAAATTTTAATTTTAAAAATGGATTTTTATGGAAACCTAAATTTTGCAAGAAAGAATTGTACGCAATGCTTCGACGAATGAATACAGTTCGATTATCCTTGTACCTGTCAGTATGGGTGTGTGCTGGTGTAAAGTAAAGTAACACACTTACATTGTCAATTGTCTTTAATTTTCGTAATAAATCAACAAAATAATTTTTATTCCTTGACGAATTTCCGTCTTCCATGGTTATATTCTACCGTTCACTCCGTCATTGGGTTCTACTCTGGCGAGCCAGAATAGAGTTCGAACCATAACACATCTGGTCATATCTATTTTATAGAAAATGTAATCACGTTCTTGTTCCGACTCATATAAGATCAGTTGAATGCGCTAAGTCGCAAGAATACTGTAAATTAGCACAGAATGAAGTGTGTCTGTCCTTTTTTTTTGTTTATAGTATATCTCGCTTCCTTCGCAATAAGATAGTACTGCGCATGCGTAACACCCAACCGAAAGTTCATTCGTCCATATCGGAAGATCAAAATGTAACTCGGACATGTGCATACGGCTATAAGATCTCGAGGCCAACATCTGGGCTGTCACTCCACTTTTCGAAATTCCCTACAATCTCAGCGTGAGGGGTATTTGAGGCCACTAGAGTTTAACCGTGCACCAGCTCCAGCGCACATGACGGTCCTTTGTGTGGATGGAGCTTCGAACTCTCGACCATCCACTTGCTAATCCGCGTTTCTACGAACGTTGCCACCATAGCCCAATAAATGTGTGAGTGATAAAGATATAAAAGAAAATGCAAAAAAAGGCATCGTCGGATTAGAGTAAAAATCACTAACTGACAAAACAGATATTTTGCCATATTGCTGTTCAATAACTATTAGACTTTAGGTGAAGAAATAAAAATTATAAGAATGTGCAGTGTTACATTTCTTCTAAGCAGATAATGCGTTATGACAGTGCACTTATCATCATGAAAATAAATATTTAGTCTCCGAAAGAATGTCAGTAAATGGGTTTCTCCTCTTAGGTGACGATGTACAAAGAGCAAGGAATGAAGGACAAAAGCAGAGTGAACGAGAAATGAAAACTGAGATGAACGCAAATAATTAGAGGAGGAGGCATTAGGTGAACAAAAGTAAAAGAGGTATCAAGTAAATGAAAAGAAGGAGAAACTCAGAGTGAGTTTTGAAAAAAACAGCTTTTGGAACAGTGATAAAGCGAGGGTAAAATAATATAGAGAGCAAGAATGTGTGTGAGTTGGTTAGAAGAAATAGACTGGGAGGAAGAATTAAGAAAAAGCGATGACTCAACAGGAAATATAAAAAATGAGAGAAGGAAAAGAAGAGAAATCATGACTGAGTTAGGAAGAGGAAGAAGGAAGCACAGTTTATACCAAAGTAAATTATAGATTCTAGATACAGAAGAGGCAAGATATACAGTAGTGGGGAGAAAAACCGAACCAACCCTCTTCAGTCCGACAATTTTAGAAACAACACAAATTTAAAGACGGCATTCGACAGAGAATGATATTTTTTATAAATTCATATGCAAAAAGTTTGCATAAGGAGCCGTTTCCATATTAATTTGACCCCCAACTTCATAGTTTTCATTAGCAAATCCTATTTCGAATCTATATCATATATTAACTTCAGATACCAAGTTTCATGTCATTTATGAGTACAGAAAGTTTAGACTTAATAATGGGGAGTGGGGTTAAATCCGTTTCCCAGAATATTTTCCTAAATAATATTCATTTCGCGCTGATATTTTGTAGCATATTGCTTTTGCGGTACCCAAACAAAGTAGACATCATGTTTTGGTTTATAAATCATTTTTAGTTTGCAATATCACTTATTAAACTAATATTAGAAGCATTTGTGAACAGGAATATCTTGATATATTTTGACATAAATCGATTTAGAAAGACTTTTAATGTTACCGTAAAAATTTCAGATCTTTTCTTGGATAGGTTTTGCGCTGAACTTAAATTTTCGTCACTAAGTGATTTCAGGGGACAAACAAAATTTTAAACCAATTATAACAAGTCTGAGGAATGTGTCAGTTTTTTAAGTGGTTGGAGATATTATTTATGTAATCTATAATCTTGAATATACCATGTTAATCTCGTAATTTTCTGATCTGTCCATTCTCGGGAAATCTTCTGAGAATAGACCGAAAAATGCAAGTTGAGTTTCAACGGCAAAATAAAAAAATTCGTTGCTGTGATAACTGTTGGTGCGATACATTTTATTTTTAGCAAACTCCTTAGTTAGAAATGTAACCTTTAATTTCCATGAAGAAAAATGTACGCTATCACTCCTCGATGAACAATTCATACACTATAGCAAAATTATACTTTTCATCGCATCGAATTTATTTATAAACTAATTTTATAAACAATTATACCATAAGAAAAAGTGTATTCTATGGTTCCCAATTGATGTTTTCAAATTTAAAAAATAATAGCATTATGCTATAGATATGACAGTTTGGGTTTTGTATCGGAAATTACGATCTAAAAGTTTCGAAATTTGTATGACCAACTTTTAATCGCATCAAATTTATTTATAAACCAATTTCAAAAATAATTGTACCGTTAAAAAAAAGTACATTCTACAATTTCCCGTGATACTTTAAAATTTAAGAATTAATAGTAATAAGCTATAGATATGACAGTTTTCTCATAAAATAGCGAAAAAGTCCCGATTTTTTCTGAATTTCAAAAAAATATTATCCGGAACCAAATTGAAATTTCTAAAAAATCCAGCGAGTTGCAAAAATTGACGTTTAGAGGTACTCTAAAAAACTCACGCCTGAAGACTAAAAATTTGTACGATTTTTGCTCACTTGCGTTAGAAATTTTGCTTCTTCGACAGTTCATGCACTCTAAAATAATAGCTGCATCGGAACAAAATCTTCTTCATCTTGTGTTCAGTACACGTTGGAACAAACCATGTTAATATCGTAATTTTTTTATCCGTACTTTCTCGTGAAACCGTCTAAGAATCGAACAAAAAAAGCGAGTTTTTAATCTTCGGTCTGCGGCGGCAGCAACGCTTTTAAAGAAAAAAGAGAAACAACAAATGAACAGTTCATGACAAATAATATCGATCTTCGAATAGCTACTTGTTAACATGGAGGTGATCCTTCAAATGAATAACATTTTTAGCATCGAATATCTAACGGATATAATGATAATAAATTCATGAAATTTCGTATTTAGAGTAATTTGTTAATTTATACTCTGATTAAGGCATCAAAATATGGTGTTACTATTGAAAATTTTGTTGTTCATGCAAAATTTGGTATGAAGACGGTCCTTTATACAATGTTTTTGAATTTGAATATGTAGAGGATGTTATTCCCTTTGCGCTACTATGAATAATGCTCCAATTAAAGTTAATGTCATATTTTCCCCCGACTGTACATAATAAAGAGAAGGCATAGAAAATATAGTTTCGCGAGAGAAGGAAATGACGGAGAAAATAATTGAGATAAATTATGAGAAGCAATGAGAGAGGAGAGAACTTGAAAGATATTTTAAGAGAGAATGCTAGAGAAGAGAACATATGAGAAATTTAAGAGAAAATAATGAGCGATAAAGAAGAATGTAATAGATATGATAAGAGAGAGAGAAGAATGGAAGAGAGGTATTATAAGCGAAAGAGAGAAGAATGGAAGAAAGATATTATAAGAGAGAGAGAGAAGAATGGAAGAGAGATATTATAAGAGAGAACGGGATATATTATAAGAGCGAATGAGATAAGAGAACGTAAGATGTATTATAAGAGAGAATGATATTAGAGATAATTATATAAGAGATAAGATATAATTATATAAGATATAAGAGATAATTATATAGAGATAATTATATAAGAGATAATTATATAGAGATAATTATATAAGAGATAATTATATAGAGATAATTATATAAGAGATAATTATATAGACATAAGAGAAAGTTGAGATATAATTAGAGAGTATGATATAAGAGAAGGTTGAAATATCATGAGAGAGAAAGAATGGGAAAGATATTATTAGAGAGAAAGAATGGGAAAGATATTATTAGAGAGAAAGAATGGGAAAGATATTATTAGAGAGAGGGATATAAGAGAAAGTTGAGACATGATAAGAGAAAATGATGTAAGATAAAGTTGAGATATGATAAGATAGAAAGAATGGGAGAGATATTATAAGAGAGAAAGAATGGGAGCGATAGTATAAGAGATAACGAGAGAAGAGAACGTGAGATATGATTAAGGAGAAGGTAAGAAATTTATGAGAGAGTAGAAAGATTTAAGGGACAGGACAGTCTATGGGAAATTTTTAGAAAGTAAGATGATAACATAAGGTATTCAGAGAGAAAAGGGGAAGAAATGATAATGTGAGAAATTGAAGATAACGAGAAGAACGTGAGAAATTTAAAAGAGAGAAAAGATAAATTTAAGAGATAGAGAAGAATGCGAGAGATTTAAGAGCTGATAGAACGCACAAGTGATTCAAAAGATAAAAGATGAGAGATTTAAGAGGGAGAGGATAACGTGAATGATTTGAGGCATAAAGAAGAACGTAAGAGATGTAAAAGATAAATATACGTAGAAAGTAAAACTTGAAATAGCTGAAATTACACGGAGAAGAAGTTATGAAAATTGAAAAATATGAATGAAAATTATATCTATTGAAAATATTTATGAAAATAATAAATATAAAACTGTAGAGAGAGACAGAGAAATGGAGAGCAAAACGGAAAGTGTGAATTAAAATACAACAGAACAAAGTAAATAATACAATACAATATATTTTGACGAATTTAGTGTAAGAAAAGGTATAAATTACAAAAGTAGCATTTCACAATCCTCCTAACCTTTTACAATCCCCTTGAGTACCCCCAAACCTCACAATCCTCTAATTCGGAATTACTCCCATAGAAAACGAACAAGGAAATGCGTACCACCTTTCCTACAACGACGTTGTAATCACCTTCCACGAGAAACTTTATTTCTGGTCCACGGATAGGAAGGGGAAAAAAACATCGACACTTATATTCTTTGATTCTAACTGTTACCTTTTTCTCCAAGGTACCTTAACTTGAGTAGCGAAGCCTTTAGAGCGAGTAGGCTCTTGTTTCCCTCTTCCTAAGCCGATCTGGGCCCCTACCGTCTTAAATCCTCTTTCCGCCGGCCTTGTCAACAGAAGAAAAGAAGCGAAAAAACCTGAGTTTGTATCCTTCCGTAGTTTTGGTTCCTTTTATTTTGTTTGTTACGTGACGGTTGCTTCTCGGTCGGGCAGCACTCAGACGCACGCGGAAGCAAATAGAGCACCCGAAATTGGACGTCATCCGATACACTGAAAAAAGCTTTCCTCTGTCCCTTAGGCACACAGAGTAACGAGGGTCAGAGAGGAAATAATGAAGAGTGAATGCTGATTTAGAAATCGGAAGGAAAACTTCCAGTTCTTTTGTATGTGTGCCTTTAGGCATTAACAGTTTTTTGATGGATTGGTCTAGCACTTGGTCTTCTGATTAAATTCAAGTACTTTTTAACGCTTCTGATGGTTAACGTGACGTGGCGTCTCATCGTTAGCAAAACCAACCTTATCTTGGTGAGCAAAATATCTCGTCATTAGAAGAGAACTGACCCGATGTTGACGGGCTAGACCTTATCATTAGAAAAAAAACTGACCATATCTTGATAGACGAGGTATTTCGTAGTTGGAAGAAAACCAGCCAAATATTGGTGGACGAGGCATTTCGTCATTAGGAAAAACTGACTAGATCTCTAGATGAACGAGGTATTTTGTCGTTACAAGAAAACTGGCCAAATCTTTGTGGACGAGGTATTTCGTCATTAAAAGAAAACTGACCAGATCACGATGGACGAGGTATTTCGTAGTTGGAAAAAAACTGGCCAAATGTAGGTGGACTAGGTATTTCTTCATTTGAATAAAACTGACCAGATCTTGATGGACGAGGTATTTTGTCGTTAGAAGAAAACTGGCCAAATCTTGGTGGACGCAAACTTGTCATTCGAAGAAAACTGACCAGACGTTGATAGACGAGTCCTCGTCATTCGAAAAAAACTGACAATATCATGAAGGACGAGATATCTCGTCATTTGAAAAATTAGTCAGATCTTCATAAATAAGAAATCTTGAAGAAACTACTAAGAGGGTTTAAGAATTTAATTGTATTTGTTTTAATCTAAAAGAAGATAAAAGAGATAGGCAGCAAAGAAATGGAATGTTTTATTGAAAAATAAACTCTCGCGCGAATCCCAGGTTCTTTTCTTAGAGCTATGAAGTCGCTCGCGCTTTTTACCGAACATCACTACCTAAAATTACACATCGATTGGAGTAGCAATATCAGCTATATGTCGTCATTGTAAAATGAGTGAAAGGACTTCCAAACATCTCAAGAGGACTGCGCTAGAATTCAAGACAGCTCAATTACAATGACTGTAGATAGTCTTTTTAATTTAGCATATTTAATCACCTCAGATTGAAGTCTACTTTTAGTTTGAAGACGAGCGTTCGATAAAAAAAATCTAATAGCTTTCACATACCTATGTAGCTCTAGTTCCCATCTTCATAGCTATTTTTAAGCCGTTCATTTAGAATATTTTTTAAAGATACTTTAGTATAGCTTGTTGAAATACTTTACACATATCAAAGGATCGGTAACCGCAGGCATTTAGCAAAGGTTTCATGCATCCTACGTTACGGTGTTGTCTTCCAGAGGATCCTACCTCATTGTAGTATCTCGGATGACGAGCGGATTACAAATTAGCCAGGAGATTGAGCGAAATATCTTAAAAGGCTGAGGCTTCGTTCATTCCACCTAAAGCGTATACTGAACATAGTTAAACGAGACAGAAGTGTCAACTTACATAACCGAGGATATTCAGTAAAAATCTAGTGCATATTCTACTTTTGGAACAGCGACGTTTGAGGCTCTAACATACGTACGTGTTTTGTAATAAATGGAAGTCATTCGAAATCGCATCCTCTGCGTGCAAACGTTGTGCGAATGAGTTCTGCTACCGTTGGAACTCATTTATAATCGCATTTATTGCGTGCAAATGCTGTACGAACGAGTTCTGCTACCGTTGGAACTCATTTGTAATCGCGTCCTCTGAATGTAAACGCTGTGCGAATAAGTTTTGCTAGAAAAGACTTCCATCTATCTTTTAAAAGTTTCTACAGTTTTCCTTCTTTTCCATGGCACTCAGTGCAGTGTTACCGTTTAAGTTCATGTATATTTTAGTATTGTTATCTTCTGTTATCGTTATCATTTTGCTTTTACTCACGGGTTTGATAAATGTCAACAAACATTTTGTAGCGTTTCCCACATCCAGAAGGGTCGCAGTAGCGCGATTGGAACAGCAGCGGGTAGTCAACAAGATTGCTGCGAGATCCAAACTCGATCCAATCAAAGACCGTCATGTACCTAGGGGTTGGAGCACGTTAAATCGGTCGTGACCTCAAATGTTCTCACGTTAGCGTGGGTGTGGACAATTCGAGAGAAGGATGCCAGCTGAGGTGTTGTCTCTTTGTCATCTGACCGTTTTTCAAAATGGCGAGATGTCCTCGGACCCTTTCCCTCGAGTTTGATCCCGTATTTCGCCCATAGCTCGTTACGTTGCTACAATGCGCGACGTTAACTAAACAATCAAACCAACTACTGAAAATCTCTAGAAATAAAATTGCTTTCTTATTACAAAAAAATTAAAGGGCCGGTTTTTTAAAAATTGTGATGTCTTTCTTTAAATTTAGCAATCATGCATGCTTGCTTTTCCTCATTAAAGGAATATCACAAGCTCTATACAGCGATTTTTGACTTCACCATTTAACCCTCATTAACATGTGAAGTAATCCTGTAGATATTTTTTAATCTCGATAAAAACATATTTGTATGATACATCTGTTGCATCAAAGAATATTTTGTTTCGCTTTTCTCTTTATTCCCCATTTTTTTTCCTTTTATGATTTGGATTACATCTCCTTAACGTCCGGAGTAAAGCCAGTTAATTATGAATTCGCTATTTTCATTACTTGCTTTATTAAACATGGATGAAAAAATTAAAAAGCAGGTTGACTAAACCGTCGCATGACCAAATTCGGGCTCAACTACACTTGCGTGTAAAACTTGAGGTACAGTAAGGTTTTCAGCAACGAGAAATCTCGTTCAGGATCTGGTTATTCCTGCGAAGGACGAGATATCACTTTGATACAAAACTGCACTATTTCCCAAAGGAAATAAAGACCCATGTCGACAAAACAAATTATTCCTTGCCTAGAACTGGAGACAGTTTGAACCATGTTTTAGGATCAGAGGTTGGCCACTTCAGAGTAGCCTTTGACACGAAGAGAGACCACAAGGGCTAAGCACAGTTAAGGTATTTCAATAGGTAGAACACCCTATTACCTAATGAATGGTTGATAGCAAATCAATCACCGTGACTTGACTTACTCTCTATATATAAATTACGGACATGACGAAGCCTGAGTCACATAAGGTTCGATTATTCCCTGAATATACTTCTCTCGTTCTTTGTGTCTCTAAAACGTACCTTGTATGTCTATTACTTGAAATAGTCTGTTATGTCTGGTGCAGCATGGTCAAATGCAAACCTAAAACGCAACCCTACCAACCACGATGTATCCCAGCGAAAGGCTTTCAAATCTAATGCAATCACATTTAAACTCAAATAATTTCGTTAACAGTTTGTAATAGTAATATGCTGCAATATTATTTTGCTCGGAGGAGCACTGTATGGATGAGCTCTAAAACCTTTTCCCTGTCACTTAAAAAGAGCCGAAAATTGCATTTCGAGCCTAATAACAATGCATTATGATTGCCGTTTTCTTCCTCCCTACCCTCGCAAATGGAATTTTAATAAAAGCTTTGCTTTTGAGCTGTTAAGTTAATCAGATTAGGCCCGTCACCATGGCGACGGCGAATTAACGAAATCCTCGTGACGTCACGACCTGTCCTGCTGATGAGCGCAGCGTACATATATCAACGTACGAATCCAACACGTATTTTTTTTCAGAAGATAATGATCTTAAGAGCATTTTTTTCGGACGTTAACAAATTCGTAGGAATTATCAGAATGAGGTTTGGATGTGACCTTTACATGAAGATGCTACTTTTATTTCCAATGGAACGAGTTCCATTTACATTTTTATACCAGACAAATAACTATAAGTGCTTTTAACTTAATCGTAGCCTACAGATATGTAAAAAGTCTCATAAGAATAAATTGTCTTTTCTGATTTGCTCATTTGCATTCATCCACCTTGTACATTATGCTTAAAAGCACAGCAGATTGGTAGGTTATAAATAAACGTCGCACTGTAGCAAGACAACGTGCTACCGGCGATAATCAGGGATCAATCCCGAAGAGAAAAATCTGAGGACAACACCTCGTAATTTTTAACTATGGTCTGGTTAGTCTCGATTGTACGAACAGGTAAAAATATTACAGGTACCTATCAGGTCATTGAAGAACGATAACGAACATACTAAAACGGTTGTACACTTTCCTAGAAAATAAGTACTCATTCAATATGATTGGACAATGAGGTCCAGAGGTATCGGAGATATAACGTGTCTAAAATCATAAAAGTTTGCCCCATTTTCAAAAGTAAAAATAATATAACTATAAAACTATTGCAAGTTTGAGGCTAAACATTTCTAGAATTTTATATATATATATATATATATGGCTGAGCAACAAATTTAGCCGAGTTTAAGGGGACTCAAAACCTAAAATACAATCAATACATCGATTTTTTTTGTCTCAAATTATACAAGTTATATAGTCTTCAAATCACCTGAAATTTTAAGAGACACTAGGGGGCCCGCCCCCTGCTCGCTGACGCTCGCCAACACCCGTAGTATTGCTTTGCAATCCTCATTGGTTCGCTGCGCGAACCTTATTCGCTTCGCTCGCATTAATGAAGACATGTGTCCTAGCAGAAGGGATTGTTTACAAAATATGATACTCCACAAAATATTTTTCAAATATAAATTTGTAGTACTGCAGAAAAGTTATACAGTACCTCTGGAATCAGAACTTGAACAATTTGGAATTCAAATGAAAACTTTCAGCAAATTTGGACTCGAAATGTTAGTGCCGCTTTGGAAATCGAATATCCAGTATGTTGTTTGTATATAAGCTACAATAACTCAACTAATATCAATATATTTTCAATAAAATTTCATCCGATAACGCTATAAATTCAATTGAGGCGCGAGGCTTCGTGGTAAACATTCGTACAGTGTTGCCAAAACGCGATAACAAATAACGCCTTTTCTTCGTGCCACGTAAGAGAATTATAGATATAGATTTACAATGATCAGAGTTAAGGAACTAAGAGTGGGATTTTTAATAAAAATGAACAGAAACGTTTTTATTAAAATTAAACTTTTGTTAAGTTTAACTTGTTATGCTTTTTTGGAGATTTTTCACCTTCAAATTTTTAATTTAAGAACTATTTGAGATATTACACATCTTAAAAGTCAGAAAAATTACTTCTTAAAAGTCATCAGAACGGTTTTATGAGCATGCTAAAACATTTTAAGACAAAATATTGCACAAATTGAAGGAGAAGGAGTATTTTCAAATATGTTACAAATTTCACAAGTTTTAATTTTTTCAAAACTGGGAAGTAATTTTTAAATTTTTCTTTTAGAAAACCTTTATTTAGACTCAAGAAGA
This sequence comes from Metellina segmentata, assembly GCA_947359465.1. Classification (NCBI taxonomy): domain Eukaryota; kingdom Metazoa; phylum Arthropoda; class Arachnida; order Araneae; family Tetragnathidae; genus Metellina; species Metellina segmentata. The sequence goes on from OX375876.1 coordinate 19,625,905, forward strand.
TAAATTGAATTTAGTAATATCTCTCTATATTAAAAAAAAGTTACTGCCGGCGCAGCAGTCGCAGGATTGTACTCTCTTTTTTTCGCTCGATTCTTAGACGATTTTCCGAGAAAGTAAGGATCTAAAAATTACGAAATTAACATGGTTGGTTCACAATTCTACAAGAAACAAGATGGAAAAGATTTTGTTCCGATTCGGCTATTAGATTGAGGTGAATTAAGTGTCAAAATCTAAAAAAGCGAAATTTTTAACACAAGATTAAATTTGAAATAGGATTTTTTGAAATTTAAGATTTGAAAACACCACTGAAAACCATAGAATGTACTCTTTCTTATGGTATAACTATTTTGAAATTGGTTAATAAAAAAATTCGATGCGATTAAAAGTTGGTCAGACAAATTTCGGAAATTTTAGATCGTAATTCCCGATTCAAAACTAGAAAACTGTCATATCTATAGCTTAATACTATTAGTTTTAGAATTTGAAAGTACCACATGAAAGCTTAGAATGCATTATTTCTTCTGGCATCATTATTTTTTAAATTGGTTCATAAATAAATTCGATGCGATGAAAAATATAATTTCGTGACAGTGTACAAATTTTTCAACGCGATGTCGAAACGTTAGATTCTAGCTGGCGTTAGGGTTAAATTTGCTGTGGCGTGGGTTGGCGTGCTTAAGCGAGCAAGAGTCAGAGCCCCCTAGTTTTATCGAAAAAACTCATAGTTAAGAAATTATCTCTTTGCGTGTCAAGTCCCCTTTAAATAAATTTGAGATCGGGATGAAAATGACTCTTTTTGTTCGGTTTGACTTGGAATGAACCATATACCTCCTTTGAAAAGTGAGTAGAAAGCGGTTTAACATGAGAGAGGCTCAACGAAGAAGTCACGCTTGTAATACGTACAGGTTGGTCCGGTTTCGTGGCGAAAGGACCTAATTTGGCTTAACTGAGTCAATCATAAGTATCTACGGACGTGTTGACATCCCGCTTCTGCTTTTAGTAGCTCTTGAATATTATTGTTGATTTATTCACACAATCAACAACTAATTTGCTAACTACACTAATTTGCTCATCCTAAACTGCCTTCTAAGCAAATTCGAATAAATGATGAAAGCGAGGCGAAATCCGATTTAGCAGTGGATGAAAACAAAACAATACAGTTAATCCTTAGAACATAATCTTGTAAAAAAAAAATCAAATGTGTCTCAAAATCTGTACATTTGCTCTTAGCGTCTCTTGCCTATGTTGTCACTGCTATAATCTCTTTGTTAAATAAATCTGTTAAAGTTTCTTAAAAAGTACTTGTCTGATTTATGGGCCTCAATCGTCCACGATAAGTAGGAAAGCGTCTTGTACATGGACATAAGGACGGTTTAAAGTTACAGAGGTGTAAGTCGCTTTTACGAGGAAAAAAGCTCAGATCAGGTGTTGCCTCGTCATCTGAACATGGTTCACAATGACGTGATGGTGTCTTCGGATCTTTCCCTTAGGGGACTGATACCGGACCGTCGTCAATAGCCCGTTATGTTCCTATAGTACAAAGTTAATTAAAATTACCGTACCTTACTTTACCTCGCCCACTTCAAACTGTGATTGGTTGTTACTTCATCCGTCCCTTTTCGAGATGTGTATATAGGATGACAGTATGTACGGTCATCGGGTGTATGGATTGTTACGTGTTTCTGTGTGTCGGCGGCGATCTCTCTCGGATTTTCTGATCCCTGGACAGTTATTAAATGAGAGATTAAACTAACCAACTCAAGCATACGGGCCCGATGGCATACACCTGTCTGTTTATAGATTTCTTACTTTTAAAGTTTATATTTTATGACGTTTCTGTAACCATCTTGTCAATTTACGGAAATAAATGAGGATTGAATCTTTTTGAACTTGATCTGGCTTTTATTTCTTCTCCCCCCCCCCAGATAAGTTCTGTCGTGACAAACCGCGCGAGAGTGAAGAGCACAAACAAACCGCTCGATACTGCTGTGAAGTTCCCGTTCACGTGGCGGCGGTTCGATCCCGATAAATTGAAACTAATCACCCGCGAGTCCGGAGCCCTTGCCAACCACTCGAGCGTGTTGCTCCTCCAAACAAAGGATTCCTTCCTTCCGATGCCTGGGAAGAAAGAAGCGATCCCCCGAAAGAGCCAGGTGGAGAGTGGCCATTCCCGAAACAAAGCCGCTTTCGCCTTTGGATCTTTTGCAAAGGCGCTTTTTCTTGCCCGCCGGCGGTTCTTTTCCTCTTTGCGACACGATTTTTTCCATGTATTGGATGAGCCCCTTTCAAAGAGTGACGTACTGGAACGATAATAAGTAGACGCAAATGAATTCGTTCGGTCATTTAATAGGAATAGGTAATTGGTAATTTTTAGTTAACGTCGTACTAGAACTACACAACGGGCTATTGACGACGGTCCGGGATCAGTCCCTTAAGGGAAAGATCCAAGGACAACACCTCGTAATTTTGAACCACGGTCAGATGACGAAGCAACACCTGAGCTGACACCCCACTCTCCAAACTTCCACGCCAACCCAACGTGAGGACTTTCGGCCACGACAGATTTAAGGTGCACCAGCCGCCTCTACACCATACGATTACAAACATCCATGCCCGGACCCAAACCAGGAACCTTCCGATCTAGAGGCTAACACCTTAACCACTATACCGGTTGGTCGGCTAATAGGAATAGGATGTTTGGTGAATTCCTGGTTCGAATCCCTGTAAGTGCATGATATTTTTCAGTATATGGTGTAGAGGCGGCTGGTGCACTTTAAATCTGTCGTGACCTAAAGTCCTCACGTTGGGTTGGTATTACAGTTTGGAGAGTGGGGTGCCAGCTCTGGTGTTGCCTCGTCATCCGAACGTGGTTCTAACTAACGTGGTGTTGTCTTCGTATCTTTCACTTCGGGGTTGATCCCGGACTGTCGTCAATAGTCCGTTGTGTTGCTCTATACGACGTTAATTAAAAATTACCATTTAATAGGAATAGGATATTTGGGAAATTCCTGGTTTGAATCCGTGTCAGTGCACGATGTTTGTCAGTGTATGGTGTAGAGGTGGCTGGTGCACCTTAAATCTGTCGTGACCTAAAGTCCTCACGTTGGGTTGGTATTACAGTTTGGAGAGTGGAGTGCCAGCTCTGGTGTTGCCTCGTCATCCGAACGTGGTTCTAACTAACGTGGTGTTGTCTTCGGTTATTTCACTTCGGGGTTGATCCCGGACTGTCGTCAATAGTCCGTTGTGTTGCTCTATACGACGTTAATTAAAAATTACCATTTAATAGGAATAGGTTATTTGGGAAATTCCTGGTTTGAATCCGTGTCAGTGCACGATGTTTGTCAGTGTATGGTGTAGAGGTGGCTGGTGCATCTTAAATCTGTCGTGACCTAAAGTCCTCACGTTGGGTTGGTATTACAGTTTGGAGAGTGGGGTGCCAGCTCTGGTGTTGCCTCGTCATCCGAACGTGGTTCTAACTAACGTGGTGTTGTCTTCGGTTATTTCACTTCGGGGTTGATCCCGGACTGTCGTCAATAGTCCGTTGTGTTGCTCTATACGACGTTAATTAAAAATTACCATTTAATAGGAATAGGTTATTTGGGAAATTCCTGGTTTGAATCCGTGTCAGTGCACGATGTTTGTCAGTGTATGTTGTAGAGGTGGCTGGTGCACCTTAAATCTGTCGTGACCTAAAGTCCTCACGTTGGGTTGGTATTACAGTTTGGAGAGTGGGGTGCCAGCTCTGGTGTTGCCTCGTCATCCGAACGTGGTTCTAACTAACGTGGTGTTGTCTTCGGTTATTTCACTTCGGGGTTGATCCCGGACTGTCGTCAATAGTCCGTTGTGTTGCTCTATACGACGTTAATTAAAAATTACCATTTAATAGGAATAGGATATTTGGGAAATTCCTGGTTTGAATCCGTGTCAGTGCACGATGTTTGTCAGTGTATGGTGTAGAGGTGGCTGGTGGACCTTAAATCTGTCGTGACCTAAAGTCCTCACGTTGGGTTGGTATTACAGTTTGGAGAGTGGGGTGCCAGCTCAGGTGTTGCCTCCTCATCCGAACGTGGTTCTAACTAACGTGGTATCGTCTTCGGTTATTTCACTTCGGGGTTGATCCCGGACTGTCGTCAATAATCCGTTGTGTTGCTCTATACGACGTTAATTAAAAATTACCATTTAATAGGAATAGGATATTTGGGAAATTCCTGGTTTGAATCCGTGTCAGTGCACTATGTTTGTCAGTGTATGGTGTAGAGGTGGCCGGTGCATCTTAAATCTGTCGTGACCTAAAGTCCTCACGTTGGGTTGGTATTACAGTTTGGAGAGTGGGGTGCCAGCTCAGGTGTTGCCTCGTCATCCGAACGTGGTTTTAACTAACGTGGTGTTGTCTTCGTATCTTTCACTTCGGGGTTGATCCCGGAGCGTCGTTAATAGTCTGTTGTGTTGCTCTAGTGTGATGTTCCTGTTAAACTACAATTATCATTACCTTTGGAAATATTCTATTGCTCCCTTTTCTTGGGATACAGCATTTTTTTAAAGAGTCTATTGCTTCTTTTCTTGGTATAGAATTCGTTTTGAAAATTGTATTGTTGTTTTTGTAAGAATTGGATCCTTTGAAAATATTCTATTGCACCATTTTTTGGGATAGAATTTTTGAAAATTTTCTATTTCTTTTTGAATTTTTTGGGAAAATAGTATGGATGTTTTTGCAAGAAAAGAATCCGTTGAAAAAATTAACTTGGTTCTTTCTTTAGAATTAGAGTCCCATTCCAGAAACAAATATTTTATTTCGTATTTGATTCAGGACCGTTGCCAGTAGCCCACTGCGTTGCTCTAGTGCGACATTAATTTTTTTTTAATTCCTACCTATCTTTGGAATATAATATTTGGAAGTTTCTTTTGGCATTTTTCCTTGATATAATCTTTTTTGGACGTATTCTATTGACCTATTTCTTAGAGTAGAATCCATTGGGAAGATTATATTTGTCCTTTCTTTGGAATAGAAGGTCACCCTAAGCCAGTTGTAAAAGTAACACATTAACTACCGGAATGGTTACGAGTACGAAACTCGGTGTAACAAAGAATCGTCGTGTATGCGGAGGAGGGTGCACGCTAATTCTATGGTTGTATCAAATGTCCTCACGTTGTGGTGGTGAGGTAGTTTGGAAAGTGGGGTGTTATCTCATGTTTTGGCTTTATTATCTGACTGGGGATCAAAAATACGAGGTGTTCGAGGTCCTCGAAATATTCCCTTCCAGATTGACACCGGACCGTCGTCAATAGTCCTGTGTGTTGCTCCAGTGCGTCGTTAATTCAACTACATCCCTCCGTTATGTTACTATATCAAACACTAATATCAAATACTTACAACTAATAGCGAGGTGTTACACATCGAAAGTACCCAATGTATATCCTTCAACAGCTACAAATAAAATTAATCTTTGCACGGCAAAGACAAAAGACTAAGAAAATAATTCGTAATTAAATTTAGAAAACCTTCAGAAAAGAAATTCCGAAGGTGGTCAGTAAAATGTGTTTTAGGTAGGACACAAAAAATGTTCTTTGCCCCCACCTAGCCTGCGTATATTTATCTTCTATTTTTTTTTCATCCATTCTCTTTAAAAGTAATCGTTGGGGGGGAAAGGTGGTATTTTCTTTTTTGGACAAGGTAAACACGAAATTACTCGCGAGATCTAATTAAAAAGGTATAGTCATGTGAAGTTTTTTGGGGTGGTAATTAAGTTGCGGTTGAAAATCTGTTTGATATTGTTTTTAGGTTCTGCACTTTTTTGTTCGAACATGGGATTGGAACCTTTTTTGCATTTAGAAAGGCACTTACAAAGAAAAAAAAGTTAGGAATAAACTAAATAGCGCAATGAGAAACTCCAGTTTGCAAATATTCCACTTTGGAACATTCTCTCCAAAGAATGTCGCATTTCATTAAATATTTCTCATTCGGCAATGAGAGGGTTTTTCTGCAAAGCTCAATATAGAGGGCGCGAGAACTTGGGTAACCTCCTTCGCAACATGACATGTCAGCGTGTCATTTATATTAAAAGTGTTACGCTAAACATCGCCCTACGGTCTAAATTGTAGTTATTAACTGGAAGTATGTTTCTTGTCTAGTGGTTTGTAGAACGAAACATTCCTTAAAAGGGGAGTTAGTTAATTTCCTTAACTATTTCCCTGCGTTAACATAAATACAGAAACCAAGTAGAACGTGTTTTCTTGTCCAAGTCCATTTATTGCAAGAAAACAAACTTTATATTTTAAAATTAGGGCATCGAGGAGCACTTTAGGACTACCTGTGTGCCAATTTTCATAACTACAGACGGGTCTGAAGACAGGAAACAAAAAAAGTCTAGGTTTTCCAATGTGTTATATAGTATAAGTGTACCAAAATACCAATATATATATATATATATATATACATGAAATGAACATGTAAGGTAGTTTTTACAACTTAATAAGGTAAATGAATGCAATCACGAATAGTAAGCAACAAATATGTCTGAAAATCAGTCCTGTATTTTTACTAAATCATGCCATTATTCCGTTATCGGAATGTGAAAAAAGTGCGTTTCGGAGTATGACTCCAACAATTACATAATCCTTAAAATCACACAGTTCCATCCTACACTATTCCTTCTAATTTAATACGTATTAATTTAATAATATAAGTGTACCAAATTGGGTGTGAATTGGTCAAACGGTGTAGATTTGTATAGAGAACATACACACACCAATATACACCCACCCACATCATTTTTTTCCATATATATCGATAGATTAATTAACTACCCACAAAGTATGCAGTTTTAAATTCCACAGTTAATACTTACTGTGGATCTTAACGAATTGGAGGCCGAGGAAAGTTGGATATGGTTGGTTGGTTGGCCATGCTGCTCTAAACACAAGAGTTCAGTTGGAAGAATCGCAACCGCAGAGCTCCTAGTTTGAAACTTGATCGAACCACAGACAGTCGTGTAAGTGAGGGCTGGTGCTTGTAAAATCCTCCAGGGGCTCAAACGTCCTCGCATTGGCCTGGTATAGAAGTTTAAAGAGTCTGGTGCCAGGTCAGGTGTTAACCTAGTCATGTGACCACAGTGCAAATGACATGGTTTTTTCCAAGAATCTTTCCCTTCGGGAATGATCCCGGACGGTCACCAATAGCCCTCTGTGTTGCTCAAGTGCGACGTTATTTAATTCCCAACCTTAATGATTTCGACCGAATTAAAAGATTTCAGTGGTAGAAAAGTCTGAGAGAGAGAAAGAAGCACCTAAATCGCACTGGGGCAACATAACGAGCTATTGGTGACGATACGTTATCATTCCCAAAGGGAATGAACCTTGAACACTACGTAATTTTGAACTACGGTCAGGTAACAAGGTTACACCTGAGCTGGCACATTACTTTAAACACCCATTCCACGCCAACGTGAGGACATTTGAGGCCACGACAGATTTATAATACATTTTTACCCTTTGCACAAGATGGTCTTTGGTGGGATTTGATAGAATCAAAGAAAAGATTCTGTTGGTAAAGAAGGTATTAGGTGTTCCGCGATGTGGAATTTACACAACAGGCATCTAAGGATACTTTATTATTACATTTGTCTGTGTGAGAACTTTATAAACACCTACGATTGTTATAAAACTTATTCGTTGTACATTTTAACGTATATTTTCGTTCGTGTATTTTTAAGCTTTACGAAGAAAATTAAAGTGTAAACTAATTTCCGTATTCCTGTTTTTCAATTTCAAATAAAGGACGTAATGATTGCATCTGCCCAGATGTGTTTAAATGCCAGAGCTTATTATTTTACATTGCTTTGTGCTATGATGTCTACGTTGTATGACTTATGTTGAGCTTCGGAAGTGATTACTTTGAACTTTATATAAGCGAGTTGCTTGTATTAATGTATTCTTGTTATGGGTCTTCTGAAGCTCATTTTCTGCTATTTAGGATTCAAAAATAATATCTTTTTTTTAAATATTGTGGTTTCGAATGTTTTTTGCAATTGCTCTTTTGTTCGCGACTCACGTTTATACTAGTTTTGCTTAAATACTGTAATCGAAAACAAAGCTAGAATTTTTGAGATTATAATGCCAAGTGTGTGGTTAGTGGTATTCATTTATTTTATAGCACTGACCCATATATTAAAATAAATATTTACCTGAAAGGAAAATGTAAATTAACACACACAGAACAAAGACTATATATCCACTCTCCGTCGATGCTACCAATAAATCTTACTTATATACACCACTTTTCAACATCTCGGCTACAGTGGGAGGGGAATTTTCGCGTCATCTCATAAACACTTGAAAACACAGCTACAAAGGGAATTCTATGTAGTGAATATCCTATTTTACGAAACAGTAATCTCTCGATATATGCCGCTTCCTGTTTTTTTTTACCCTCGTACGAACTTTAAGTTCATAGCTAGTTGAAATCTCTGATCGTTTCTTTGGGATTAGAAGTTCAAAGCTACTTGCTTCGATCCTTTGATCCGAAATTGAACTGGTAAAAAAATTCAAGAGTCTCGCAAGTGTGAATGTGAGAATGGATTTCTCTTTCAAAAATGTTCTCCCGTATTTAGTAACAGTTTAAAAGATAAGACCATCGATTTTGTTTTTAACTTTTATTGCATTCTACACGGAGAAACGCGTAATTTTATGCCAAAATGTATGTTTAGTATAAACAACCTTTTCTGTTCTCTAGCTTTGCAACTCTAATAGAAGTTACACATAGGCAGACTGAGCATTGTTACAAAGAGGAGTTTTAAAATGAATGCCTAACAAGTCAACTAGTAGTCATGTCACTGCTCTGTGAAAGATCGACTTGTTTAGCAGATTTGGCATCTTATCGCTTCGTTGGGGATATAACATCGTATCACAGAATAGGTGTGTTTGTGTGTATTTCTATAGTGGTGACAAAAGTGGTGAAATCACCGAAGTCTACTATGTAGCGTAAACCAATCATAATATGAATCAAATGAAGGGCTGTTTCTATCGTCCCGTGGACCAATTTGATGTGGAATGTTCGTTTTGGTAATTTTAAATTAACTAGAGCAACACAACGGGCTATTGACGACGGTCCGAGATCAATCCCCTAAGGATGACGAGGCAACACCTGAGATGGCACCCCACTCTCTAAACTTCCACACCAACTCAACTTCAGTACTTTCGGCCACGACATATTTAAGGTGCAACAGCCACCTCTACACCATACGCTTACAAACATCCATACACTGACTCGGATTCGAACCAGGAACTTTTCGATCTTGAGGGTAACACCTTAACCGCCACACCGGTTGGTCGGCGATTTGTTTCTTCGATTAGCAGACGAAAGTAATCTAAGAGTAACGTAGCTGTTAGTTTTCTACACATGTTCATTAAGTACAGCAAAAGGTAACCATTACTCAATCTATATTTATATTTTCTCTATGGGTGATCTAGAAGAGGTTATACACTAACCTCCAATTACAGCTGTATCGCTCTTCTAGATCGCACCATTCGGTGTCGTCATGGGTCTAGAGGGTTTACGTACAGAAGGGTCTCAAAATGGAAACAATTTTAATGTCATTTTGAACCACAGTCAGATGACGAGGTCATCATCTCAGCTGACACCCACCCTCCAAATATCACCACCACGCCAACGTGATCAAATATGAGGGCAAGAAGGATTTAATATGCACCAGCCACCCCACGTGTACGATTGTCTTTGGTTGGAACGAGGTTCAAACTCGCAACCCACCTTTTCCTAATCCGCCACTCTACCAACCGGGGTGATGCTACTCGAAGAGAAATCGAAAGGTGAAATGGTGTCATCCGACTCGAGTATAACAGAAATTTTCGCACTACAAAAATATGATCGAGTTTTACATCTGACCGCGTAAATTTTCGAGGTTTTACTGCACATTTTTTCAGCAGTTCCAATAATATGGAACTAGACCGTATAAATGAAAAGCTGAAAATCATCCAACAGTCTACCTGAAACTATAGTTACAAGTAAAGACGAAGTTCGTAGTTAGGTGGACTAGCAGAAATTTAATCCCGATGCAATGCCTAATGGCTCGGCATTAAAGCCGCAGAATTAATTCCTGCTGGACCGCGGCAATTGAAGGATTTGGCAAGCGTGGCTGAATTCCGAATGACTTCAATTAAGTGCAAATGCTGTCTCCGCACAGATCGACTTGACATTTATGAGGATTTGCCGATAGTTCGCTCGGATAACTTGTGTCATACATCCGATGCACTCGTCAGAGATGTTAAATAAAGCATCCACTATTTACTGAAGGCTTTGATTAGTAGCTGCGTTTCAAAAATTGGTATGTCGCGTCTAGGGTGCAGTGAGTAAATTCTACGAGAATACTCGAGCCTGATGTTGGACCGTGGAGTGAATGAAGTAGACAAAGTAGAAAAAGAGAATCTCCACTTAAATCGTTCGTTTTATCTTATAGTCATCAGTTTAAGGTATCCAAACACGTTTGATACAATTTTTTAATGTGCTATAGAAACATTTAATAGGTTTTTTAAGTTTAGTGTTATTAAACAATAGTATTGAGCTATAAATATTTAAAATATATATTAATAATTTTGTAAAAATGATAATTTTGTAAAAATGATAATTTTGTAAAAATGATAATTTTGTAAAAATGATAATTTTGTAAAAATGATAATTTTGTACAAATGATAATTTTGTACAAATGATAATTTTGTACAAAAATTTAAAGACCTTTGTCAAAAACTTCAAATGCGCTACACGACAGTCTATTTAACCCTTTTGAGAAATGATGCTACAAAAATAAACTACATACATATTTCAAGAATCCGAAGGATATTCAAGCAAAAAAAAAATTACAAGCGATCGAAAAATGAATGCAATATTTTTGATAGTTTTACAAACCTTTTTCTAAAATAAATGGCTATAATTTAAAAACTTTTGAACTCAACATAATTATTTTTTATTGTTCATTCTCTAGACAACATTATAATGAACAAGTTCTCAAAGTTTTACGAGAATCCATCGATAACATTTTGTGTTATAACATTTGAAGTGCAAATTTTTAACTTAGACAAAAATAAAAATCTGAGAAAATAAAATAAATACTACGTCAAATAAGATCAAACACTTTTTTTGGAATTTTGGTCAAAAATAACATTTTTAACGTGTTGGGATATCTTCTGCTCTCTGTTTCTGTACAGCTCGTCCGAAGACTATGTCAAGAATGGACATTCTTTGTCTACAATACACTATATTCATCTTACGAATGTTTCTTATTTGATTTTTCATGCATATCCCCGTGCCTTTGAACAATTACAATAGTTTGATATGAATATTTGAGAACAGTTTATTAATTAGATATTTGTGACTATAACGTAGCGTTCAATAGTTTTGAATTCACCCGGTTGCACTGGCTCAAACCTCGACTAGACCAATATCGACGGATTTCAGACCCTCTCCACGTGTTCCGTGTGTCTGTGCACTGTCACATACAGACAATTTTTGACTACACAACGCTGAATTTATCTATGGATGTTTCTTCTAGGTCTCAAATTATAAGGGAAAACAATTGACACTTTTACATAAGGTTAGACACCTCATGCATGTGCTCCCCAGCACTATTTCGATTTTAAAGACATATTCACATCAGAAATTGAAACACTTGACGGTGAACTGGGAGGAAAATACTTCTTAGTGTATTCAATATTTCTTAGAGGGCTTTGTCTTAAAATTACAATTAATTTTGAGAAGAGGGGGATGTCTGCTGAGACACCCCCTTATAGAGGAAGTATAAAAGTGGAGTGAGCAGTGTTAAAATTTTTATGTTCCCAGGATCGTGTGTTCAAAACTAGTAGTCACGTGATCCTTAAAGACTAATTCGTCTGCTGGGTGGCATCAAGCATTCAAAAACTGATTTGTTCATGGGAAAGTGAAGAGAAAGCTATCCATTGATTTTTAACCTAATTGGTGCATTGACTGATCATCTAAGAGTTGTAGACTGGCGATTACGCCACTTTAGTCGCCGCTCTATGGAAATGAACATTCAATCACCTACCACGTTTTACAATGTTATATCGCCAAGAATAGTGATAAGGTGCCAAATCAATCAGTCATACAGAGCGATCACGTGACTACTGACGCAGGCTAATCATACTTGTTGGAGCTCCACTCAATACCGATTCTCAGTCAACTTAGGTTTTATATCTATTGTTTTTCGCAGGTAAATGGTAATGATAATTTTAGTTAACGTCGTACTAGAGCAATACAACGGGCTATTGACGACGGTCCGGGATCAGTCCCTTAAGGAAAAGATCCGAGGACAACACCTCGTAATTTTGAACCGCGGTCAGATGACGAGGCAACATCTGAGCTGGTACCCAATCTCCAAATCTCCACACCAACACAATGTGAGGACTTTCGGCCACGACAGATTTGAGGTGCACCTGCCGCCTCTACACCATACGCTTACAAACATACACTCTATAACAAAAAAATCGACACACCAAGAAGGAGTTGTCCGATGGAGACGAAAATTGGTGGATAGGAAAATTATGTACGGAATAGAAAATGATTAAAATTTCAGAACAATTGAATGATTTATTTCAGAGGGGTTACAGTAACGAGCTCAATAAGGTGTTGACCCGCCTCTAGCCTGGATGCAAGCTGCCACACGGCGTGGCATAGACCGATAAAGCTCCCGGGTGGTCTCCTGCGGTATTTCTTGCCAAATTTGCTCCAATTTTCAGACTACGTCATCAACATTCCCTACCGGATGCAGTCGCCTTGCCATTATATCCCAGACATGCTCGATGGGAGAGAGATCTGATGATCTGGCTGGCCAAGGAAGTGTTTGACAAGCTTGAAGACAGTTCATAGCAACACGTGCCGTATGTGGTCTGGCATTGTCTTGCTGATAAATAAGCCCAGGGTACTGCGAAAGGAACGGTAGCAAAACAGGTCTCAGAATGTCGTCAACGTGCCGCTGTGCAGTAAGTGGAACTCTAATGACGACCAAAGGGGTCCGGCTATCAAGGGAAATGGCACCCCAGACCATAACTCCTTGTTGAGGGCCCGTGTGGCGTGCAATAGTGAAAGCAGGATCGCCACGCTGCCCTGGGCGTCTCCAGACACGTGTTCGATAATCGTCAGGACACAGTTGGAAGCGGGATTCGTCGCTAAAGACTATATGTCCCCAGTCAGCATCATTCCAGCGTGATCGAGCCAAGCATCACTGTAATCTGGCTTCACAGTGTGCAGGCGTGAGTGGCAGGTGTCGTAGCGGTCGGTACGAGAGTAGATTTTGCTCCCTCAGCCGTCTGTGAATGGTCATGGTGGACACTCGTGTGTGGGTCGCACGACTGATGGTTGATAGCGATGAATCAGGCGCTGTGACAGCTGATCTGACAATCACTCTGTCCTCGCAATCTGTTGTGGCCCTACGTCGACCGCTACCATCACGACGCTGAAATCTGCCACTGTCCGCCCACTCTTCCCAGCATCTTCTAATCGCCGCATCGCTTCGACTCACATGGTGAGCGATTCTTCGATTTGCCCAACCTGCCTCTTTCAATCCAATGATACGACCTTTTTCAAACTCTGAAAGTTGCTCGTAATGAGTTCGAATCCTGCGGCGAGGCATTTTTTCAGTCGTTGAAAGGTATCCTAAATCGCAATGCAGGAGAAATTCTTAACGACAGTTCAATAACAACTCCTTATATACATCTGCTGATCCGATGCGCTGGAGATCGCACTATTCATTCATTGGACACCAAATTTTGATCATTTGCATATTTGGTCAAAACATTTTTGCATACGAAATTTCATATCAGTCGGAGGATTCCTTCTCGGTGCGTCGATTTTTTTGTTATAGAGTGTACATGCACTGACCCGGATTCGAACAAAGAACCTTCCAATCTAGAGGCTGACGCCTTAACCACCAGACCAGAGGGTCGGCTCTATAGAGCCATACTTGAGGTCAGCTTAACTTAATCGTCATCTTAAATGAAACTCATCAACTATGGGAGATATTGTATGTGTTTTTTTATTATGTAATTTGGGCCCGCGGTAACCTGGTAGGGAGAGTAACGAATTAGCAATCGGAGGGTTGGAAGTCCGAATCCAACCAAAGACCCTCTTGTACAAAGAGGGGCGATGGATGTTTTATCCGTCGTGGCCTCAAATGTCCTCACGTAAGCGTGGTGTGCTACTTTGGAGAGTGGAGTGACAGCTCAGGTGTGACCTTAACAACTGACCATGGTTGAAATTAACGTAGAGTTGTCCTCGAATCGTTCCCTTCGGGTATGACCGTCACCAGTAGCCCGTTATGTTTTTAATCTTTTTAAAATATACAACACTATTAAAATGCTGATAATTTTATTTTTTTAAACGAAAAACTAATAGTTCTTTGTTACAACAGATAGCTGTGAGTTAACTAAATTGTTTATCAGTTCAGAGGAGTTCCTGCTCTAATCTATCAAGTTATCATCAATATAGGAGTGTAAAGTTTTCGGAAAATAATTTATCATTTTTAGTAGAATGGCGTTAGTAGATCCTCAAATAGTGAAATAAATAAACCATGTAAATGAATGGGCTCTTAAAGAGTTCGAAAAGTTTATAATAATAAATATTCCTAGAAGTATAAATGTATCAAAAATCTGCTAGTTATCTATCACGCAATTTTAACTCCCTTAAGCTTTAATTTCAATGTAAATTTCGTCGCACGTAGTCCACGTCCCTCTACACAAACATAGACATAGAATCAAAATAATTTGGAGTAAAATGTATTGTTGTAGTACGTGCTATGTTTTAATGAACAGGTTTAGTTTACAGAAGACCGACACATTTTCCTGTATACCTAAAGCCAAAATAGAAACCAGAAGTAACAGCCCTTGGTTTTAATCATCCATTGTATTTTCGGTTACTCAATATGACTTATACCAAAAGTAGTGAGTGGAAATTCGATGACGTATAAATAAAATAATATTCCATTCTCCATAAAATTAGATTAATAGATTACTTCAAGACAATGTAGGATATTTATTTCCACTTTTGCAAGAAGGATTATTTATATTCTAAGACAGTACCCAGGAGATTATTACAAGAATGTGTAAGACATTAATGACGGTAAGAGATTGTTCAAGGTATTATTAAAGATAATACACGCACAAATAAGATTAAGCAATAGATTATTTTAAGACTATGCAAGCGATTCAATATGTACAAGAGATTAATTCACCGCCGGAAAGGATATCGGAAATTATTTTTAGGACAAAGCTAAAATATTTCAAGATTGTGTAAGAGATTTTTCATACTTATAAACGAGAGATAATTTATATTTGTACAACGTATGGGAGATATGATAAGGTGTTACGGATACGAGAGGCGAACTCAACATTGTGCGAAAAACTTTTTTTCTTACACACTCTACAACAAAACAAATAGACGCACCAAGAAAGAGTTGTCCAACAGTAGTGCCGGACAGTACCACTTGTTGGAACGGCGCTGACTGAGGACGTTTTGTCTTGAGTGACGAGTCCCGTTTCCAACTGTGTCCTGACGACAAACGCGGACGTGTCTGGAGATATCCAGGGCAGCGTGGTGATCCTGAACAGGGCGATATGGTTTGTGGTGCCATCTCCTTTTATAGCCCCTTTAGTATCATTTGTGGCACACTTACAGCACAGCGGTACGTAGACGACATTCTACGGCCGGTTGTGTTACCGTTCCTTTTACGACACCACGGGCTTCCCTTTCAACAAGATAATGCCCGGATGGCACGTGTTGCTATGAATTTTCCTCCTGCTTTACCAACACTTCCTTGGCCAGCTAGATCTCCTGATCTCTCTCCCATAAAGCACATTTGGGACGTTAAGGGAAGACGAATGCAACCATTCCAGAATGTTGACCATTGAGCACCATCTTCGAGACAATCCACCAGTTTGTGACAATATGGCAAGAAATTTCGATGGACACCATCCAGGAACTTCTTCAGCTTATGCGACGCCAGGTGACGCATCCAGGCCAGAGGTGGACTAACGCCTCATTGACTATCTCCCTTTGTAATAGTCAAACTCTGAAATAAATCATTCAATTGTTCCGAAATTTGAATCGTTAGTTTTTCCAATTGTGTTCTTCACATACACCCATTTTGATTGCAATCGGACAACTCCTTCTTGCGTGTCGATTTTTTTTGTTATAGAGTGTATGTCTCGTGATAAGAAAAATTAGTCAGATCTTATTCCACGAGATATCTCATCGAAACCAATTGGAGGATTAAATACATCAATAAGGGGCAAAATGGAAAATTTTATTTTTGAATGGATAATATGCATGATTTTCAAATTCATTTTAAAATGAAAGAGCACGAAAAACTACGTAGAAAAATGCCACTTAAACTGCAATCTGACGACATTAATTATATTTAAAACACTTTTCAAATTGCTGTGACGTCACTTTTAACGAAAAACTGCAGTCGCTGACGATTTTTGCCTGTGACGTCATAGTACATGATTTTCCCATCAAGCTTTCCTTCAACTGAGTTATCTCTATGGGTATCTTTTTAGTAGTCTTATATTTACAGATTTTTGATTAATTCAGCAATAATTCGACGATTAAAACACCAAAAAAGTATTTTTTTGTTGTACCAAAATATGAACAAGTTCGTAGAAGATGGTGCAGCTTTATGAAAAGAGATTAAAAGAAAAACAAAAAGCTGTGTTCTACTTCTTGCTTGCATTGCTGTGAAGATCATTTTTGGTAAGTTTAAAATACCAAAAATTATTTGTATTTTTAATTGTTTTTAATTAAGAATTGTGTGATTTAATCTTGTGGATAACTACTTGTGTTTTTGCTAAAACGAAAAAATATTCTTTCGGTATCAAGTCACTCATAATGCAGAATTTCTTGTTTCATGAAAAAGAATTTAATAAATAAATATAGGAATAATATATATATTTATATATCAAAACTCGTAAAAAAAATATACAGAGAGCTAACATCAATAAACATTGAATTATTATACTCATGATAGATAATTTGCAGTTGGTAAAACTGTGTCATATTTCTTCTTTAAACTGAATGATAAGTATTATAGAATTCAAATTCTTGCAATTTTAATCAAATTATCACATTACCTTCTTCGTGGTTTAAAATGTTGGACTACCAAATGTTGTGTTCAATATTTAATGCAGTTGCAATTCTCGCAATAAGTTTCTCTACACATATTATTTTTGGATCATCTTTTAGTGCATTACGTTTTATCGCTTAAATATATTTAAAAAATTATTGTTCATTAACTAACAAAATTAATGTTGCTAAAAAATTAATGTAGAAAATTAATTTTAAGTTAGCTTTCAAAATTCACTATTTTAATACCCCAACAATTTTAATCTACTTCGAAATTATTTTCCTAATATAAAGCTCTTATTTGATATACTATTCTAATTATCTTTACAAAAAAAATCTGTTTCAGAATGAATTGTGTTACTTATTAAGGAAAAGAGAACAACTATATTAATATTCTATTTTCTTAAGTACAACTTTTTGATAATAGCACTACTCTTTAAAAGCAATATAAAAATACATGTTTTTTAGAAATAAATATGGTGTACAAAATATTATCATACTCTTCGCTTCTACGCCTTTCATTTCTACTCCCATAAAATTTGGATGGTTTCGCAAAAAAAAAAAACATGGATATACCATCCAATTTAGGTAGATGTTCCGACTGGCCTTTTACAAAGCCTTGTTCTACAGTCGCGTCATTTTTAAAGAAGAAATCTGTATAATAATAATAATGTAAAGACTATAATTCAACACAATTATTTACAATTATCACAAAAATAAAATTAGCGTAAAATCAATGAAAGCAACCTGAAATAACATGCAGCCGGCGAATGTAGCGAGAGATTTCATGTACTATGACGTCACACCAAGCTCCACCCCGTTTTCAGTCACGTGACTTCGACGCGTTTTTTAATCGCTTATTACGCTTAAATTAAACTTTTTTGAGATTTTTAAAGTTGATTTTCGGATTGTTCATGATCGAATTTGTAAAAAAAGTACCATTTTAGGACCTTTTGTGACATAGTGCATATTCCCTATTGTGGTTACCGTCACGTGATCGTTTTCTTCGCGTTTTCTTTTATAAATTCTGCTGAAAGTATTTCTTCAACTAATGACCATTTTATCGTTATTTTGTCACCATATCTGTATTGTGCAAATAAAAACTAGACTATTCATTCAATTAATTTCACATGGAGATTAAGTTACATGATTGGTCGACATTTCGGCATTTTACAAGTTCTTTTTTCCAACACTTTGTAATTACAAGCAATTAAAATGCAATTAAAATCTAATTAAAAGTATTTTTATTGATTTTTTTAATTAGGGTTCATTTAAACAGCATCAAACACAAGATAAAAGCTAAAAGTAACATATGGCTTAAAGAAAGAAAAAATAGAAGCAATAATCACTGTCCCGTCCGTCACATTGAATGGCTTTTGAGTATTCATAATAATAATTCAGTTTTGTTTGCGCATATGTCACTGCATATACTAAATAATTAGTTATAACAGTTAAATAAACTAAATTTAAAAAATGGAATTAACAAATCCATACAAAATAAAGTTTATAATTAAATTAAATACATCATTAGAGAAACAAACTGACCAGATTTTGATCTTGTTGTCATCAAAAAATCAGTTGTATATCGAAGATGAGGTATCTTTTGAAATTACAGAGATCTTGTTGGACGATATATCGCGTCTAACCCACTTGGAGGGTTAATCTCCATCTTCTTGGGTTTTTCAAAAATACAAATTCAAATGTGCAATATTTGCTTTGGAAAATCCTTCTTCCAATCATTTTACATGTTTGCATTCCATCTCTAATATTCTAAAAGGAAGTATTTGTCTGTTTGTTTGTTTCTAGCACCCAAAGTCCTGACGAATCTATGGCACTTACAGTAATGGGATATGGCACAAAGGTAGTCCGAAATTTTTACAATTTTAGGATCGCGGCGAACTTTAAAATTCAATCTAGAACATTTTAAAATTAATTTAAATGTTTTCTCACCGTTCTTTTGGTTTTTTAAATGAAGAAGCATTAAAATTTAGACTTTTCGCCATCAAGTCATTATTTGCGTCAGCCTTTGGAATCATTCCCAGTTTTTATCATCTATCGTCTCGAATGGGAGCGAACAGATTCGAATGACCTTCGTTTGATTCGAGATTCATTTATTTTGATTTCCTAAGCAATGGATTCGAGTGTGAAACAAAATAAATAATTAAAGTTATCACTGGCGTTCTTCAGTGCTTTTATCTATCTCAGCGATCGTTAAATATAGAATGAAAATTTTAACGGTTTTGAAATAGGCAGAAACGTTTACACCAGATAGATACCTTTTACGTTTGATTTTATTTTAATAAATAATTTATCAATTAAATATATAATCTGAAGAGACAAAGCATTATGACCACCCACTCAATAACGCGATGAGCCTCCTTTGGCCTGCAAAACAGCTGTATCTCGACTGGATATAGATGCCACAAGTTCTTGGTACATGACTGGAGACAGGTTGTACCAAATGTCTAAACAGCAGTCACGCAAAGTCGAGGTAGTCGGACATGGTGGTTTTTGAGCTCTGAGCTGCCGCTCCATGACACCCCAAATGTGCTCTATCGGATTAAGATCCGGCGCGTTAGGTGGCAGGACATTAAGTGGAATTCATCAGTATGCTCGTCGAACCGCTCCAACACAATCCGAGCCTTGTGACATGGGGCGTTGTATGCTAGAACATTCCATTTCCAGTTGGGAAGACATACGCCATGTAAAGGTGGAATTGATCCGCAATGTTGCTCAGATAGTTCACAGCGTTCATGGTCTGTTCTACCACAACTACGGGTCCGGATCCCAGAGTCTCTCATGAGAAAGTCTTCCAAAGCATAATACCGCCACCAGCAGCCTGTGTATGACCTGCTGTAAACGAGGTGAACAACTGTTCGCCTGGCTGACGGCGTACCCTGACACGAGTATCAACGTGATGAATGAGAAATTGGGATTCATCTGACCAGACAACTCTTTTCCACTCATACATGGTCCAGTCTCGATGTTAACGGGCCCACTAAAGGCGTTTTTGACGATGACGCTTTGTCGACAGATTTCCACGAGTAGGACGTCTGCTGCACAGTCAGTGTCCGCTGAACTGTGTGTTCCGAAACACTTGCGCTTGGACCTGCATTATATTGGGCTGTCAGCTAAGCCACTGTCTCGCGCCGATTTTGTTTTACCAAGCGGAACAGTCTCCGACGTCCTTTTTCTTTGAATACGCGTGGACGACACACACCTTGGCGTCTATTGCTGGTGTCACCGTCATTTATCCACTTTGAATGAATACTAACAATAGCAGATCGTAAACAACCTTCCAGTCGTGCAGTTTCGGTGATAGTCGTTCCGAGTCTTCGGACCATTACGATCTGCCCTCTATAAAATTCGCTTAGATCAGCAGCCTTTCCCATCACTCACAAAAGTAAGTGCAAGAATGATTACTTACCTTCTCCAGCAGCAATTAAATACCATTCTCACTTAATCACGTGCCCTCCACGTCATATAAGACGAGTTCATTGAAAAATGTGGGGATGGTCATAATGTTTTGGCTTGTCAGTGTGTGTGTATATATAAATACAGGGTGTCCCTGAATTCATGGGCCAAACTTTGAGGGTAAGTAAAATACATAAAAAAGCATTTTTTGTAAAGCAACATGGCGTCGGAAATGAAAAGTGCAGGTGGAAAAACAAGAAATGCTGATGAAATGAAAAGAACCTCTTTACTTACATAATATTTTTAGAGCAAACGACTTACAGAGAACGCAAGCTCTGAAGGCAGCTGATTTTCCTCGGCGCGTATATTTCTGTCGTTGTCAGAGTACATTCACTCCGAGCTTCTCTGCAAATGTACTTTTCACAGATGAGGCCAGCTTTACGTGAGACGGAATTTTTAATTTGCACAATTCCCCTGTGGTGGCCTATCTCTAACCCATATGCTACATGTCCGTATGCTTTCCAGGAGCGGTTCTCTGCTAATGTGTGGGCGTGCTTTGTGAACGATTTCCTTATTGGCCCATACTTGCTACCAAATCGACTTAACGGCAGAACATATCTAAGAGGTATTACCAGAATTACTTGACAGTGTTCCAGTTGCTGTTCGAAATACCCTGTGGTTTCAGCACAATGTGGATCCAGCCCATTCCTGCAATAATGTGCGTAGTTACCTCAATGCTACCTTTGGCCCTCGATAGATTGGACGAGGTAGACCACTCACTTGGCCAGCACGTTCACCAGATTTATCAAGTATCAACTTTTTCTTATGGGGACACTTAAAGGAACTCGTCTACGAGACTCCAATTAATTCTGATGAGGACCTCATTGCAAAACTTTCAATAGCTGCTGCAACAGTTTGTGAAACACCTGGTATTTACGAAAGAGTACGCCAATCACTTGTTAGGCGCTACCAGGCCTGTATCGATGTTGGTGGTGACACATTTGAGCAGCTACTATCTGTAACATTATGTAAGTAAAGAGCTTTTTTCATTTCCTCAGCATTTCTTGCTCTTTTCCACCTGAAGTTTTCATTTCCGACCCCATGTTGCTATACAAAAAATGCTTCTTTATATGTATTTTACTTACCCTTAAAGTTTGGCCTATGAATACAGGGATATATATATATATATATATTAGGGTGGAGCGAAAAACACGAATTTCGGAAATTGAAAACGCCTATGGTGGGAATAGTTGGGGACAACCATGCTTATTAATAATACAAAATATGAGCTAAGTCAATTAATATCTTCAAGTGCCAAAATCACTTTGAAATTTCGAACAATTGCTACACAAAAACAATAATAACGCATTTAAAAAACTTAATACATCTTTTTTAAAGCCATGGGTGTGTGAAATGAACTTCCCTACTTGTAAAAAAGGTGTTACACCTAACATTATCCCGGAAAATAAAAAAATTCCCTTTTTTTAGAGCGCTATATCACGCACGTCTCCACCCCTCTCAATAGACTCATCATTGCATTCCTCGCTACAAGGGTGCACGGGCGCTCCCCTTTCTTCGCTTGTTTATAAGGGATAAATAACTCGTATTTCACCGCATGGAGTGGAGGTGTCTGGGTTTCTTTAAATACCCGCCCACTGTTTTTGTAAATATCTAGTAGATGTATGCTCCTGCAAATGCCCTACCGATCTAGTCTATCGAGGAAAACTAAGTCCTTTGTTCAAATTGATTTGCTTCCGTTTATTGGTGCGTATTTTACTGTTTATTTTTACTTATTTTAGATATTTTTTTTATAGAATTTTAATCTTTAAGTTCAGTTTTGTTTGGGTTTGGTTTGTTTTGTTTGTTAAGGACACACGGTTCTGTGAATAAGTCGAAATGCCTAGTACACGATCAGTAGATGTATGCCCCGTGTTTGGAATGGCTGAAATAATGAAGCCTAACATGCTTCCAACATATGCAGATGTTATGGAGTATTATATTTACATACAGTAAGATTATAAAAGAGATGCTAGTATGTGGCTGATGTATGTTCAATTTTAACTAAAGAGCTTGAAGTATTATGGGGGAAAAGTTAGATTCCAACTGTAACAAACCAACAAATAATATATATGCTGAAAAAATACCATAAAGCATATAGAAATATTAAGAAACTATTAAAAAATACTGGTAAACTAGATTTCTCGAAAAAGGTTGTGTCCTTCAGGGAATCAACAGAAAAATATCTATTTGATATTAGCATATGTAAATGTAAGAACTTTCTCAATTGTACTTTCAAAATGAAAGTATCTATTGCTGAATAAGCTTTTTTAACAGATCAAAGGACATTTTGAAAAATGGTCATTGGAAATGTTGACGTTAAAACCAGCAAAATGCTTGAAGAAAAGATTGCAGCGCAAAGAAAGAGAAGAGAGCCAAAACGTTGAGCTCAAAGATTGTAAAGGAAAACAATCCAAAATACTCTCGCCCTCTATTACGGGAGCTACTTTAAGTTTTAATTTGCTTAAGAACTCTAATGACACTATAAACACAATCATTGATAATAATTCTCCTTCAACTTCACAAACGAGAACTAAACTTCCAAATGTAGTTCAGGCTTGTGACAGAACTGGTGTGTTCGATAGATCGGCAGCAATTCGAATAAATGCTGCCTTTGAAGGATATGGGAAAAATTTCTAAGGATGATTCTTCAAACATAGTCAATCGTAGTAAAATCAGAAGAGAAAGGACAAAGACCAGCAGCTACCTGAAAAGGAAAAATGAGGAAACTACCTCTTTATCAGAATATGGAATATACTTTGATGAGCGAAAGGATTAAACTTTAGTAATAATTGAAGAAAGAGAAAGGATTGCTAGAAAGACGGTAACAGAAGAACATATCGTTCTAATACTAGAACCAGGATCAAAATATATGGGACATGTCACTCCTACAACTGGCTCTTCTCAAAATATTAAAACTTTTTTGGAGAAAAATATCGATCTTTCTAAGACGCAAGTGGTTGGTTGTGATGGTACAGTGGTAAATACAGGTTTGAAAAATGGAGTCATTCGACAAATCGAGCTCTTTTTACGACGTCCTGTGCATTGGTTTATTTGTTTATTACATACAAATGAGCTACCCAGCTACCTTTACGTCATTTGTTAGAACATTTAGAAGGGAAAACCACAGGACCAAAAGGATACAGCGGAGAAATTGGAAAAATGTTAGAATCTTGTGAAAAATTGCCTTTAACAAACTTTGAAAAGATAGAAGTAACTTTGCCAGATATTGTCCTAGAGAATCTTAGCATTGATCAACGATACCTTTAAGAAATTTGCACAGGGATATCAAATAAATATATTCCATTAAGCCTGTCACAAAAAGATACAGAAAAATTTAATCAATCCAGATGGTTGACGACGGCAAATAGAATTTTAAGGATATTTGTTTCAACAGAAGATCCAACCCAAAGTCATCGTGTCGGTACGGCAATCTTCATTTTTACAATATTTTAAATAAATCGAGATTTTTGCCTGAGGATTTAAAAATTGTAATCGATATAACTTTGCAAAGAAATCTTTATTATGCCCATCCAGAAAATATTATATTGGCAATGTTAGATGATGATCGAAAACACGTCAGAGAATTGAGCCTTAGAAGAATTTAAAATTAAGACAAAAAAATAAAGTTAAAAAGAATATTTTTGATAGTTTAAAAAAAAAATTCCCCAGTTAAACTTCGAAACAGACGATTACATAAATCTAATTGAATGGCCAATCAGATTCCATTACAAATCCACCACTTACAGTATCTCTTTCTGATGATCAATTCAAATCTATGATTCTAGACGTTCCAACCAATAGTAACATGTTTAACTTTCCATGCTATTCACAAGCAGTAGAAAATTGCGTTAAATTAGTAACTGAAGCATATAGTACAGCATGTGGTACAGAGGCACGAGGTGGATTTATTCGGTCAAGAATTGCTTCTAAACTTGCTTTACCCAGATTTGAAACCAAAAGCCAATATAAACCACTTTTAAGATAAACCACTTGCCAGAAACTTCAATTTAATTTTTTTGAGTAAGCAAGTAACTTAAATTGAAATTTTTAGGGGGGTGGAACTCGATGTGCAGCCACCTCCTCGTGCTGAGTTCTCGGTTGTTTTCATAATGCAAAAACAGCGAAGAGCTGCAAGCAGAAGCGCCGGTCGCAATGATGAGACTATTGAGAGGAGTGGAGACGCGCGTGATGGTGGTCTAAAAAAAAGTGAAATTTTATATTTTCCGGGATAATGTCAAGTGTAAAACATTTTTTTTTACACGCAGGTAAGTCCATTTCACCCACCCGTGGCTTTAAATAAGATGTATTAAATTTTTTAAATGCGTTATTATTATTTTTGTGAAAAAAATGGTAAAATTTCGAAATTTTAAAGTGATTTTGGCATCTGAAGATATTATTGATTTAGCTCATATTTTTTATTATTAATAAGCATGGTAGTCTCCAACTATTCCCACCATAGGCGTTTTCAATTTCTGAATATATATATATATATATATATATATATATATATATAATTCCCCTTTAGTTTGCGAATTCAACCAACTCCACGGGAAGCGCCGCTATGGCTATTATCCAATAGGCTACGAATTCCCATTTTGTTTGCAAATCCAACCAACTAAACGGGTAACGCCGATATGGCTGTTATCCAATAAGCCACGAATTCCCATTTGGTTTGCGAATCCAACCAACTCCACGGGTAACGCCGTTATGGCTGTTATGCAATAGGCTAGGAATTCCCATTTGGTTTGCGAATCCAACCAATTCCACGGGTAACGCCGTTATTTCTGTTATCCAATAGGCTACGAAATCCCATTTGGTTTGCGAATCCAACCAACTCCTCTGGTAACGCCGTTATAGCTGTTATCCAAAAGGCTACGAATTCCCATTTGGTTTGCGAATCCAACCAACTCTACTGGTAACGCCGTTATGGCTGTTATCCAATAGGCTACGAATTCCCATTTGGTTTGCGAATCCAACCAACTCCTCTGGTAACGCCGTTATAGCTGTTATCCAAAAGGCTACGAATTCCCATTTGGTTTGCGAATCCAACCAACTCTACTGGTAACGCCGTTATGGCTGTTATCCAAAAGGCTACGAATTCCCATTTGGTTTGCGAATCCAACCAACTCCTCTGGTAACGCCGTTATAGCTGTTATCCAAAAGGCTACGAATTCCCATTTGGTTTGCGAATCCAACCAACTCTACTGGTAACGCCGTTATGGCTGTTATCCAATAGGCTACGAATTCCCATTTGGTTTGCGAATCCAACCAACTCCACGGGTAACGCCGTTATGGCTGTTATCGAAAAGGCTACGAATTCCCATTTGGTTTCCGAATCCAAACAACTCCACTGGTAACGCCGTTATGGCTGTTATGCAATAGGCTAGGAATTTCCATTTGGTTTGCGAATCCAACCAATTCCACGGGTAACGCCGTTATTTCTGTTATCCAATAGGCTACGAATTCCCATTTGGTTTGCGAATCATCCAACCAATTCCACGGGTAACACCGTTATTGCTGCTATCCAATAGGCTACGAATTCCCATTTGGTTTGCGAATCCACCCAATTCCACGGGTAACGCCGTTAGGGCTGTTATCCAATAGGCTACGAATTCCAATTTGGTTTGCGAATCCAAGCAATAACCTAATAAAAGCAACTGGCACGGGTAACGCCGGGTTAGCCATGCAGTGGCTAGTTGGTTTATAAATCTGATCTATTTTTTTCTAATTTCAAGAATCTCTCAATATTAAGAAAAAGTTAATGCCGCCTCCGCCGATTTTTACACGGTTTCCCGAGAATGTGCGGATCAGAAAATTACAAAATTGACATTGTTTGTTCAAATTTGTGCAGGGAACAAGATGGAAAATATTTTTTTTCCATGCGGCTATTAGTTTTGGGTGCATTAAGTGTCCAAGTCGAATAAAGCGAAATTTTTAACGCGAGCGAGCTACACACGTACAAGTTTTCAGTAGTGAGTTCTTTGGAGTACTTCTAACCGTAAATTTTTGCATCTCTCCGAGTTTGTTTAGAAATTTTTATTTGTTTTCTGGTAATATATTTTTTAATTGTGGAAAATTCGGGAAATTTTCGTTACTTTTTTGTTATAACTGCAATATCTCTCTACAGCTTACTACTATTAGTTTTTATAATTTTGAAAACATCATGGAAACCCATAGGTGGTACTATTTCTTATAGTACAATAATTTTTGTAATTGGTTAATAAAAAAATTCCATGCGATTAAAGTTAGTCAGATAAATTTCGAAACTTTTAGATGATAATTTCCTACATAAAACTAAAACTGTTATATCTATAGCTAATACTATTAGTTTTAAAATTGGAAAATATCACCAGAAAGCTTAGAATGAACTCTTTCGTATGGCATTATTATTTTAATAATTAGTTTCTAAGTAAATTCAATGCGAGGAAAGTATAATTTCGTGATAGTTTGCCAATTTTTCATCGCGGAGATGAAACATTAGATCCTTTTAATGGACTCGAAATTCAACTAATCATACCCTGTCTTTTGACGCGTGACATATTTTTAAAATTCGACATGACATATTAGTCTACATTTTCAAAACGCTTACCCATTTAAAATAAATCTGGGTGTTTCTCCATTTATATTGATGCGTTTTGTTTAGATTTTATAATAGTGTTTCAGCCAACTTGTCTTAAGCCCTGAGCCACAAAACCCAATTTCCAAACCCAACTCGGCCAAGTAGTGTTATGTTGATTGATACTCGCGATGGAGAAATTCGATAAGGATTAGATTTAACCCCGACGAGCATCAGATATTAAGATTCAGTATGGTAATAGGATCCCCGATCTGCATAGTTACACAAGACAAGTGTCTCCTGCAATACTTCACGTGATGAGACACCGGTCGCCATGTGATACGCCAACGTCCCGAAGCCAGGTGGGTTTATTGATTGCATGATAGCGAACAGCAGGATGCGCCGGGAGCTAAAAATACTCACTCGCAAATATATCTCGCGGAAGAATTCGTTGGAGTAAAACTATTGAGGTGTAGGTTAGTGGCCCACACGGCGTGACAGTCGGGACAAATTGAGTGCCAGTCAAAAGTCTTCGGTTGAATTATCTGCCTTGCCTGGCTTGAAACAACAAGAGTGCTTGCTGCTGTTCAGTTTTGAAAGAACTTTAACCGTGTGGATGTTTATCTTCCCGAGAAACGGATTTGCAACCGGAAGGTTGCAAGTTCGAATCCAACAAACACCGTTGCGTACAAAGGGACTGGTGCTCGTTAAATCTATTGTGGCCTCAAATATCCTCACATTGGCGTGGTGTGGAAGTTTGGAAACTGCGTTTCCAGCTCAGATGCTACCTCGTCATCTGACCGTGGTTGAAAATTATGAGGTGTTGTCCTTGGTAATTGGTAATTTTTTAGTTAACGTCGTACTAGAGCAACACAACGGGCTATTGACGACGGTCCGGGATTAGTCCCTTAAGGGGGAAAGATCCGAGGACAACACCTCGTAATTTTGAACCACGGTCAGATGACAGGAAATATTCTAGGACAACACCTCGTACTTTTGAAACTTTTTTCCCTTGGCTCTCCAGGACATTTGTGAAGAGTCAGTTGTGTTACTTTACAACAACGTTACAAAATACCTATCTACCTACCTTCCCGTCAATAGGTAGATAGGTATTTCAATTAACGTCGTACCGTAACAACTCAACGGGCTATTGACGACGGTCCGGGAACATTTACAACGGGAAAGATTCGAGGACAACACCACGTAAAATGAGAGTTCGAATCCAAACAAAAGTTGGCTGGGTACAAATTGGGTGTGTGCACGTTAAATCTGTTGTGGCTTTGGGTATCGTCTCGTTGGCGTGGTTTAGAAGTAAAAAGAGCGGTGTGTCAACTCAGGTTTTCACTTCGCACCTGATCGGGGCTCTAAATGTCGAGGTGTTGTCCACAGATCTTTCCTTACCAGGATTCATCCCGTACCGCCATTTGCCACACATTTGTTCCAGTGCGGCGTTAAATAAATACCAAACCCCTAACCACGAAAGCCATAAAACTTTCAAATAAGCATTTCTGAACTTCCACATTTGAAGACCTTTGTTTCTGCATTGTAATTCAGAGTAAACATTAGAGTCAAATGTCTAAACAGTATCATCTTTACTTTTAGATTTGTGGAAACGTCTGATGACTTTTGAAGTCCGCAACCACGAGACCTGAGAGAAAACGTAATTTCATAGGTCGCGGAATTAATTAGCGAATGAACGATATCAATGCTTCCTGCCTCATTAAGGCAAACTCTAATTAGTGCAATGTGAGATCGGGGTTCATTCTTTTCACCTTATATCCACTCCTGCTATATCCAACTTGGAATTTAGAGGGTGTATGCGAGAATTGGAGAATATCAAACTCGTTGTAGGGTTTTACCAATGCATTCCACAGACATATGATCAGTGTTTCCATGATCGAAACTAACGCATCTAAAATACTACTCTCGAATAAGACTCTGCATGGAATTTTCTTGGTGGTAATGGTAATAGTAATTAATAAACGTTACACTAAAACAGCACAACTGGCTATTATTATGTTGTAATTTAATGTTTTCAAACTAGATTTTGTCAACATAAATTAGAGGATTTAGGAATGGCATATAGTTATCCAGAGAAGTATCTTAACGTTGAGTGGAAGCATTTTTGTTTCATCGGCAATATGACAGATGCTAAACAAACCCCAGGTATATTCTGAAAAGTCTCTGTTCCATCGTGCTCGTGTTCCTATTGTGTTCCTGTTCTGGTGTTTTTGTTCTTTTGTGTATTTGATCTCTGTGTGGCGTTAGGATGAAATGTCCATGTAACCGCCTGCTGCATTCGAAATAAAAAATACATATATTCTGAAAAATATACCGAATTGTTTTGAAATCTATCAAATACTTCACACGAGAGTTCACTCATAATTCGATGTTTAATGTTTCAAACACCTTTTCTTGTTGGTTGGTTTAAGTAGATTAGGTTGTTTCCATGTATGACTGATTTTCATTGCCTTAAGCAGTGGGTTAGTTGTTAATTTCAACAGAAAGTAGTCTTTCACTGCGAATTCCATCAGTTTCTTTAAAACGTATAACCCAAATTCGATGGGAAGTGTCCCCAGTGTTACACTTAAAGTGCAGACACTGCTTCTACTCCTATAACAGCTTCATTCTTCGATGCATCTCAGCTGTCGCGGCGTCTTATACCTACCATCGATCTTCTAATGAAATAGACGGAGCATGTGCGCGGAGCTGAATGTTGTTTTCGCCGACCACTTGGTTTGAGATATGAGTTATTATTGATTGGTTAAAATGTTTATCTATCGTCATTGAAAACACCAGTCTGAGATTTTATAACAAATCGGCCCCAGAAGTGAAGGCCACGTGACTCTTTACGCGACGCCGGCCCTGCTAACACTCTCAGTCTATTTCATTAGAAGGTCGATGGTAGGTATAAGACACCACTACAACTGAGATGCATCGAAGAATGAAGCTGTTATAGGAGTAGAAGCAGTGTCTGCACTTTAAGTGTAACACTGGGGACACTTTCCATCGAATTTGGGTTATACGTTTTAAAGAAACTGATGGA
Organism: Metellina segmentata; assembly: GCA_947359465.1. Lineage (NCBI taxonomy): Eukaryota > Metazoa > Arthropoda > Arachnida > Araneae > Tetragnathidae > Metellina > Metellina segmentata. The sequence goes on from OX375876.1 coordinate 19,656,118, forward strand.
ATTCGCAGTGAAAGACTAGTTTTTCTGTTAAAATTAATCACAAAACTTTCTTTAACATTATTGCTACTTTTGTTTACTTCTTTAATACTAGTTTGTTACTTTTTTGACAAGTTAAATATCAGCGTGTTACATTTTTGACCAGTTTAATATTAGTTCGTTACTTTTTGACTTGTTTGCTTGCTCAATATTATTTTGTTAATTTGTTGGCTAGTTTACTTCTTTAATATTAATTTGTTACTTCTTTGACCTAATATACTTGCTTAATATAATTTTGTTACTTTTTTACTAGTTTACACACTTAATATAAATTTGTTACTTTTTTACTAGTTATCTTGCTTAATATTATTTTGTTACTTTTTTTACTAGTTAACTTGCTTGATATTATTTTGTTACTTTTTTTACTAGTTAACTTGCTTAATCTTATTTGTTACTTTTTTTACTAGTTAACTTGCTTGATATTATTTTGTTACTTTTTTTAGTAGTTAACTGCTTAATATTATTTTGTTGCTTTTTTTACTAGTTAACTTGCTTAATATTATTTTGTTACTTTTGACTGGGGTTTACATGCTTAATATTAGTAGGTAGAGACAATTTGTTAATGTCGGACTGGAGCAACACAACGTACTATTAACGATGGTTTGGGTTGGTTTGGTTTTCAAGGCGCAAGGTCCTAAATTGGACAAGCTGCGCCAAACGCTGGATAAGACAATAAAACCATTGTAGATGTAAAAGTATAAAAAATCATTGGTAAAGAATTCCAGAGCAAAGTTGGTTTTTTTTTACGATAAAATATTTTGAAAGTGTCAATATGACATTTAAATGCACTTAAAATATGTTGATCAACAAAACATATGGAAGATAAATTGATAAAAATATGATACAAAATAATAAGAGTATGAGTTATGTATTAAAAATGTGATGGTAAAATACGTATTATATCGCATGTAAAAAACCAATGGCATTTAAAAATGGAAAGGGATTTGGATGGGGATTTTCACCCATCAAATCATCCAAATTCAAAATTGAACAATTAAAAAATCTATTGCGATGAGAGTTAAAAGCAGGACATGCAATCAAAATGTGGTGAACAGTAAATGGTACGACACACGCGTCACGCACAGGGGCCCTCTATCCTAAGGAAATATGTCTTAGTGTAAAACGTGTGCGTTCGATTCGAAGGAGCGTTAAAATCACGTCTAATCGACGAATCGTTAGGCAGGGTAGGATGGAGATGATTAGTAGGATAGCATGAAGTTTGCTATTAATTTGCAAACTCCAATCCTGGAGCCAATCGTATGAAACAAGGTCTTTGGTAGTTAATTTAAGATCGTTATAGGGGATGTCGATAGTTAAAGGAGTCGTCGCACTTTTAGCTGCAGCATCGGCTTGTTCGTTGCCAGCTATCACGACGTGCCCTGGGATCCAACAAAACAAAACTTCCAAATCACGTCGAGAGAGCTGACGATGAGCATTGAGCACATCTAATGCATAAGAGTGTCGAGGAGTGTTCGCTAACAAGGACTCCAAGACGCTTTTAGAGTCTGTATAAATGATAAATCGACCCCATTTGAGCCCAGCGATGTATTTTAATGCCTTGTATGCTGCGAACATTTCAGCTGTAAAGATCGATATAAAAGAAGACGAATTGAAGTTTACAGTATAATTCCCAGAAACGATGGAGCAACCAACATAATCAGAAAATTTAGATCCGTCTGTGTATACTGCTAAATAATTTTTGTAAATATTTTTATGAGAAGTAAAAAGTTGACAGTCGAATTCTACTTCCTTACCTCCTTCAAATGTGATCGGATGAGCATGTCGTGGCCATTTTGTAGAATGTTGAAGGAATCATTGAATACAAGATCAATTAAAACAGGAACGGAGCAATTGAGTTAAAATTAAGGTTTTTTAACAAGTTAGTTATAAATTTTACAGACAAGTTTCAAGATAATTGGATAGTTTAAACTTAAATTATTAGTTTACAGAAGAGCTATTTTCTACGAGCAAAACTCAAGGCCACCCCCTATTCTGTCCACTCTCGTTTCCTCTTTCTCCAAAAACACCCCGGTGATTCTTTACGACACCCCTCCAAGGGGTCGTACACAAGGTGCCAATGTCTGACGGTGATCGGGACAATGTAGCAGACTGTACATTGACGATAGATAATATTATTTGTATTTAATTTTTTTAAACCATTAAAAATATCCAAGAGTTTCAATTTTCTTGTTTCCAAGGTGGAGTGGGAACAAATGGACATTTGGCAACGTCGATGGTATTGAGAGATGTATTACTCAGGGCATGCCGAATCCGTAGGCTAAAAGGTGGAATACAGGATGGGAGATTTTTGAAAAGGCGTTCAAGAGAATTCTTAAGGAGTAAATTTTTTAATGGATGACACATGATGCAGAAATAAAATTGAAGCGACAATATGAGACGATTGGAATCTAATGGTGGTTCGACACATGTAACCGCATAGGCTTTTAATGGGTGAGGTGCGAAAGGCACCCGGGCATATCCGAAGCGCAGAGTGATGCACATGATCCAGCTTTAGCAAAACATATGAACGAGCGGAACCATAGGCTGCACACACGTAGTCCATTTTTGATCGAATGATGGAACGATAAATGTGAAGCATGGACGATCGTTCTTCACCCCAAGACTTGTTTGAGAGCATTTTTAATAGGTTCAGCTTCTTTAAACACGATGTACGTAATTGCTCGATGTGGGAAAGGAAGGTAAGATTTGGGTCGAAAAGAACTCCTTGAAATCTTACGCAATCCACAACTGCTATTCTGATATCACCCAAGAGAATTTCTGGATCAGGATGCAGTCCTCGAAGTCGGCAACAGTGCATGTTTTTTTCTGCAGAGAAGCTGAAATCATTTTCGATACACCACCGCATCAGACGAGTTACATTCGTCGGCAGTTGTCGTTCAATTATTCAATTCCTTTCCTTGGCAAAATATAGTTAGGTCATCCACACAAAGATAGCCTTGGAGAGATGGTGGTAACTGAGATAGGATGTTATTTATTTTGATCGCAAATAGCGTAACGCTAAGAACGCTACCCTGAAGTACGCCTTCTTCCTGGACAAAGAAATCTAATAGGGTGGATCCAATTCTTACTTGGAACTGTTGGTAATAAATGTCTTGCGATGGTTTGGGATTAACCCGAATAGAGATATCCGAGGACACCACCTCATTTTGATCCACGGTCAGATGACGAGGCCAAACATGTGCAGGCACCCCTCCCTCCAAACTTCTACTTATCTCCAAATTGAGGAAATCTGAGTTCACTGCAGATTTAACGTACACCAGTCCCCTTCGTTCCCGACGGTCTTTCATTGGTTACGAACTCGCAACCTTCCGGTTGCTAATGCGTTACTCTTTCAACCAGTCTACGACGTGACAGTCGGGACAAATTGAGTGCCAGTCAAAAGTCTTCGGTTGAATTATCTGCCTTGCCTGGCTTGAAACAACAAGAGTGATTGCTGCTGTTCAGTTTTGAAAGAACTTTAACCGTGCTGATGTTTATCTTCCCGAGAAACGGATTTGCAACCGGAAGGTTGCAAGTTCGAATCCAACAAACACCGTTGCGTACAAAGGGACTGGTGCTCGTACCACGACCTTAATATTAGTAATAACCTTTTCCAAGTTTACTTGTTTAATATCCGATAGTTTGTTCTTTTACCAAGTTAACTTCCTTATATAGTTTCTAAAATAGAATAAATAGCTGTCAATTATTTATTAGGTAGCGGTCCATTACTGGATATATGGTGGTCAATTATTAATCCAGTCTATATTTCTTAACTTTGTGATAAAGATCCTAAAGAATCCATCAAACCTTAAAAACTGTATAAATGCTGATTTTGATCACCGTCTTTGTAAATATTTTATTAGTACAAAAAATCTCGGAAGTGCAATTGCATATTATAGCTACTGGGAATTGTTTACTTGAAAATGAGAACTAAATGGTATATGCCGAGCTAGTTCATACAATTGGGGTATTCCTATATATCGATTAATGGAATCAAATATTTTTATTTAACTCCATAGAAAAGCAGAAAATTATTGATTGGTAACTGGTAATTTTTTAATTAACGCCGTACTAGAGCAACACAACAGGCTAAGAAAATTATTGAATACATAGTGCTCAATAAAAGCGTAAAAACGAAGTATCATCCATAACAAGAGAAAAATTCAAGTAGTGTGCAAAAATTATGTTCTACCTGTTCGATATGCATATCCATATGTATGTCTTGTATATATGTCATTGTGGTTGTTTTGAATTTGAAAGTACGTGTATTTGTGGTCGATATACGGGGGGGGGAGGGTATTTTAATTAACGTCCTAAAGAAGCAACACAACATGCTATTGGCGACGGTTTGGGATCCCGGTAAACGAGGTCAACATCTGAGATGGCACCCCACTCTGTGTTTGCGGATGAGTCGTTCTGATCATGCACTTTAAACCTCCGAGGGGTATCTATGAGATATCTCGTCTATCGATACCTGATCCATTTTGAAAATTACAAGATATTTCGTCTTCAAGATATCGAGGTTTTTTAATGATGACGAAGAGCTTGGTCCGTTTTTGCCAATGACGAGATGGCTTGTCGACACCAGCCGATTTAGAATTTTCGATGCATGTGTATACTCTATAACAAAAAAATCGACTCACCAAGAAGGATTTGTCCAATTGCGATCAAAATGGATGGATGTGAAGAACATACATAGAAAAACAAACGATTCAAATTTCAAAACAATTGAAGGGTTTATTTCATAGTCTGATCGTTACAAAGGGAGGAAGTCAATAAGGCGTGGTAGCACCTCGGGCCTGGATGCGTCACCCGGCGTGGCATTGATTAGAAAAGCTCCCGGATGGTGTCATGAAGAATTTCTAACCGTCTCCAACTGTCGGGCTATAGGGTCAACATTCAAGAATGGTTGCGATTGCCTTCCCATAACGTTCCAAATGTACTTTATTCGGATAGAGATACGAGACAGAGTTGACCAAGGAAGTGTTGGGTAAGCTTGAAGACAATTCATACCAACACGTGCCGTGTGCGACTGGGCATTATTTTGTTCCAGATGCTCCACCTCCCGACTCACTCGTTATAGTCTGAAGTCTGGCTGGGACGGGGGAAGGACTTCTAAGCTCATGAAGTAGACCCACAGAGAAGCCCAGGCCGACCGGACGAGCATTTAATGTGTCTTTAAAATTTGCATAATGCAAAAGGCCCGGTACATGAATATAAAAGGACAGGAGTAGAACATTGGGCAACAGGCCCCAATAAAGGTCTGTTGAAACATAAAATATTATAACGTAGTGTAACATGAAAATAAAACATTGGTAAATATACATAAAATGAACTATGATGATGTGTTGAAGCAATAAGAATAAAAACAGTAATAAAATTTAAAAGATTAAGAGAAAGAGGGAACGCATTGGGTACCCAGTACTCATGCCATAGTGGTCCCATTAGCCACCTCAGCCGAAATGGAGATGCATTTTTTAATTCGAAATTTAGAGATCTTATTCTTCATGACTGAGATGTCATTTCGGTTTATTGTCATCCGTGGGCCTGACCAGGGGATATCGTGAAGTGAGTGCACAGTCAAAAATATAGTGATCTGGATCACCTACAGCTGCAAAACTCACAGTCTTTAGAGTCGCACCCTCTATACCGGTAATGTTAATTTGACAATTTTCATGTACCTTTTTCTAAGAAAGTTATAAAGAGATTTAACAGATACTTGTTACTTTACTGGAGTGAGCTTTTAATTTTAATTCATTTACTTTATTTTTTTTTAAATTATACGTAAAAGTGACTTTGATTTTTTCAATTTTTTTGGAACGAAAAAGGCCTAAACAAAGATTATGTGTGGAGAAACAACAAAATCTCACTTCAGTGTGTGCAAATACATATAAAGAACATGTGGTAAAAATTGCAGAAGTTTACATTGAGTAGTTTCTCATAAAAAGGTACACGAGTAGCAAAAATTGTAGTTTTCAGAAAAACGTATTTTAAAGAAAAAAACCTAATTACCTAAAATATTCCAACTCCATATTCTGTTTTTTCTGGATTTTCTTGTGCCCTTACTTCCTCAAACTTACTTTTCAATCTTTTTGCCTTTCTTTTTTCCTTTGTTTGTTCGCAAAAGGCATATTTAGCCTTTACAATTGCTTCGTGATCTAGGCTTTTCATTGAAGAAATGGTATATTCCCCAGGTTTTATGCCTAATCTTTCCGAAACCTTTAGTTTGGTGATGTTCTCATTATTGAAGGGACTGATGGTATCATATACCCCAACAGAAAGTGTTTCAATGTGTACAAAAGTCTGTTTAGGGATTCGCGACCATATCACATTATTGACACTTTCGTTGGGATTTTGTGTCTTCCCAAGAAGACACTTTTTTAATGTCAGGGTGGGAAGGGTCCCTGAAAATTGATCGCAAAGCTTCAACAACTGCTACAGGAAGAATGTGTTTATGTTGGTACAAATCTCCAGAATGTTCAGTCTTTCTGAAGCCACACCAAGAATCCTCGCCAGGAGGGCAAAATCCATGTTGCGTAGTTTCATCTGTGGACATTTTGTGTAGAAAAATTACCCAAACTGCTTGCTTCATTTTTTAAACTGAGTCAAGGTTTCGACGGATAGCTAGGCCGTAGTAAGTTTGTATTTAATCGATCTCAGCATCCGTCAACCGATTTTTTCCGCCAAAATTATTTCCATCAAATAATTTCTGGCTCTTCATTTCCGTCTTCAAGCGGCGTAATCTTGTGCCCATGCGTTTCATAATTTGCCCTATACATTCTAACTTATTGATAGGATACTCATAGCCATTTAAGTATTTTCTCTTAACTGCGAAAATGCCTTTGAGTCGCCGTCTCCTAAGTAAGAAATGTATCGTGCATCATTCCTTTCCAAAGAGCGCTCAAATATTCTGATAGCTCCTTCAACCTCCATCATTCCACTGGAACCACTGAAATTTTCTTGCAGTCACCACTGTGCTTCTTTTTATCTTTGCAAGTGCAATGTTTTGAAAGTACTTCGAAATCCAAGACTTTACCCGTATCGACACTGGCCACGCCATTGAGGGAAGTATAGTCACGTTTTAACCAGTTGCCATCCACTGCTACTGCTATGTTATTACAACCTTCATTTTCTTTTATGGCCTCCTGATTTGCTTGAGTCATGCTTTGTAGGCAAACATCCTTCGTGGCATCCAAAATCATCCTATTGTATGAAGCAAATCTGGTAGGCGGTGGAGGAAGATTCTTAATTCCGCAAAGCATTTTTCCAGCTTCTGCTCCCTTTCCAATGGAACGCATAACATACACAAACCTAGTAATAACTGTTGCAATTTGGGAGTCTTTATGGAAGTCTGATGAATAGAATTGATCTGAATAAGAGAATTCTAAACAATCCAATAAAACTTGAACAGCCAATCCACAGTCGCTTTTTCTAACTTTCATTTCAATTCCGCTGTCACAGAACTTGCATCGTACAAACTCCTTGAACACTTGAGCAAGAATATTAATATCCACAATACAGTTATGAATATGTTCATTTGCACTATGTGCAGAAAAACGTGCATTCATATCCGGAATTTACTTTTCCGTGCCAGAAGTCGTTCGTTTTTAATCCACATTTGTTTCTAAAGAAATCATTTAAATTCGATCGCCGGTTGAATTGCTGGTCAATATTCCTTTAGGATAAAACGGTCCTTTACGCTTCTTTAAAATTTTCGTTGACCTATGCATGGTCTTTTTTTAAAAATAAAACAAAAATTCCTACTTAAAATATCACTTTCAAGCGCAAACACAGGAACTAAGTCAACAAAATTGCCGAATTACAATTCAAATAAATTCACAATCGTGCGTAAGTTTAACTCGAAAACAAATTATTCAAGTACAGTTACAGTGAATATGAAATTCTAGCAACTGTTTAAATTAAACAGGAATATAGTTAAACTAATGTAAGGCCTGCTTTGTAGCAACCAAGAAGTCAAGGTTTTGTTTTCGTCTGCTGCAAGTGGGCGTGGCGCAACAGCTGGGACTGTGTTTATATTATTTAAATTAGATTTTGACTAACTTTTAATAGGCGGACAAGAAAAATAAAAACACCACTGGAAATCTCTTGAATTAGAGTATAAAAAACACTCACAAATAATAATAGATTTTTTGAAGGTGTCAGGGTACTAACTTCCCTTTTTGAAATTGAAAGCGATGCAAGTAAGACATGAACGGGTCGTGACCAGTAAGAAACCACGTTAGGCATTATCTTGTTGAAGAGTAAAGCTTTGGTTTCCTAAGAAAGTGGAGCCGTTATATAACAGCCGTGATACGTCATGATGCCGCGGGCATAACTAGACAGCCGTCTAAACAAAAATTTAGAGGTGTCAACTTAGGCGGACAGAATACGTTGGAGAATGGTCAACACAGACGGTTGTCGTGGTTTATTTTATTCGAGAAACAAAACAAAGTGTTTTTTTATTCTCTAGTTCAAAGTTTCTAACTTCGGGATCGTTGAAGTTAGAGCGAAAAGTTCAACAGATTTCAAATCAGCGTAAATTTCTACGCCAGATCGATATCAAAAACAGTTTTATTACTAAATTATTTACCATTTGATTATTTAATTATTTATTAAATAATTAATTATTTATTTAAAGAAAATCACAATTAAGGTATCGATCTGGTGTCAAATTTTCCGCAGATTTCAAATCCGTTGAAATTTTCATTCTGTGTTTAACGATCCCGATTTCACAAAAACGAATTAATCAATGGCAGTCAAAGATGTTTATTTATTTCGCTCCTCTTCGTTCGAATCGTTTGGAGCAGGAAATGAAAACTGGCCGCTACAAGAGAAAAAACGTTCCCCAACTGTTTGAGACCGCTATGACGACAGTCATGGAAATGGCGGCATTTTCGTTACGCTCCCAAACAACGCTCTCTACGAAACCAACACCATGTGTTAATATAAACAACGTTTTAGTGACGTCACCCACCGATACATCACGTCTACGCTTTCTTAGGAAACGGAAGCTTTAGGCCCGGGTGTCGCAAAAGATACGTTAACGCAACAAGTCGTAGGATGTCGTATACGTGCCCTGTGCTGTAAGTGTGCTAGAAACGACTACCAAAGGGATCTAGCTATCAAAGGAGTCACCCCTGTTGTGGGCATGTGTGGCGTGAGATAGTGAGAGAGAAGGATCCTTACGCTGCCCTGGACGTCTCCAGACAAGTCTGCGGTTGTAGTCAGGACACAGTTGGAAACGCTGCTCGTCACTATAGACTATGTCCCCAGTCAGTGCTGTTCCAAAAGGATTGAGACCCGGAACAACTCCTTCTTGAAGCGTCGATTTTTTTTTCTTATAGGGTATCTATGCATATTTATTCGCCTTTTTATCAGTATAAATGGGGCAAACAGGTAGGAAGGTATCTTACTTAACGTCGCACTGGAGCAACACGATGGAATACTGTCGACGGTCTAGAATAAAACATGAAGAGAAAGGTCTGAGGACAACATCAAGCAATTTAGAACAGTGGTGAGATGACGAGGGCAGACTGGAGTTTCAATATAAGACAATAGTTATAAGTTTTATACATACATGTAATATAAATTCCAACACGGACTAATATTTCACTAACAAAGATTGCCGTTTAGATTGGTAACGACTGAAAAAAAAAATTAAAGATGTGATTGAAACTCGTTGATTTAAAACAATATTATTTTCCGAACCTAAAAATTAAATCAGGCATACTTTTGAATTACTTTTCTACTGAATAAATTAAGCAACAAACTTTGAAGTTTTTAAATAGCTTCAGTAAGAAAAGTTTTTATAACTGAGAAATTTTTTCACGATCAAAATCTTAAATTTATGGTGTTTATACGATAGCGTTCACACAATTTGCTAGAGCTATTTTTTTTAGCAAAAGCAATAATTATTTATTTAACTGTTGCTTCTCAACAGAAAAATATCCAATTACAGAGTATAAAAAGTATCGATTCCAAATCTGCAAGGAAAAAGATACCCACTAATAGAGTAACTAAGGTAAAACAAAACACATAATTTAAGAAGGTTACTTATTGAACTGAAATCATTAAAATAATGTATAATCCAAGAAGCAATTATTGAGCTTAAAAATTAATTATAAGTTTTATTTAAAATAATCCCTAACAGTTTTCAAATTCATTAAATGAATTTTTATTTTCTGAAAATAATTCCTCATTAACATGACTTATTTTCCCAATTCTTGTTATAAAATTTATTTACCAAGAATAATTTACTTTAAGAATAAAAGAAATTTTTTAATATTTTGCTTGTTAAAAGCTACAAAACGTCTACAAAATTTTCTAAATCATCTTTAATTTATGCATATGTTTAGACTTAAAACTGCTATCCTCACTAATATTATTTCGCTCTCCCCAAAAAATAGAAAACTAATATTTTAAGCAAATTTAATATTCGACCCCATCAAAACTCTGCGCATTATTTTGAAGTAAACCGGTCTTACTTGAATTTCATTAACTCCGTTGGGCTGAATTTTATTGAGTTATTATCTGACAGAACTCCTTAAAAAAGGAAAAGAATACGAAATAGATAAACCGGAGAATAGATTACGTTAAATTCATGTAAGCTTATTTCTGGAGCTCGCAATTAAAGACCTACAGCGAAGCAATTAATTTCACTTCATTCTCCAAAGTCAGGTGAAAGTGACAGATATGGGAACGGAATTAATAATCTGTTAAAATTCTTCGAAAAGCTTATTACGTTAGACGGATTCGTTAGAACAGTGATTTACATAACGGATTAAATAAACTATAGGTATAATCGGTGTTTGCTTGAATTCCTTTGAATTCAAGAGCTTATTACATCTCATTAGAATGGGCGTAACCTTAGAATTAGTTACTAAAATGAATGCGAATAAATGCAATTGTGTGTTACAAAAATAAATGCAATTGTACATTGCATATAAATATTTTGACTCTTCATGTTAATTTCATACTATTTTGACTTGTGACTCTGAATCTCATCAAAACAGCAAATCGAGGGAACTATTATCTTCAGCGATTCCGGGTATGCTTTAGAAGTAATGTCAAAGGACAACTCAAAATGTGCCGAGCGGACGAAGGAATAATTATATGCGCATGGTAGGTAGGTAGTTTATTTAATGTCGTGCTGGAGCAACACTAGTGCTAATGGCGACTCTTCGGAATCAACCATGGACTTGAAATAAGCAGACTGAGCATTGCTATTGAGAGTAGCTTCAAAAAGTTGAACCTACATCTCGACTAGTAATCACGTGACTGCTATAGGAAAAATTAAATTGGCAAGCCGATTTGGCATGTTAATAATTTACGCATGGTAGGCAGGTAGTTGATTTAATATCATGCTGGAGCAACACTAGTGCTAATGGCGACTCTTCGGAATCAAACAACGCTAGTGCTAATGACGACTCTTCGGAATCAACCATAGACAGGAAATAAGCAGACTGAGCATTGCTATTGAGAGTAGCTTCAAAAACTTGAACCTACATCTCGACTAGTAATCACGTGACTGCTATAGGAAAAATTAAATACTACTCTACTAACACGTCTCCTTTTCTAACCAGGAGAGAACAAAACAAATGAAGAGCAGTCTTTTCTTACTTTTGGTCCTGGAAAGAAACTCATCAACAGAAGTCATTCATAAATCCCTACATTTTGTTAGTATTTAAACCCAGACTAATTATCTGGTTGCATAAATACTGGGATTTCATTGACCCCATGTAATCTTCTCAACCCTCATAAATGTATATCATATGTAAATCTCCAAGGTATAAATTTTAAGAAACGACGGAATAAAGTAATCAAGTTATCCCTGTTAAATGTGTGTGTTGTGTAAGGTAATTCATTCCTTTGTTGTATTTATTTTGTTCGTGTTTATGTTCTTACGTCCAAATTTCAATACCTTTTGTACCATTTATGCGCTTGTAGTGTGTTCAAATGTTATTTTGTATATGATGGGTTTCTGGTACAACAGCTTATTTAAAATACCTACCCTCTTATAAGATAGAGGTATCTATATATATAATTCTCTTACGTGGCACGCAAAAAAGACGTTATTTGTTATCGCGTTTTGGCAACATTGTACGATTGTTTGTTTACCACGAAGTCGCCTCAATTGAATGTATACCGTTATCGGATGAAATTTTATTGAAAAAAAAAAAAAATTTTAGTCGAGCTGTTGCAGTTTAAAATTACAAATCAAAGAAAGCGGAGGATCATTTCAGAGCCATTTAAAAAACGGTCCTTTTCAGGGCCAACAATTATAGTTCAACAAGACGCTTGCACTATAACTTTCGACAACAAACTGAATGATAAAGTGTGGGTGACCCAAGAGTGCTTTATGGAAATGTACACACAAACAACATGCTGGGTATTCCATTTCCAAAGCAGCGCTCACAAAATTTGCTCAAAGTTTTCATTTGAATTCGGATTTCAGGGTATTGTATACATATTTTCTGTAATACAGCAAATTTAGATTTGAAAAATATTTTTTTTTGTATATCATATTTTGTAAACAATTCTTTCTGCTAGGACGCATGTCTTCATTGATGCGAGCGAAGCGAGCATAGGTTCGCGTAGCGAACCAATGAGGATTGGCTTGCAATCCTCCGGGGGTTGGCGAGCTTTAGCTAGCAGGGGGCGGGCCCCCTAGTTTATTTAAATTAACGTCGTTGTGAAATAACACATCAGGCTTTTGACAACGATCCGGGATGAAACCCACCCCAGGGAAGAATCCGAGTACAACACCACATAATTTTTAACCACGCTCAGATGACGAGGTCACACCTGACCCCACTTTTTAGACGTCCACACCGCGCCAACGTGAGGACATTTGATGCCATGAGAGATTTAACGTGCCCCAGTCCCTCTTTGTACACGATTATCTTAGGTTGGGTTTGAACTCGCAACCCTCCGGTTGCTAAGTCGTTGCTCTTCCAACCAGGCTACCGCGGCCCATTCTCATAAGGAATCTTGAAAGCTAGTTTTTCTTTTTTGCTCTGAATTCTCTAAAGGAGACACGGAACAATTTCTTTTCTTTTCATATTCACAACAAAATGTTTCAGTGTACCTTATTCCAAACACATTAAATATACATTACAAAATATAAAAAAATTTCTTGTTCCCAATAATTAAATAATTCAATTTTCATAAAAATATTACAATATTTTCAAATTTATGCTCAATCTTAAAATTTTAATTCTTTTTCCCAATATTTGTTTCATATTAACGTTCTATGAACTGTTCTTCACAGTTTTGTGCATGGTATTACAGGTACCACAGTTATTTATTTTTTTACAAATAATTTCCTAACAAATACTGTGAAAAACAGCAAAACACAAGTCATAATTGATTTCAGCAATTTTTGAATAAATAACTATCTTTCCAAATCATTATTCCATGAACAAAGTTATCAAAAATAACATAATAAACAACAGGAAAAAAGTTTCAAATCTCTACATTCAATTGCATTAAAAGCCGTAGCATTTTAAACGCACTGTAGGCATGAAAAATAAAAAGCCGAGAGAAAGCACTTTTAAGTTTTAAATGCTTTCGGTTTCGGTTCTTAGGTTCGATAGAAAAACTTGAATATCTCGCTAAATAATGAAGGCATAGTTTTAAAATGTTGCGTACATAATCTCTAAAGTATAATTCTGAGCTCAGATGGCAGAATGTGACAAGTTCCGTTTTTTAATTTTTCGGGACAGCAATTTTAAGATTCAAGATTCAACATGTAGTTCTCTGGTTTTTTATTTATTTCAATTTTCCCACCTTTGTTTACTCATAAACTGAAAGAAAAATACTTGAAACATTTTGTCCCTTTCTAAACATTAACAAAAAAGACTCCTGGATGGGACTTAGTCAATTTTTTAGGAAAAGTGACTAATAACGTTTTGCTATTTAAGCACAAAATTAATAAATGATAATAAAAAAAATTTCAACGTTTTAATGAATGTTAGGGTACCGTGTCCCCTTTTAAACGCAGTTAACCTTGAAACGTCTTGTTTAAATTGAACCACAAACCCACCTTTTCCTTGCTCAAGGTTTTCTATAGTGGTCCCTTACCTTCAAAAGAAGACTAATGGAATCCTTTGAAATCGAAAATCGCAAGCCCCGATCCGAGTTAAATTGTATATGCCGCCACCATAGGAAAGTAAAAAAGCCTTTCTCCCAACAAGTGTTTACCCAAAGGCAACCCACAGGGCCTAACCAACACCGGATTAAGAACGCCCCCCCCCCTAAGGCCATAAATAGGTCGTGCCACGAGACAGGAAATTACGACATCCATTCTCAGTGGCTTTCTTATTCGGTGGTTGACAACAAGACCATGTATGCGGGCAGACAGTGATGTATTTTCATCGGGATCATTTTCCTGGAAAATTAGGTTTCCCGCTTCTCTCTCGTTGTTTGCTCGGCTCTCTTTGGGCAGACTTTTCCGGACTAGGCTTTTTTTTTAGTCTCTCTCTTAGAATGCAAGGCTGGCAAATCTGAATAGCTCAGCGTTCACCTTGATGTGGTACAGTTCTCTCGAAGGTCAAATATATGGTACTAGCCACTACGTGGTTACCACGGCTTTGCCCGTGTTGTACTTTGTGGGGTTAGGTGTGTGCAATGTGAACGTTTGTAAACCACCGGTGTTTGCTACGCATTCCCATTTGGTTTGCTTCGCAAACCAACACCACGGACAACGCCGTGATGGCCTCGTCATTGTGAAATTGGAATTGCGAAGAGATCCAATCGGTGTGACGTCACAATTTATTGGAGGGTGGGGTGCCAGCTGAGATGTTATGTTATGATCTGACCGTGGTTGTCCACGTATATTTCCCTTATTGTATTTAACTCCGACCCTAGTTAATAGGTAGTTGCAGTGCTTGAGAACGTTAATTAAAAATTACCCAATTTTCTCGGATACTTTCCTTAGGCGATTGATCCCGGACCGTAGTCAAGAGCCCGTTAATTAAAAATTATTTCAGTCTTATAAATATTTATTTGTTGCGAATATAAGTATATTCTGGAAATATCTGGTAACCGTAAATATCATTCGATTAGGTTAAGTCCATCCGGAGAGTGCTTAGCTAATTGTGAAATACCACTAGTCAAAGTATCTGAACATTTCGAGGGGCGGATCTGGTCTGCTGGCAGAGTAGAGCAGCTCAGTGGGCGGGATAGTATCTACAGGCCAGATAAAACCTCTTTGGAAGGCTGTACTTGAACTGAGGTTGGATAAACCTATTCGGAGGACCGTATCTGTTGTGCGGGATAATAATTATTTGGAGGGACGGTATTGGTCGGCGGTCGGGTCCACACATTGTATAATCTTATCTAGTCAGTCTGGTAAAAATGTATGGCGGATCGTAATTGGCCAGCGGGCTGGGTAAACCTTTTCAATGGAAGAGTATTTATTAAACGATGAAATTTAGAATCGATTATATTAAACGATGTAAATTGAACTTATGTAAACTTTCTGATAAGTTTACAAGCGTTCCAAACTCACGCAGTATTCAATCACTAAGCTTGCAGACTTTCCTGTCTGACTTTTAATCACTTGTGAGATTTCTTAATTTATAGAATCCTTCCTAGGTTTATCACACACCAATAGATGTAACTATTTATTTATTATGTATGTTTTAGAGTAAAATCTGTATTAGATTACCCGGGAATGTTTTACATTTGTTACATTTTATATTTAAGCACATTACCTTTTGTATTTAAGTACATTACCTTTTGTATATATTTAAGTATTATTAAATAAATTTGGAAGGTACCTCGATGGTGTTAAATAAGGGAGATGGTTATTCGTAAAAAAACAGTTCAACACAATATTTATGTCAGATTGTCATTAGAGTCACGAGGTTTTGAACGGGTATACTCATTTATTGGCGTGTATCGCAGAGTCGTCGCCCCAAACGGAAGCATGAAGACATTACCAATCGTACACAAGGAGAGGACAACAAACAACAAAGATTTTTAGGGTCTTATTATTTAAAGAACATAAGACTACGTAATTATATTTACATAATAGCATTAATTACAGCATACAAATACATATCAATACTTCTTCTCAAAGACTAGTGTGGTAACCAGTGTTACCCTCCGTCTCTCTCTCTATCGTCTCTCATGCTCTCTCTCGTTTCAGCAACTGTCGTTCGTCAGCAGTTCAAAAAGAATCCAACGGTAAAAGTCGAGATCCAATCATATGAACGAACAACAAATGTTCTACTCAAGTCGTTGTAACAGCAGATAACGCGGAATAAAAACCAGTCAGAATATATTCGGCATTCCGAGAGGTGTGAGAAGGTAGTGTGAAAGTGTTCACACTATAGCGCTTATCCAGATACCGAGTTTATGGATCGATACTGTAAGCTATAGCATCGATGTAAATAATCGCCTATAGCGGTCACCAGATACGATTTTGTGTATGACAGTTCTTACCTGTGGTGAACTCATCCACCATTGTATAAATGGACTTTTCAAGGTCCACTGCCTGCTCGCCAGGTGTCACACTATACTCTATCCATCGTTATTAAAATATTGAAATGAATGTTATAGAAAATCAATATAAAATTAAAAAATAAAAACTTGGTTCGGGAGCAGAGAATAGGAGTCCTTTGTTGTATAGGGTGTCCCAAAAAGATAAATACAACTTCAATGACCGGGATGACCCCATAGCATGGCCTCCCCGGTCTCCCGACATTACTCCACTCGACCTTTTCTTTTGGGGTTATGTAAAAGATGCTGTGTATCGAACAAAAGTTAACAGTGTCGTGCAATTGAAACAAAAAAGATCCAAACAGCTATAGCTACTGTTGATGTTAGCATGGTGAAACGTTCGTGGATTGAATTGGAATATCGTTTTGATATTCTTCGTGCCACGAAAGGATTTCATGTGGAACTTTACTCAGGTAGTAGAAAAAAACTTTCTGAGTTATTCTATCTATTGTTGTAACTAGTTTTGCTGTATGCCTATTCTTTTTTTTTGTATAATTTTTGGAAGTTGTGCTGATCTTTTTGAAACACCCTGTATTACAGATTCCACTGAAAAAAATTTACCGTATTATTTAAATTAAGTCCTCTGTTTAACACTTTTGGCTTGGTGTGGAAGTTTGGAGAGTGGGGTGCCAGCCCAGGTGCAACCTCGTCATCTGACCGTCGTTTTAAATTACGTGGTGGTGTCCTCGGATATTTTCCTAAAGGTTTGATACCGGACCGTCGCCAATAGCCTGTTGTGTTGCACCGGTGTGACGTTAATTAAAATACCTACCTGTTCAACACTTAACTGATATAATTAAAAAACGTTAAGTGTGGCAGGAATAAAATTACCACTACGCGGTACTGCACTATAATGTATTACTCCAAAAGCTAAATTCATTAATTCATCGGCTTTCCATTTAGAACTCCTTTCACTAGTTCTGCACATTCAGCCTCACTCTGGAGCTTATAAAAGCCTTATTCATTGGCCGAATGAATCGATTCCATAAAAGATCGACCTAATTTTAAAGTAAAGGGGCCGGGGAACAGGTTAATTAGCGCGCTATTAACTTAGGAGATTAAAGCAAGCACCGGTTCTTTGAAACTTAATGGACAAATAATTACGGACTCGTGGATTCGCGGGGGATCTGATTGTGGGCGCTGCAGGAATTAACCGGAGTTTTCCTTTCAAACTGAACGAGTAGTTTTCCTTGAAAAAGCAGCTCTCGGAATTAGACTCCCCAGATTAGAAGTTCCTAATTAGTTGAAATACAGCGCGGAGCGACGCATTCCTCACCCACGCTTCTGTGGTGGATCAGATTTCAAGTTGCTTCGACGATTTTCATGGCTATAAGCTGCTGACCATTCACTCAGAGGAATTGATTAAAATGGTTTAGTATGCATTATGAGATTGGTTATTTTGAGATCCCAACTTCCGCTTGCCAACCCCCGGAGGATTGCTGTGCAATACTCATTGGTTCACTGCGCGAATCTATGCTCGCTTTGCTCGCATCAATGAAGACATGTGTCCTAGCTCAGGGATTCCCATCCGATGGTACACGTACCACTGGTGGTACGCGGCAACGTTTCAAGTGGTACGCAAGGATGATACGGACGACCTAAATATTCTACCCAGCTTATTGAATTTTTTAGTATGTACAACCACGTTATATGAAAAATTGGATTATATGAAATCAATTTTGTGATTAACGTTTTTATTACATTGTAATAAATGACGCTAACACTAGCACATTTTTTAAAGAGAAACTTGGTTAATCTCCGCGGATTATCTATTTCTATTCAATGGCTATCTCGGCGAAATTAAGTCGATATCTCTCCCTGTCGAATCGTTTAACGAAGAATTCCTTTACCTTTATGTATAAGAAATACGCACGAGATAATTATTTGTTTTTAGACCGGTAAGTAAAAAATAAAACTGCAATTTTCAATAATCGTTTTATTTTTTCCTTTACTAGGGGGCTCCGCCCCCTGCTCGCTTACGCTCGCCAACCCCCGGGGATTGCTGCGCAATCCCATTTGGTTTGCTTCGCAAACCAACACTCCTTTCACAGATGTCATTTGGTTTGCTTCGCAAACCAACATTCCTTTCACAGAGTGAAACTATCTGAATAATTCGTATTATGCTGATTTCACTTTCCGGTACATGACGTCACAGCGAGGGCTTCGCGCCCTGCTCGCTTACGCTCGCCGACCCCGGGGATTGCTACGCAATCCCGTTTGGTTTGCTTTCTCAAACCAATACTTCTTTCGCAATTGATTTCACTTTTTTTTGCTTTAACACTTAATGCACCCTAAACTAATAGCCGCATCAGTAAAAAATCTTCTGTATCTTGTTCCCTGTACAATTTTAAGTAAACAGTGTTAATATCAATACATTGTACTTTGTCGGTAAACTGTCTTGAGAACAGAGGGAAAAAAGCGAGCCTTTTTCCTCGCCAAATAAAAAGAAATCGTTTTTATGGCAATTGTTGCTACGATAAATTTGATATCTGGCAAACCCGATAGTAGAAAATGCAACCCACTGCTGTTTGCCGAACCAGCTATGCGAACTGAAAAATACGAAATTTGTGTCACCAACTTTTGATTGCATCGAATTTATTTATGAACCAATTTTAAAAATAATTGTACCGTAAGAAAGAGTACATTGTGAGGTATACTGCAATATTTTTAAAATTAAAAACTAACAGTAATACTATATAGATATGACCATTTTAGTTTTGTATCGGAAGTTACGATCTGAAAGTTCCGAAAATTGTATGACCTACTTTTAATTGCATCGATTTTGTTTATTAACCAATTTGAAAAATAATTGTACCATAAGAAAGAGTGTAATGTAGTGTATTCAGTGATGTTCTCAAATTTAAAAAATAATGGTTTTTGCCGTAGACATAACGGTTTTAACAAAACGTAGCGAAAATATCCGAAGATTCCGAATTTTGTATCACGAACTTTTGATCGCATCCAATTTAATTATTAACCGATTTCAAAAATAATAGTACCGTAAGAAAGAGTATATTCTGAGGTATACTGCGATATTTTAAAAATTAAAAACTAATAGTAATTAGATATAGATACGGCAGTTTTAAAAAAAAGTAACAAAAATGTCCCGATTTTTCCCGAATTTCAAAAAAATATTATCAAGAACCACATTTAAATTTCAAAAAAAACTCGACGAGCTGCAAAAATTTACGTTGAGAGGTACTCTTAAAAAAAAACTCACGACTAAAGACTGAAATTTTGAATGTGTTTTGCTCACTCGCGGAAGAAATTTCACTTCTTCAACTTTAACACTTAATAAAACCTAAACTAATAGCCGCATCGGAAAAAAATCTTAATAATTATCCAGGGAATACGATGAAGAACAAAGCATGTTAATTTCATATTTTTCCGATCAGTACTTTCTCGGGAAACCGTCTAAGAATGGAGCTAAACAACAAAAATTTCAATTCTTCGGCGGCGGCGGCGGTAACTTTTTTTTAATATAGAGAGATTAAAACATCATTAATACGAAATACACGTGCATTAATCATAAAATATGAAGCTTTCTTAGTAGTTTAATTAAAATAAAACAAGCCATTGGGCACTTTTCTGACATTAAATATATGTTTCTAAAAAAATATAGGACTGGTGGTACGCCAAAAATTTCTAAAAATTTCAAGTGGTACGCAGTTACTAAAAGGTTGAGAACTCCTGTCCTAGCAGAAGGGATTGTTTACAAAAAAATATGATATTCCAAAAAAAAAATTTCAAGCATAAATTTGTTGTATTACAGAAAATATATAATTACATTCCCTCTGGAATCAGAATTCAAATGAAAAATTTGAGAAAATTTTCACTCGAAATGTGAGCCCTGCTTTGGAAATTGAATACCCAGCATGTTGTTTGTGTGTACAATTCCCCAGCATTCAAGCCACCCATACACTGTTTTTTTAGCTTGTTGTCGAAAGTTGTAGTGCGAGCGTCTTGTTGAACTATAACTGTTGGCCCTGAAAAGGGCCGTTTTTTAAAATGTCCCTGTGTGTGTGAAAAGCGCTTCCTCTTTGATTTCAATTATAAGCTGCAACAGCTCGATGAATATAAATTTTCTTTCCAATAAAATATCATCTGATACCGCTATAAATTCAATTGAGCCGCGAGGCTTCGTGGTGAACAAACAATCGTACAAAGTTGCCAAAACGCGATGACAAATAACGTCTTTTTTGTGTGCCACTTAAGAGAATTATATGTATAGATGACAAGATCAAGATCTTTTCTGAATCTGAAAACTGACAAGGTCGAGATTTTGACAGTTTTCTTCTAACTACGAGAGACGAGATTTTTATCAACGAGGTATCTGGTCCACCAAGATTTGGTCGGTTTTGCTAATGACGAAATACCTTATCAAGACACCAATAGGGGTGATAGCCCTTTTGAAACTTTTAGTGTAATATTAAATAAAGCAAGTACAGTAAGAAGTCAAAACAGTTTTGGTTAACTCTCGAAATGTTTGACGAGATACAGTATCTACCTATAAAGAGTTGGACATCCCTGCAATCGACGATGTTTCTCCTGGTATGCCACGGGACACTTGGTCGCAATTCCAGGTAGACTCAATTCCGACAACTACTACACCGTTTTGGATGACTATGTGCTTCCTAGGTTGTGGCAGTTTTACTGAGTGGACCCATGTTACTTTCAGGGTGACAATGCCACCTGTCGTGTCGCGAGGTCCACCATGTTTTTTGGTAATAATGACGAATGAACTGGCCGGCTCAGAGCCCGGAACTTAACCCGTCGATCAACTCTGGGACGAGTTGAAGCTTCGACTGAAGGGGTGCGAACTGACCTGTCTTCTCCAAGCCGAGTGGAGGAACAGCCTGGAACAGAACAACGCCTGGTTGAGAGTATGCCCAGGAGGGTTGCTCCTGTAATGGCCCTTCATGTTGGCTTCATCAACTATTGAGGCGGAATAAACTTCGTTTTCATTTGTTATCACAGATTTCCAATTATTTGTTAGTAGATAGTGTATATCATCCAAGATCTGGTCAATTTTGTAAAGGATATATCGTCGATACAAACTTCCCTATTACATCAAGGGGAATAAATATCCAAGTAAGAAAAAACCTTTACTCACAACTGTCTACAGTTCGGAACAGGTTTGCGTACCAGAGCTGGACACTGTAGAACGCATTTGGACGCGAATAGAAACCCCCAAGAGGGTAAAGAAGCATGGTACGTCTCTGGGGAGAACCATTGTCAGATGACGAGGCAACACCTGAGCTGGCACCCCACTCGCCAAACTTCCACACCAACCCAAAAACCACGGTCGTATGACGCGCTCAAGACGTCAATTGTGGCAACACATTATTTACGTTCGATCTCACCTCTAAACGAAGAGTAATACAAACCAAGCGACTCAAGTCACAACTCCCTAAAACCGTATTATATTCCTGTCTCAAATACTGGTCTAGTGGTTAAGGTGTTAGCCTCTAGATCGGAAGATTCTTGATTCGATTCCAGGTGAGTGTAGGGATGTTTATATCGCCATCATCAAGTAATCAGCGATATCTAGATGACGAGCTATATCATCATTAAGATGGAACAGAAATTTCGTCGAACCTACTTTGAGGGTAAAATATAAAGCTAACAGTTAGAAAATGAATTTTCCGACCAACCAAAGGAATTGTCCGTTCGATCTGATAGCTAAGGTATTAGACCCGGTGGACACATCCGGTTTTTCAACGTGCAACGCCACTGCGGAAACTGCGGTCTGAGATACATTAGATCCAATGGAGTAGCGCACACATTTTACCGGCGCCGTTATTGCGACGCACATCCAACTTGCGTGCAATTTGTACCTCAGTTCCCCAAGAGGCGCCACAAACGCTTCTCCGTTCTGAAGTACCTTGTTTTCATATATAAATGCAATATAAGTAATAATTAATAAATGGTTGTATCCAGTAACGTCTATTTTGCTACAAAATATACTTTTTTTAAACCAATTAAGCGAAATGAACACGTTTTCTTCGTTAGAATATTTATTGCAAATGGCGCGAAATGAGAATTTGCGTCATTTCACGGTTATGTGTGCATAGTTGGGCTACGATGCCGCAACGACGCCGCACGTTGAAAAACCGGATGTTTGCACCGGGCCTTAACCTTTAGATCGGAAGGGTCCGGGTACGAAACCGAGTCAGTGCATGGATATTTGTAAGCAAATGGTGTAGAGACGGCTGGTGCACCTTAAACCTGTCGTGGCTGAAAGTCCTCACGTTGGGTTGGTGTGGACGTTTGGAGAGTGGGGTGCCGGCTCAAGCGTTGCCTCGTCATTTAACAGTGGTGCATAAGTACGTGGTGTTGTCCTCGGATCTTTCACTTATGGGATTAATACCAGTTCGTCGTCAATATCCCGCTGTGTTGCCGTAGTACGACGTTAATTAAAAAGTTACTAATTACATGTCTCGATCATATGTTAGATACATATTTACAGTTGCTTTACCATACACTTTAAATGATAGAAATTGTGGCGAAGCTTGGCACTATTTTTATGCCACTCAAGTACAGGTTTTTTTTAGCAAAGTTTTTGCTGCGTAGGGGCACTATTTAGTTTTGAAGCATCTTTTCAATTTATTTTCGACGTGAATACATACATCTTTTAAATCGAAACAGTACCAGGGTATACATGAAAAAAAAGAACTGGAAGAAAACATATCGTCGACAAATATGTGATGTCTCGTAAGCGATTATTTCTCAAATGCGCCTATTTCTTGCGAAGCATGGGTTTCGCAAAAAATAAGCGCATCGGTGAAGTGAGACCTCGTATTCGTCAGATCAACAAGATGGGAAAATGCATAGTCGAAGAAAAAGAACGAACCGACTCCTTTAATTCGAGCATTATTCATACTAGAGCAAATTCAAAGATATAATTCAATAAGAAATAACGTCCTCTACAAATTCAAATACAAAACAATTGCATAAGAAGGCGTTTTCTTATCGAAATCTGCACTAACAACCAAGTATCTAATAAAAGAACCATGTTATGAGTCCCTGATCAGATTCTTAAACGTTAAATTTGTATAATTATGAAATTTCGTGACTTTACTACCTTTATATCCCGAGACATTAAATCTTAAAATTTGAGCAAATTTAAGTCTTCATCACGAAATAAAAGGTCGTTATTTGTAGATCGATATTATCTGTAGTAATAGCTACCCTAATTTCATATTTCAACAGTAGTTAAAAATATTTTTAGCAATCCGAAAATTATTATATTTAGTACGAAAGTGTTAATGATTTGAGAATTACATTATTATTTTTGCAATACAAGTGCAAACGATGCTAGAATCATCATCCGAAGTTTGTCAAATGTTTTAAAACTTTTGGTTGCCCCTACAGTTGCAGTAATGTGGAAAATGTAATGTAACGCAAAAACATACTCGAAATGAGCTGAAATTTTGCATGCTATATTTGAAGTTCTGTATTGATTTCCATGAAAATATAATAGAGTTTCAATTCATAATTTTTTCAAATATGAATTTAATAATTAGGATTGCGTGCTAAAAAGAAATTTTAAATGAACATATTAATTAAATTTTTATTGGTTTGTTTAACGATAACATGGTACAAAATATCAGCGCTATAGAAATAGTATTTAGGAAGATATCCATAAAATATTCTATGAAACTAATTGAACATTAGAAGCTCCAATATTTTTCTGTACTCATAACTTCGAAATGTTACGACTTAATGACATTAAATTTGGTACCTGAAGTTCAATTGTGACATAGATTCGAAATAGGAGTTTCCCATTGGAAGGTATGACGTTGATGCTCAATTTAATAGCAAGATGGCGCTTTATGCAAATTTTATGAATTTGAATTTTTAGTAGACGTTAGTTTCTGTCAAGCGCCATCTTAGAATTTTCTCTACTGTTCTGTTAAAATTGCTCGAATGAAGAGGGGTGGTTCGGTTATTTATCCGCGACTGTACATTAATACCTAGTTTTAGAGATTATATACACCGTTTTTTAGCTCCTGTAATATTGGTATTTTGCACTTACGATGTATCACATATTAGCCAACGATATAGAAGATCAATCTAGCTTGGTTGCAGACAAAGTTTGTTTGGTTCTGACATGACCTTCAAGCCGAATGCGCAGCCGCACTGAGAGCATGGAGGGATTCCTCAACGTATCGGAACTCTACGGTGCTGGGCGAAATTTGGGCCAGTGTGCCTTTTTATTTTCTGAAGTAAGATACATTAGTGGTGGCTACCGAATTACGATCCAATCGCAGTAACCAATAAAATTATCTTTCAATACTAATTTCACTCAATTGTTCAAATTGCAACTTAATTTCTAAATATTCACACAATAAACAATCGTTCAAACTTCCTATCCCTGCTCCATCCATTCCAGAAAGTGAGGCCCGAGTATTCATTCCAAAATTGAGGATCGTGTCCACGAGATGACCATTCATCTTGTTTTGCACAGTGTTGATTCAATTAGCCCACCTTTCGTAGTATCGCGTCATAAGAAAGATCTTCATGAACGAGATATCTTGTCGATAGAAGAGAATCGATCAGAACTTGATCTCTTCATTAACAAGAAATTGGTAGCATCTTGTTTTGACGAGATATCTCGTCATTAGTTGAACTGATAAGATCTTGACGTGCGAGCTATCGCGTCCGAAACACTTGGATATTTCTGGTGACATTATTTATGGAACATTACATCAGCCAAATGACTTCTTCTAGTAAATCACATTCTCTTTTACGTACGACACATTTCGAAGATGATTGATCACATTTATTTTACTGAAGCCGAGGGTCAAATGCACAAGAATCGAATTTTACATTATTCGGCCGATAAATGTCTCCTTCGGAAATTCTATGGTTACATTAGCTGCATGACATTTTGTCCGTCTTGTTGTAACACCGTGTAATGTTAACCAGTACAATTTCAGATAGAAATAAATTTGTAACACTTCATACTTGTGTTCTCAATTAATAGTAACTACCATTTTCATTAAATCCTCGACAAAATAGAACAATAATACCATTATTCTAAATTTAAATTATTATTAATTGAGTAAATAATATGTAAAAAAATTAATTAAACCTGCTCCATTTAAAAGTCACGCCTAAGCAAAATGGTAGTTGTAACATAAAAATTACGCCCTGCATTTGTTTGCAGCTATTTGAGCCAGTCTTCATGAAACGCACATTTAGAACAGATGTATGTACAAGGGTTATATTCAGTATAATCAAACAAACCCGACGCTAAATATTTTACTTCCTGTTACCCAACTGCTCTTGCATGATACATAGCATGATACATGATATCTGCATGATACATAGAAGGGTTAGTGTTTCTTCAAGTTATAAATGTTGATGGCGTTGCCTATAAAAGCCATCCTGTTGTAAAATATTAGTGTCTATTGTCAGTAGCAATAAAATTTATCGAGCGAGAAGGTTGTGTCAAAATTGCTTTTATTGAAAGAGAGAGAAATAAAACACCAGGAGTGTGAGCCCCAAACTTTGATGAAATAGAGATTTAAATTGTAGATTGTAACCTGAATATCTCTATTCGATACTACCAACGTGAAACTTTTGAGTTCTTATAACACTTGGAACTGGCAGTAAACTATAAACACTGAAAGAATGGGGACTCATGTAATTTGATGCATTTTACAAGACTGGTCCTAGAATCTAGTCATTGACGCAAGGAGTCCTCTTTATTTAGCTTCACAGGGGATCTCATTTAAGGGGGTCCGGGACACAAAAATCGTAAAATTTTCGAATTTTTTTTTATTATTTAAAGAAATTTTCTGTGTTTTTCTGCTTAAAATGACGTCTAAATCATCTTTTTATCTTAATTAGAACTAGAGATGTATAATTTTTGTGGTGCGTTGTTTTGAAAATCTAACACTCTTGACAGGTGTTGTCATGGCAACAGCATTTGTCTTTAAAACTTTAAATGCGTTTTTCTCCATGATACATTTTTTCAAGATTTCCTGTATTCATATTGCTATAAGTCGAAAACCGATAAAGTTTAAGGGTTGAAATTTGGAATACATCTTTTTCAAACATTATACTTTAATTTTGATTCAGCAAATTTGAAACAAATATTTACTTTTAAAATTATGACTTTTTAAAAAATGTACCTTAAAATTTTCATTCAAATATTTTTATTTTTTATTAAATTTATATTTTTTAAATTGCTGAATCAAAATCAAAGTTTATAAATTTGTGAATAATTTACTGCAAGAATTTTGAAAATTGTTCAAGAATATTTTGAGTTTTAGCAATTTCATATGACCCCTCTTTTTTTCAAAAAATTTTAATTTAAAATTTTTAAAAAACTTTTGGAAACGTTTTGTGTTATGATTTCGCTTATTAGTTAGATGGGTAATCAGTACAAAAAAATTAAAATTCTAAATTAATAAATAAAACATTTTTTTTCAATGTGTCCCGGACCCCCTTAAGGAGCCTTTTTTTCAATAAAGCAATGGATGTTTATGTTTGCCGATAAGTCAAATTATCCACTTCAAGAACTTCAAAAGTCCTACGCCACCACTTCAACTTTTCGAGAGCATGTGAGAGTGTGACGAACAGGATTGGGGAAAACTTTAACCACTTGAGGTCAACTTAACTTTTCATGTTTATGCTACAAATTAGAATCTTCTGCCACCAAAATATAACCCTGATACTATAATCAGTGACCTCTATATGCCACATACAAGCGGTAGGTATTTTAACTAACGTCGTACTAGAACCAACACATCGGGCTTTTGACGACGGTCCGGGATAAGTCCCACATGGGAAAGATCCGAGGACAACACCACGTAATTTGAACCACGGTCAGATGACGGGACAACACCTGAGCTGGCATCCCACTCTTCAAACTTCCCTAACACACCAACGGGAAGATCATTGAGGCCACGACAGACTTAACATGCACCAACCGCCTTTGTACACGACGGTCTTTGGGTGGATTCGAACTCGCAATCCTCCGGTTGATAGTGCTTTACTCTTCCAATCGGCCTACCGCTGGCCGTACTGTGCAAGAGAGATGGCATTTGTGTAATAGGAAGTAAAATCTCCACTTAACTCTGAAAATCTCTCCCAGTTTTTACATTGGACTTCATTTGCATTGGAAGTAACATTTGTCACGCTGATTATTGCTTAATCTTTTCATTAGTTTGATTTTTTTTTAATCTTGTGTGTTCGACGAAATTTTCTTTTTTCTTGAATCTTGATTCATACTTGACTAAGGTAAACAAAATTTGTTTAGTTTAATGTATGTAAAACCTCAAGGGCACTTTACAGTTCGATATGCTTATAAAGTTTGGGAATTCAAATGAATGGTTATTTGGCTGAGTTTTGTAAGGCAAGATCCTTTAATAGATAACCTGGCACCAAACACAAGACCGAACACATTTATTTAAGTAGCAGTCAAACCAACAATCAAAACAACGTAATTTTAATCAATTCTATAAATCGTTACATTATCAATCCAACAAGCTCAGAATGAATCTTTTGAAAACTCCTTAAAACGAGGGAATGGAAGTTAAATTCATAACAAAAATAATGATTAATATAAGACTCCATATTTGAACGCGTGGAAAAATGGGGAAAAGGAAGAACTAAAAAATCCATTTGCTGCCTGGGTGGCCTCTACCATAATCGTGAGATTCATTTCCAAAAGCACAATAAACATAAAAAGAGTACAAATGTAGTTGCAGATTAAACGAAGAAAAAGTTCAAAGATCCATTCGAATTACTCCTCCGTAATCTATCTCGAGTGAAATTGTTAGCTGATTAATGATCCGAAATAGACTCGTGAACTGGATTTTTAATTAGAACATCAAAACGGCAGAATGATTATCATTTTCATACCGATAAAAATAGATAGCACTAGGAAATGAGGCTACAACTTCTTCGTTACATTACTGTCACATAAAAGAACGAAACACCAAACGTATAGAGGAGGTACTAAATAATTTTATTGACAGCATGTATGGCAAAATTACAGAAATTGCTTAAAAGAGCAACCGCCTGCGGTAATGCAGACGTTACACCTGTGACATAGCGAGCGACGCACTTTTTCAAACACACCCGGCATGTCTCGGGCGGCACCGGCAGCAACAGAAATCCTGCCAACTAGGTCCTCGTCAGAGTCAATGGGGCTTTCGTAGAGTTTTCAAATGGCCAAACAGGAAAAAGTTCAGATAGGAGAGATTAGGTGATCCATCGCCATGGGAAATTAGAGTCTAAAGCGTTCCCCACATCGAAGCTGAAATGGGGTGGTGCTCCGTCATGCTGGAACCACATCCGTGCTTGTAAGTTGGCTGCAACAGGTTGAAGTAAGTTTGGAAATACCTGTTGCAAAATTGTGAGGTATGTTCGGCCGTCCAGTCGGAAGGGCAGAGGGTATGGGCCGATTAAATGTTCACCCACAATTCTAACCCAAACATTTAGGCTGAAATGCTTCTGATACGCATGAGGACGTGTGTCGTACGGATTGTTAGATGCCCACACATGAAGGTTGTGCGTATTAGAAATGCCTTCACGAGTAAAGGTGTATTCATCCGTGAATAACACATGTGCACTAAAATCGGGCTGCGCAGCTAGCTGTTGCAAAAACCGACGTGCAAGCTCGATACGTGGCGCATAATCTGCAGGTATCAAGGCTTGCACTTTCTGTGCATTGGTAGGGTGTAATATTTCGTCAAGTAGTACTCGCTAAACAATCGAGGGGGCACAGTTTCGGCACGGGAAACCTTTCGCATGCTAGTACCCGGACGATCTTCCACTCTTTGCAGAGTATCCTCTACAATTTGTGGCGTCCGCACACTCCTGCCATGCCCTGTATCATGCATGCCGGTGACAAAGGATCCCGTTTCGCACAGGCAGCGATGCAAACGCTCGAACATTTTTTCAGTCTGGCACGTGTCTTCTCGGGAAACGCTGTCTGTACAGTAGGGTAGAGCGAAAAACACGAATTTTGGAAATTGAAAACGCCTATGGTGGGAATAGTTGGGGACTACCATGCTTATTAACAGTACAAAATATGAGCTAAATCAATTAATATCTTCAGGTGCCCAAATCACTTTGAAATTTCAATATTTTGCCAATTTTTTCACAAAAATAATATTAACGCATTTAAAAAAAATTTAATACATCTTATTTAAAGCCATGGGTGGATGAAATGAACTTCCCTGCGTGTAAAAAAAAAGTTTTACACTTAACATTATCCCGGAAAATAAAAAAATTCCCCTTTTTCTAGAGCGCCATCACGCGCGTCTCCACTCCTCTCAATAGACTCATCATTGCGACCACGCGTTTACACGGGCGCTTCCCCTTGCAGCTCTTCGCTTTTTATTTTAATTATTAAAACAACCCAGAACTTAACACGAGGAGATGGCTGCATATCGAGTCCCCCCCCCCTGCTTATTTGTACTTATTTTAGATATTTTTTATATAAAAATGTTAATCTTTAAGTTCAGTTTTGTTTGGGTTTGGTTTGTTTGTTAAGGATACACGGTTCTGTGAATTAGTCGAAATGCCTAGGACACGATCAGTAGATGTATGTCCCGTGTTTGGAATGGCTGAAATATTGAAGCCTAACACACTTCCAACATATGCAGATTTATGAAGTATTATCTTTACATACAGAAAGATTGTTAAAGAGATGCTAGTATGTGGCTAATGGATGTTCAATTTTAATTAAAGAGCTCAAAGGATTATGGGCGAAAAGTTCGATTCCAACTGTAATAAACCAACAAATAATATGCTGAAAAAATACCATAAAGCATATAGAAATATTAAGAAACTATTAAAAAATACTGGCAAACTATATTTCTCGAAAGGTTGTGTCCTTCAGGGAATCAGCAGAAAAAAATATCTATTTGATATTAGCATATGTAAATGTAAGAACTTTCTCAGTTGTACTTTCAAAATTAAAGTACCTATTGCTGAAAGAGCTTTTTTAACAGATCAAAGGACATTTCGAAAAATGGTCATTGGAAATGTTGGCATTAAAACCAGCAGAATGCTTGAAAAAAAGGTTGCAGCGCAAAGAAAGGGAAGCAGAGAGCCAAAACGTTTAGCTCAAGGATTGTAAAGGAAAACAATCCAAAATCTCTCGCCCTCTACTACGGGAGCTAGTTTAAGTTTTAATTTGCTTCAGAATTCTAATGCCACTATAAACACAGTCATTGATAATAATTCTTCTTCAACTTCACAAACGAGAACTAAACTTCCAAATGTAGCTCAGGCGTGTAACAGAAATGGCGTTTCAGATAGATCAGCAGCAATTCTAATAAATGCTGCTTTGAAGGATATGGGGAAAATTTCCAAGGATGATTCATCAAACATAGTTGATCGTAGTGAACTTAGAAGAGAAAGGACAAAGACTCGCAGCTACCTGAAAAGGAAAAATGAGGAAACTACCTCTTTATCAGAATATGGAATATACTTCGATGAGCGAAAGGATTAAACTTTAGTAATGATTAAAGAAAGAGAAAGGATTTCTAGAAAGACGGTAACAGAAGAACATATCGTTCTAATACAAGAACCAGGATCAAAATACCCAGCTACCTTTACGTCATTTGTTGCAACATTTAGAAGGAAAAACCACAGGACCAAAAGGATACAACGGAAAAATTGGAAAAATGTTTGAATCTTGTGAAAAATTGCCTTTGACAAACTTTGAAAAGATATAAGTAACTTTGCCAGATATTGTCCTAGAGGATCTTATCACTGTTCAACGATACATTTACGAAATGTGCACAGGTATATCAAATAAATATTTTCCATTAAGCTTGTCACAAAAAAACCCAGGAAAATTGAATCATTCCAGATGGTTGACCACGACAAATATAATTTTAAGGTTATACGTTTCAACAGAAGATCCAACCCATAACTTGAAAATATTAACAGAGTATGTTGTGAAGGTACACTCATATGTGTGGTTTAAATTTTAAAGTCAGTCATCATGTCGGTAAGGGAATTCCTAATTTTTACCATATTTTAAATAAATCGAGATTTTAGCCTGAGGATAAAAAAATTGTTGTAGATAAGAAATGCTTATTATGCCCATCCAGAAAATATTATTTTGGCAATGTTAGCTGATGATAGAAAACACGTCAGAGAATTGAGCCTCAGAAAAATTTTAAATTAAGGCAAAAAAAAAAAAAAAATTGAAAAGAATACTTGAGAGTTCAAAATTCCCAAGTTAAACTTCGAAGCAGACGATTACATAAATTTAATTGAATGGCAATCAGATTCCATTATAGATCCACCACACCACTTTTAAGCTAAACCACTTGCCAGTAACTTCAACATAATTTTTTAGTGTAAGCTAGCAACTTAAATTGAAAATTTTAGGGGGGGGGACTCGATATGCAGCCATCTCCTCGTGCTAAGTTCTGGGTTGTTTTCATAATTAATAAAAAGCGAAGAGCTGCAAGGGGAAGCGCCCGTGTAAACGCGTGGTCGCAATGATGAGTCTATTGAGAGGAGTAGAGACGCGCGTGATGGTGCTCTAAAAAAGGGGGAAATTTTTTATTTTCCGGGATAATGTTAAGTGTAAAACTTTTTTTTTACAAGCAGGGAAGTTCATTACACCCACCCATGGCTTTAAATAAGATGTATTTAATTTTTTAAATGCGTTATTATTATTTTTGTGAAAAAATTGGCAAAATTTCGAAATTTCAAAGTGATTTGGGCACCTGAAGATATTAATTGATTTAGCTCATATTTTGTACTGTTAATAAGCATGGTAGTCCCCAACTATTCCCACCATAGGCGTTTTCAATTTCCGAAATTCGTGTTTTTCGCTCCACCCTACTGTACAGTCTTTCGGCTTCCAAAGCGTTCCCATTCGAAAGGCCATACATAAAATGCATTTTCCTGATTACTGTACGCCTTCTGAAATCCACGGTAGAAATGACCATGTGTAAGAAAATTCGCGATTTATGCTTTCCAATGCAGCGCCGTCTAGCGGTTCACCGCTTGCTCTCCGCCCATGCATTGTATGGTGAAAATTGCTCGTTTAGAATGTTTTCTATCGCCCCTTAAATTTTTGCCCATGAGTCTCCAGACGCCCTGAATATGTATATATATATATATATATATATATATATATATATATATATATATATATAACATATAATGCAATTAAGGCTACAGTTATGAAGAAATTGTGGAAACTTAACCAAAGGAGGCATTTTTAAATTTTTGAATAGGTGTACGAAGACTATCACTACAAAACCAGGCTAGTAGAGGCAGGAATAGGTTCAGAACAGCAAATGATGATAGAAGAATTAAGAGACTGTGCCTACGTGATAGAACAAAATCATCTGGGTGTATACAAAAAAGAACTTACACGATACAATGAGAAGTTGAGTGCAAGAATTGTTTGGTTCAGACTTGCAGAAATCTGGTCTTAATGGTAGAATTCCTTGAAAAAAAATTGTTATCTCTCAAACAAAGGTTGAAAAGATTTAACTGGGCTAAAACCCATATTAACTGGACACCGGAGTAATGGGACAGTTATTTGGAGAGAGGAAATCAAACTCTCCCTTTTGGTAGTGGTGACATAACATGCGTGTGGCTTAAAGAATCGGAGGATATTTTTGCACCTTGATTATATTGCAACTTCCGTAAAAGACCCAGTAAGTATTATGATGTGGAATTGTATGACATCAAAAGGTGTGGGCGAAATTTGCGTGATTAATGGGAATTTAAATGCCTAAAAATACATAAATGAAATACTTGATTCCAGCCTAACGCCTTACAAACGTGACATTTTCCAAAATAATGAATCATTTCTTTTTCAACAGGATTCAACTCCATGTCATATTGCTACTGTGTGCAAAAATGGTTTCAAATAAATCATATTCCACTACTGAAAAGGCCTTGGAGTAGCCCAGACCGTAACCGAATAAAAAATCTATGGAGCCCACTAAAGAAACTTGTGAATTAGAAGTAACCCAGCAATAACAGCTAAATAATAGAAGCAATACTTCAATTTGGGTTTCATATTATAGCAGCTGCAGAACTAAAAGATTTGTTCGCTCCATGGAAAAGCGTTCAAAGGCCTTAATTAACACTAAAGGTTGCCCAACTAAGCATTAACAAACACTGTGAGAATTTTGTATATCTTATGATTTTCTATGTTTGAGTTTTCGTCTTTATAACTGCTGTTCTAATAAAACAATTCTTCATAAAAGTTATTGCATTATATTTTGATTCAATTATCTTTCATTTATTGATATGTAATCTTATGTTATTACTTCAAAAAAAAAGTTGCATTATCAGCCATCAAACCTCAGAAATACTCTTTTCCCAAAAGGTTTCCATAATTTTTGCCACTACTGTATATGTAACCGTTATAACCATAACAATGTTTTTGCAATGTGATGACATTGATGCTAAGTATATTGCTTTAGTACCAAAACTGGAACTTCTTAATACCTTATTATTACAATTCTAGCCAGACAATTTAGGGTGAATAATACTTGAATTAAAAATAAAACTGGTCTGGGAATAAAGAATTCAGCCTTTCTTTGACTTCGAATTTTCCTTCGAACTTGCATATTAGGATATCACATTAAATTAGCATACGCTTTGAATAGATGATGTATTTGTTCTTTAAATAATTCTATAAAAACAAATGTTTTATTTAAATAAAAGTAAATGTGTATTTTAGGAGGAAGCAGCTTTTAGAATGAATAATACATTTGTTCTATAAAGAAGTAAAAAGCAAGAAATTAGATAACGAAAAAGAAACGTACTCTCACTTGATATAACCAACATAAGCTGACTTTCCGCTCAAAGTGGCTTCATGTGGAAGTTCGCATAGTGCTATGCCAGTTTTGATGTGGCCTCGTTATCTGACCGTCGTTAAAAATTAAGTGATTTTGTCCTCGGATCTTTCCCTTCTAGTTGGATCCTAGACCGTCGAAAAATAGCCCGTACCGTTGCTACTGTGCGACTTTAAATGTACCTGCCATAACCACCTACTCTGTTCCTAAATCCCCCTATTTTCTATAGCCGACCTTCCAGTCTGATGGTTAAGGTGTTAGCTACTAGATCTTTAGGTTCTTTGCTCGAATCCGTGTGAGTGCATGGTTGTTTCTAAGCGTATGGCGCACCTTAAATCTGTCGTGGCCTAAAGTCCTCTTGCTGGGCTGGCGTGGAAGTTCGGAGAGTAGGGTGCTGTTGTCCTCATATCTTACCCTCAGGGGATTGATCCCGGACCGTTGTCAAAAGCACGTTGTGTTGCTCTAGTATAACGTTAATTAAAAATTACCAAATTACCAATATCTATCACAACATCATATTTTACTGTCGAGATTTTGTGATATCGTCGTGGATGTTTTTCATCGCATGAATCAATTTTATTCCAAAGTTTTTGTTCGGTTTAACATTTATCAACCAACTCAAAATTGTATAAATTCCGAGAAACAATGGAATCACTAAAACTATATGCGGTAAGAATTTAAAACAATCGACGAGGTCGAGTAAACGTAAACACGTAAGTGAAACAGAAAACACCTCCTGAAATGTAAACAAGTAACCGTACTCCTCGCGTAAACGCTAAAAATAAACTCTTTAAAGGACTTATTTTTGCTTGATGGGATTTGTTTTCACCCGCTTCGAATATAAATTTTCTCGTAAGAAACGGCAAGCAAAAAAATTGTTTTCTTCGCACAAAATATTTTTAACAAGCTTTCATATGTGTTCAGAATATTTCGCATTTTCAAAAAGTCTTTTCCATTCATTTCTTTAAAATTAAGCTGTTGGAATGAGCTTTTATAAAATCCCGTTTCGATGCGTCACACATACATACAGAGCGAAAGATGGCTTCTTTTAAAGGAGTGAATTGTAGGTCACTGGGGGAAAGGAAAAAATGCATCCAATTTCTGGGTGTGAAGATGTAAAACATAGATTGAGTTACAGAGTTTGGTGGTAGAAATGTTTTGGAAGAGTTTTTCCCAAAAGATTTTTAACCTACAAGCTGCCAAATTAATATGATGATTTCGGGACAAAAATGTTTTTAGTGCAGGAAATAAAAACTTTTCTGCTCAACAAGGAACACTAAGTGCAATCTACGCTGTCCAAGTAAGTAAGTCAGTAAATATACTCTAAAACACAAAAATCTACGGAACACGAAGGAGTTGTGCAATTGGGGTGCAAAAATGGGTGGATGTGAAGAACATAGATAGAAAAACAAACGATTCTAATTGCAGAGCCATTGGAATGATTTATTTCAGAGTTTGACCGTTACAAATGGAGGAAGTCAATAAGGCGTCGGTCCACCTCTGGCCTGTAAACAAAATGTCACCCGGCGTGGCATGGACTAAAAAAGTTCCCAAATGGTGTCATGCGGAATTTCTTGCCAAATTGTCTCCAACTGGTCAACATTCCGGGGTCGTTGCAATCGCCTTCCCATAACGTCCCAAATGTGTTGTATGGAAGAGAGATCAGGAGACCTAGCTGGCCAAAGAAGTGTTGGGAAAGCTCGAAGACAATTCATAGCATTACTTGCCGTACGCATTATCTTGTTAAAAAGGAAGTCCGGGGTGTCGCAAATGCAAAAGTAACACAACTGGTCGTAGAATGTCGTCTACGTACCGCTGTGCTGTAAGTTTTCCAGAAATAGCTACCTAAGTGGTCCCGCTATTAAAGAAGATGGCATCCCAGCTCATAACACCTGTTGTGGGTATGTGGTGTGTGATAGTAAGGGCAGGACCCCCACGCTGCCAATACAGATTGAAAGTGCACAAAGTTCTCCACAGCGGTCGGTTTTATTCAATATCGAAATTCAAATATACCAGATATTATACCATTTTTTTGTCTGCTCTTGAATGATACGTATAGGAAGGAATTACCACGACTTTTGATATTTTAATATAATGTATGATTTTGTTGACCAATAAAATATTATGTTTATTCGAAATTGGTTGTTCGTAATATTTACCAGCGATGGTGCAGAAATCAAATTAAAAAAATAAGCAATTGGTATCTTTTTCAGAATACGTTCAATTGGTAGGTACGTATTTAATAACGTTCACTGGTGCAACACAGTGGGCTATTGGCGACGGTCCGGGATCATCCCCGAAGAGAAAGATGCGAAGATTACCCGTTTGGTAATGGTAATTTGGTAATTTTAGTTAACATCGTACGAGAGCAACACAACGGGCTATTGACGACGGTCCGGGATCAATACCCGAAGGAAAAGATCCGAAGACAACAACTCGCAATTTTGAACCACGGTCAATTGACGAAGCAACACCTGAGCTGGCACCCCACTCTCCAAACTTCCACGTCCACCCAACGTGAGAGACTTTCGGCCACGAGAGATTTAATGTGCACCAGCCGCCTCTACACCATACGCTTACAAACATCCATGCACGGACCCGGATTCGAACCAGGAACCTTCCGATCTAGAGGCTAACACCTTAACTACTGTAATTTGATATAATCCATGTAGTTAGGCATTTGAATTTACAGCGAAACACAATGTGCTATTGGCAACGGTCCTCGATCCATCCCGCAGGGAAAGTTCCGAGGACAACTCATTATAGCTTTGAAACCGCTGTCAGATGACAAGGATATTACATGAGAGCTGGCACGAAATTTGAATTCCTAGTTTTGAATTTTGAATTTTTAGTTTGGTTCCTTTCAAAATGATAATAATCAACATATCTTGTACATTTTTATGACAAACTACCACGAAGATAATCCGAGCATCCATTTGGTACCGCCCTGTATATTCAGATTATAAAAAACGTTTCATACTGGCATAAGCATTATCAGATGATAAAAATTATTCATTTCGACTAGTTATTAGAAGATATAAGTAACAGTAAACGGAGGTAAAAAGCGTACGAGTCGAATAAACAGATCGGAATTTTTATGTAGTTCCTTTTCCAACGAATGGAAGCATTTCTTAAATATTTTCTGTGGAAGAAATGTCGGATAAAAGACAATAATCTCCTATTTATAGAATCGTCTCATTTCATATAGTTATTGAAACTTCGTTTTTCGAAGAACTCCGATTCAGAATTTTATTTCTTTCTTTGAAAAAGTATCCTTCATTTTAGAATTCTTTGAATTCCACTTACTCGAGAAGATTCTAATACACAGGGTGTCCATAAAGTATCTTTACAATATCAAAAAAATTATTACAAAGGCAAATGAAAAGACATATAAATTGAAATTAATAAAAAATGAGCCGTAGATATTTATGGTTTTTGCCTCATTCAATACACCTCTATATGGACACCATTAGCTCCACGAAGCAAACCAAGTCGGAACTCGATTGTTCTGTTCTTGCCATGTTCGCTGTAGTATAATCTCGTCAATGGTGGCTATGTCGATGGCACACACAATATCTTTAACGTATACCCATAGAAAGAAAGAACTCTAGGGAGTGATATCTGGTGAACGAGGCCGCCAGGGAATCGGGCCACCTCTTCTAAGCTACCGGTCTGGAAATGTTTCAGTTAGAAACCCACAAACATGTGATCCCCAATTGGTGGTGCCGCCATTTAGGAGAGAATGCTACAGCGAACATGGCAAAAGATCGAGAATTGTCTTGATGTGCTTCATGCAATTAATGGCGCCCATATAGAGATGTATTAAAGGAAGCAAAAAAATCTTAAATAAACTATAACAAACTATAATAAAAAAAATCGACGAACAGAGAACGAGTTGTCCGATTGCGATAAAAATTGGTGGGTGTAAAAGACATACATAGAACGACAAAAAATTCAAATTTCAGAACAATTGATTGATTTATTTCAGAGTTTCACCTTTACAAAGGTAGGAAGTCAATAAGGGGTTGGACCACCTCTGGCCTAGTTGCAAGCTGTCACCCGTAGTGGCATAGACTGAAAAAGTTTCCGGATGGTGTCCTGCGAAACTTCTTTCCCAATTGTTGGCAACTTACGGGCTAAATGGTCAACATTCCGGGATGATTGCAATCGCTTTCCCATAACGTCCCAAATTTGCTCTATGGGAGAGAGATCAGGAGATCTAGCAGGCCAAGGAAGTGTTGGAAAAGATTGAAGACAATTCATAGGAACATTTGCTGTATGCGGCCGGGAATTATCTCGTTAAAAAGTATGTCCGGGGTGTCTCAAAAGGTAACACAACCGGTCGTAGAATGTGGTCTACGTACCACTGTGCTGTAAGTGTGCCAGAAATGATTTCTGAAGGGGCCGGCTATCGAAGGAAATAACACACCAGACGAAACGCCCTGCTGTGAGCATGTGTGGCGTGTGATAGTACGTGCAGGATCTCCACGCTGCCTTAGACGTCTCCTAACGGAGCAACATGCCAGGAACACATGCAAAGGTCAAAGGTCATACCACGAAAAACATCCCTAAACAAGTAATTGGATTTTCTGCAAATCCACTGGCTTCCGGTCCTTTTTGTAGGGTAGTGTATGTCATTTATATGCTGTCTAACGACAGCTTAGTAGCTTGACATTCTTAGTTCCTTTTTTATTGAATTATATTTGGCCTTGTGTTTAGACCCTGCGCCATAAACTCCTATTTACAAAGCAAATATAACATTGGCAGGTAGGTATTTTAATTAGCGTAGCACTGGAGCAAGGCTCAGGCTATTGACAAAGGTCCGGCATGAAAACCCGAAGCGAAAAATCCAAGAACACCACCACGTCATTTTGAACCAGGGTCTGATGACGAGGTCACACTTGAGCTGGCACCCCACTCTACAAACCTCCTCACCACGCCAAGGTGAGGGCATTTCAGGCCCAGATAGATTCACTGTACACCAGCCCCCCCCCCCTCTGTACACGATAGTCTTTAGTTGTATTCGAATGCGCAAACCTCCGACTGTTAATATTTAACTTCAAACCTGGCTACCGTGGCCCAGACCTGTTATTTATACTACTCCACAAAAAAATCCAGCCTACTCGACTCTGCAAACAATTAGAAAACCACTGAGTCAACAGCGATAAGTTGTCCTGCTCTGTAAGAACCCTCCCTACAACAGGCAAGACAGTCCCCTGCGAACACACCTGTTAAAAGCAAACCCTCGTAAGTAAATCATCCTGCAAAAAAAGCGGCGTCTATACAGACCTAAGTGCACTTTAAGAGCCGCCTTCTTTCTTACACAAACAGAAATAAAAATGCTACTGGGAGGGGCTACAGTGCAAATAGTGTGGAGTGCGCTAATTGGCGAATGTACCAATCAATCAAGTGTGTTGTTTCACAAATGGACGTTATCGATGGGAAGGGAGTTCCTGGAGGCCTGTAGCTTCGAGAAACCAAAAATGATTCATGGGTGTTGTTTTGGAGATTAAAGGGTCGCTATTTTTACTGAAGTTCGTCAATGTGGAGCTCAGGTGATGACCGCAGTTCAAATTTCCGTGGTGTTGTCCTCGGTTCGTTCCCTTTCGACGTCATCTGACCGTGTTTCAAAATTACGGTGGTGTTGTCCTCAGATCTTTAACTAAAGAGAGTGATCCCGTACCGTCATCAATATCCCGTTGCGTTGCTCTAGTACGACGTTAACTAAAACTACCTAATTAACTACTAACTTCCCTTTCAGTTTTGATCCCGGATCGTCCCCAATAGCACGTTGTATTGCTTCAGGACGACGTTAATTAAAATACCTACCTACCATGTTTTTGTGCTGTTTTCTCTCATGAAGGAACGTGTCTCATGCGCGACGCACAGCTAAATATATAAAATAGCATAGAATAATTTTTTAAGATACATTTGGGGATTTGATACCACGGAAGATTTAACGTGCACCAGCCTCCCCCCGTACTATACGGTCTTTCGCCGGGCCTAGTTTCGAACTCGCAACCTTTCAATTTCTAATCCGGATCCGTCGTAGCTCAGTGTGCATCCCAACCCCACTTTCGTTACGGGTTTATTCCCGTATCTTGAAAATCCGCCAGAGAGAGAAAAAAGAGAGAATATCAATAAATTATTTTATTATTTCAAAATATTTTCCACTTTCTTAGCTTCAAAAGATGACAAGATTTAGCAACTATTCGAACTACTTTAGTAAAAAGGGTTTTCGTTAACTACTGTCACCATGAAGAGAAATATTTCCAAAATTTTAAACTCGATTTCTGAAGAAATGCGTTTTTGCAATAGAATGCTTTGTTCAAAACGTGACAACTTCAGAATGAATTCATCTGAGATAATTATTTTTGCATCATTATGATATACTATATAGGTATAATACAGTGAATCTTTTTAATCTCAATCAGAGTATTTAGACAAGAAATGGATATTTAATTTAGTTTTAAATGTTGAAATTCCTGAAAATGTTGGATTTTTTTGTGCTTCCTTGATCAAAAATTGTATACAAAAACCATATGTTCTAGCAATTTAATGGAGGTCCAAAACATGAAAAATAATATTAGGAAGAATTTCCAACAGGAATCGTCTTCCTGAAGAAATTAGAATTTGATACATCCCGTTTCAAAACACATGCTAATTTGCTAATTATATCTTAATTAGATAATTTTTTTTTTTCAATCTTATATTTACTCCCTGAAATGATTTTTAGAATACACCATTTAATGGATTTTTAAAGTCAAAATTTAAAAAAAAATCTTCTAGTGTATACGTTCACCTTAATTAAAATATCTACCTACTTGATAGTCACCAAAGTTTCGCATACTTTGTAATAATTGTTTGCATAGATGTATCCTAATCCTATTGCTGCTACGATGTTCGAATCACGTACACTATCCAACAAAAACGGACTGGACGCCAGCGGATTTGCATAAAATCCGACTGCTTGTTTGGGGTGTTTTTCGTGGTATGCATGGGACCTTTGTATGTTGTTCCTGGTCAATTGAACGCCGACGCATACTTGAACATTTTATACAGTCAGGAATTTGAAACGTAGTTCTTTAATCTATTGGAGTTTTAGTTTAAAGCAATATATTGTTCAAACATTGTCAAATTATCCCTATAATCACAATTCGTGATTCCGATATACTCGTCTCTTGTGGCCTCAGGGTTTGTAATTGTAACGGATTAGCAATAGGATGATTACGAATTCGAATTCAACCATAGACCGGTATGTACAAAGTGGGTTGGTACATATAAAATTGATCTTGGCCCCAAATGTCCTCAAGTAGGTGTGGAAGTGGGGTGAAAGTTCAGGTCTGATCTCGACATCTGACCATGATTCAAAATTATGTGGTGTTGTCCTGGGATTTTCCTTTTGGGTTTGATCCCGGACCGTCTCTACTGCCCGCTGTATCGCTTCATTGCGACGTTAGTTAAACTACCTACCTGCAGCCTCACTGTTGCAGTTCTGCCATTAACTTCACACGGAAATTAAAGAGGATTGCGCGTAGAAGAGGAGAAAATCTCTCGAGTGCAGTAATCTGGCTGATGTACCAATCAATCAAGCGACGTTGTTCCCCATATGCTCATGCATAAGGAGGATTTGGAGGTGTGGGTTCGTGGATGTCTGTAGCTCCGCGCGCAATGTATGAGTCATGGATGTTGCTCTTTGGTGATTGAACTATCTTTAATTTTAGAGAGACTTTCCTGATTTGAGCAATTATTAACACGGGTCTATCTGTCTAATATTCTACGCTTGTTAAGTTTTAGGAATGAAAGTTTTATTTATTTATTCGTGCTGTTACATAGAACAATAAATTAGCTTGGTCGTCCAACAAGGCACTAACAAATAGAACGAACGAAGTGTAGATACTGCGTTTTTATTATCCGTAAAACAATGGATGGACAGAAGAACATCGAAAGAAAGTAATCCCGTGAATACGAAATTATTCAAGCCGACTAGGTCTAGTAGGCAGAGTTTCTGGTTCGAATCCGGGTTAAAGCATGGGTATTTGCCCGTCTTTAATGAATGTGTGGCCTGTATAAAATGGAATGTGTGTGGCATGTAAGTAGGATGTAACGTACGCCTAAACCAATGCTACACCAGCGATGGAGTAAAATGGTTCACAGATTCAACTTAGTAGTGCCATAATGAATAATATCCAATTGGCTGAGCATTAGAAAACAATGTATATACAAAAAATGAGGGTGGTATGTATGTGTTCATATATTCTCTATACAAATCAACACTTTTGATCAATCCACACCCAATTTCGTACTCTTATACTTTAGAACAATACGGAAAACATAGGCTTTCCCGTCTTCAGATCCATCTATATCCTTGAAAATTGGCACACAGATAGTCCAAAAAGTGACTCTTAAAGTCCCAATTTTAAAATCTAAAGTTTGTTTTCCTGCAATAAATGGACATGGACAAGGAAACGCGTTCTACAGGGTTTGTGTATTTGTGTTAACGCAGAGAAATGTCGCGGTCCTATATTAGCTGTCGCGATAGGAAACACGTTCGAGAGAGTTTGTGAGTTAACACAGGGAAATGTTGCGGTCATATTTGTTACCCGAGCAACGCCGGGTTATTTAGATAGTTCTACTACATAGAAGTCAAAATGTGTGTCGACGATGAACACTTTTATTAACTCTGTATCATGTTTAAAGTTATATAAGTATTTAACACTTTCACTAAATTTTCTCGTGTACATTACATATTAAATAAGGGCATACAATTAAATGTAAGGAGACGAAACATGATAGCGATATTTTTAAATAAACTTATTGAAACAAAGAATAGTTAAATTAACTCTACTAAAGAAAGGATCAGTTGCCGACATCGACCTTCTAATGAAATTGACGGAGCATGCGGTTGGAGTCTCTGAAGGTTAAGTCTCATAGGCTTGCGGATAGACTTGTGCAAATTGGCTATCGAAGAACAGACTAATGTCTGTAACCAAGCTGGATCATTTTAACCAATCCATAATTTTTTCAGGTTAGAATTCAGGTTTTTTCGAACAACCGCGAGAAAACCTTCAAATCGAGCCACCGGAATAAATAACAAGAAGCTGCGTACCATGCTTCGTCTATTTGGTTAGACGGTCATCGGATCAGCACCCGGAGGGTTGCGAGTTCGAATCCAACTAAAGATCGTAGTGTACAAAGGGGGCCGCTGCGCGTTAAATCTGTCATGGTCTCCAACGTCCTCACGATGACGTGATGTGGAAGTTTGGAGAGTGGGTTTCCAGCTCAAATTTTGCCTCGTCATCTGACCGTGATTTAAAAATGACGTGGCATTGTCATGGGATTCTCACCTTCGGATTTTATTCCGGACCGTCGCCAATAGCCCGTTGTGTTTCTCCAGTTTAAACCTCCGACGGAGGTCTCCGACAACGACAGGTGTGAGCCATTGCGGACAATGGAAAGTCGCCTATCGCCACCAGTCCGTCTGAAATTTTGACATTAACCAACAATGGAAATTCGTTTTTCACCGCCGTTATAGATGAACTACCATCAGCTTGGGTAGAAACAGCCGAGAGCGAGTAGACGACCCGACACGCTAGATATGAGGCCAATGATAGACTCAACTAACTGACGTCATAGCCAACCATTACCAATGGCGGACCAGCTGCGTCCCGGCGGCAGGTGCGCTCTACAATCCGAACCGTGGAATCGGAAAGAGAGAAAAAAATTTGACCAGATCTCATCCCGAGGTGCGTCTTAACTCAGATACTTGCGAACGGTCGAAAACTTCTTCTCTTTAAGGAGCTTTATTTTTGGAGTTCGGTGTGACCTCGCCCTAAGAAGACGCCTTACTCAGAAGACTTGAGAGGTTGAACACTATAAGTCCGTGATACTTCTTACTTAGAAGGAACGTCCTAGAGTTCCTGGATTAGACCGTCCCCAGACGTTTATAGTGAGATCCTGTGCTGATCTCTAGTGAATCATCACCCGACGAAGTGATCTCCTCCCGAG
This sequence comes from Metellina segmentata, assembly GCA_947359465.1. NCBI lineage: Eukaryota > Metazoa > Arthropoda > Arachnida > Araneae > Tetragnathidae > Metellina > Metellina segmentata. The sequence continues at coordinate 19,700,478 of OX375876.1, forward strand.
AGAAAGTTGTGAGCGTAGTGTCGTTAGAACTAGTCTAGAACCGTTCTTCGTTGTAGAGTCCTTTCTTTCGTTTAGAGACTTTTCTTCTGTTAGAATTGCATCCATAAGAGTTGAGACAACCTGTCATATCTAATTATTAGAGGCCTACGTTCGGTTCAGAGCCTTGTATATAAATTACAGTTAGTCAATAATTTGTAAATAAATATTGTGATGTCAATTTAGTTAGACTGTTTTCTGTAAATTCCTTATCTACTTACGCTACCCACAGAAATATTAATAATAGCTTGCTTCGAAAGGCTAGAAAGACGATTGAATAATTCAAAATTATTCAATTTATAAAGAATGACAAAATATCAGGTGTAGACGGTATATCCTTGAGAATATTCATACCCATTTGTACTAACAAGTTCGCCTCGTGATTACTGAGCACTTCTTCCCATGAAGGTGCTCTCAGATAAATATATCGTGTGCTGAGTTGTATGGTCCAATTTATAAAATAAATAACGCAAGCTCCATTAAGATAAAGGCTTGAGATGAATATGCATGAACGAAATGAAATAGGCATAAGGGTGATACTGGTAGTACTTCGTTGTTGTGTGAGCACTGAAACTTAACGTTACACCCACATGCAACGTATTAGACCGCATTTTCTAACACACATTTATTTAACTCTCCAAGTGGTTTCTCGGAGACAGCTCATCCATCAAGATTTGATCAATTTTGCTAATGACAAGAAACCTCGTCATCAAGATGTTGTCGATTTTGTATGGAGGCAAGATAAAGATCTGGTGAGTGTTACTCTAGTTCTTTATGGAAGAAATGTATCGTTCATCACGACCTAGTCAATTTGGCTGATGACAATATGCCTCATCGAAACTACCAGCAAGAGGATTAATACTGTGCATATTTTTTTAACTAAATGTGTCAGGTTTATAGCATTGTACACATACAGTAAATCCTTGGTTTTCCAAGCACCGATTAACTATGTTATCCAAACTGTTTTTGATACCTATTATTTTAAAGCTTTGAATAAATCTTCGATCACGAGTGTTTGCACTTTGCCCCAATACGTAAAAAAATGCTGCAAAACACCATTAAGGACTTTTTCAAGACTGCTTAAAAGAACTTTAGTCACCTTCATTTTGGTAATTCTATCAGGTCATCATAATACATACATACTATGACACAAATTCGAGTACGGATTACTCTATTTAATAATAGCTTTACTAATCTTTCAATAGCCCAGTAATATTCCATTTATACTCTGGTTACAATGTATATAAAAGTACTACGTTTGCATAAAGAAAATTTTGTTTACCTTGAGAGTTGTTTTGAAGACACATTAGGTGTAAAAAAAGTCACTTTTGAGAAATAAGGTATTAAAAGGAATTTAAAAGTTAAAATAAAGATAAGAGTTGAAATAATTTTTGAAGATAAGAATGTAACATCTTTCAAAGATTTTTCGAGAATGGTTTCAACCATCTAGAAATAAAAAAAGGGAATTTTCTGAGTTGAAAAAACTGCATAGTTAAACAACATTTCTCGGTAAAATTTGAGAACATATTACCGACCCTTTGCAAAATTGACGACAAACATTTTCATCGCCAAACGGCTATTGAGATAGCCAACCATATTGGGGGATGTCTTTCACTAATACTCAAGTGGAAGGCATCGAATATAGCGTTTTATATCAACTATACACAAGTAGAAGTGCATATAGTAAACGAACGACGGTTTACTATATTCCAAAATTATCGTAATTCCAAATTGCGTAATAATTATTGCAAATTGACAATACTACCGAGTTTTTGAGTCTAATTTATCACAAATTAGATTTTTCGATTACTTTAATGTCCAGGTTAAATGTGTGAGATGCATTAGTCACTTTTTCATCGCAAAAGGGCTTTTGGGATAGCCCGTCATATTGGATTTCTTCCACCTGTACTCAAGTGGACGGCATCAAATATAGCTATCTATCCCAATGCATGTGGCAAACGAAAGACGGATTACTATTATATAATCCAAAATAATCGCCGATTGAATAATAATTATTGTCAATTGGTGTTACTACTGTATTTTTGAGTCTAACCCTTCAAAAATTGATTCTATGATTATTTTAATCTCCAGCTTAAATATGTAGATGCATTAGTCGTAGATCAAAATCATTTCGCTCGATTTATTTTTCTTCTAGTGCGTTATGTGATTTGTAGGACCGCGTGAGGATAATCGGATTTGATTTAAATTCTCTAAAGACATTGCAATCAGACCTATAGAAACGTTGCAAAATATTCGTACTTACTAATATCCAGGGATATATTCATGAGTACATGACACCCGACAATACTTTGCAATGAAAACGTCGATCCTTTCGTAGAAGATTCTGGCACTTTGTCGAATTTTATCCACAGTTACCCTGAAATGAGAAAATGCCATTACTTCAAATGTTATAGGAGCATAATAAATATAATATATATAGAGCATAGTAAAAATATTTCTGTAAGGATATTTCTATGTAAGTGTAATGAATTGTTTACATTTTTTTAATGTCTATCTCAATAAGAGCTATTTTATTAATTTTTACAAATAAATTTACAAAATAAATCGGTAAATCTTCAGTTTATGGCCTTGAAAGTGGTATTAGTTTTGACCATACACACAAACACTACCCAACAATACAGGACCTACAATAATGGTGCAGTACATGTAATATATATATATTGAAACTTTGAGCTTCTACATGGCTTGTAGCTGCATATAACACATCTTAGCAGTTTTTAATTTGATGGATATACTTGTTGAACGCTGCCATAATTCCAATTCAATCTCGAGACTTCAACCGTTTCTCTCTTATTCAATAGAATTCGTTGAGAAAGGAAAGATGGGGACGGAGGCAGATTTTGGAATAAGAAAACGAATCCCGGAGTGCCAGGAATACTATTCGAAATAGCGGAAATGTATTCTAAGGGGAAAGAAGATGCATAAAGAAATTTTATCAGGATAAATTTTCCTCCGAGTTTTCTCGTTACGCCGCCCGTGCGAGCGAAAATGATGTGGTTCCACGCACAGAAAATCCAATCAAAAGAGAACACAGTCTGCTTAAGCATGTTGGCTTAAGTAGCACAAAGCAAAATTCGAAATAAAATGTTCGATTTGAGGAAAGAGATAGGAAAAATCTTCACACGCACCTGTGATATTCATATTCCGACACCCTTATGACATATGGATTCGCTCGAATTGCGTTAGTCGGAGCTGAAATATCGCTTTTAACGTTCTGATGGAAATGCTGGAGATATAAATTGAACACTAGAACTATAACGAACGATTTTTCATCTTTCCAATTGATGGGTTTAGAATCGATTCATCTGCATTCGTTGAATCTGGCGAGTGTGTTTATTTTTTATTGTTGTTTAGCTATTTTTCAATACGAGTGTTAGTGAGTAAAATGCTCTCTATTCTGGATTTAAATCATTATTAATTTCTGATATTAACAGAGCGCTGTAATAACCTAAAAAGCACACCAGTCTTTGAATCAACAGTTTCATTTAAGAATTATCGAGTTTCTACTTCTAGGCAATACCATTTTTTAATGATTCTGAAATCTATTGGTGGTTGTTTGAAAAGATATCTCGCCTTTGGAAAACTGACAAAATCTGGATGGACGAAATATTTGGTCATTAGAAGAAAACTAACTAGATCTTTATATTGCCATCATCAAGCAATCGGTTATAACTAGATGACAAGATATATCATTAGTAAGATGGAACAGAAATCCCGTCGATCCCCACTTTGAGGGTAAAATATAAAACTAACAGTTAGAAAATGAATTTTCCGACCAACCAAATGAATTGTTCTTCCGATCTGATAGCTAAGGTATTAACCTCTAGATCGGAAAGTTCCGGGAATTAATCCGGGTCAGTGCATGGATATTTGTAAGCGAATAGTAAGAGGTGGCTGGGGCACCTTAAACCTGTCGTGACCAAAAGTCCTCACGTTGGGTTGATGTGGACGTTTGGAAAGTGGGGTGCCAGCTCAGACGTTGCCTCGTCATTTGACAGTGGTGCATAAGTACGAGGTGTTGTCCTTTCCCTTAGTCAAAATCCGGCTGTGTTTCTCTTGTACGACGTTAATTAAAAAGTTACTACTTACATGTCTCGAATATAGGTTAGATAACTAATTTACTGTTGATTTACCATAAACTTTAAATGATAGAAATTGTGACGGCGCTTGGCAATATTTTTATGCCACTCAAGAACAGGGTTTTGTAGCAAAGTTTTGGCTGCATAGGGGCACCATTTTTTTTTTAAGTATCTTTTCCATACGAAATTTTCAGTTTATTTTCGACGTGAATACATATTTTAAATCGAAATAGTACCAGGGTATACATGAAAAGAAGAACTGGAAGAAACATATCATCGGCAAATATGGGATGCCTCGTAAGCGATTATTTCTCGAATGCGCCTAATTCTTGCGTACCATGGGTTTCGCAAAAAATAAGCGCATCGGTGAAGTGAGACCTCGTATTTGTCAGATCAACAAGATGGGAATATGCATAGTTCAAGAAAAAAAACGAACTGACTCTTTTGATTCGAGCACTATTCATACTAGAGCAAATTCAATGCTATAATTCACTAAGGAATAACGTCCTTTAGCAATTCCGGATCAGTGCATGGATATTTGTAAGAGAATGGTTTAGAGGCGGCTGGTGCAACTTAAATCTGTGGTTTTCGAAAGTCCTCACGTTGTGTTGGTATGGAAGTTTGGAGCGTGATCTGCCATCCCAGGTGTTGCCTCGTTATCTGACCGTGATTCAAAACGACGTGGTGTTGTCCTCGGATCTTTCCCTTAGGCGATGGATCCCGAACCGTCGTCAATTGCCCGTTGTGATGCTCTAGTACGACGTTAATTAATAATTACCAAATTTATTAGAAAATTAATTTAATTGTCATTAATAACTATTGAAAATTGACATCGGAGAATTTTAAAGCTATTAAATGTATAAAATAATCATTAAGTACTTTTTTAAAACGATTGATCCTTTCAAATTTTCTCTTTTTTATCACAAACACTTCTATTTAAATACTAACCCAACAACATTTATCTGTAATTGGTAGGTAGGAAGGAATTTTAATTTACTTCGCACAGGAGCCACACTATGGACTATTGGCGACGTTCCGGGATGAATCCTAACAGGAAAGTTCCGAGGACAACACCACGTAATTTTCAACCACGTTCAGATGATGAATTCACACCTGATATGACACACCCTACTCCAAACTTCCACACCACGTAAACATGAGGAAATTTGAAGCTACGGCAGAATTAACATACAACAGCCCCCTTTTTACACGATACCGTATCTGAAACTGCTATGTCGTGCAGAGATATATCGTCAAAACATCTTGATCGAGATTTCGACTAATGGAGGGTTAACTACCTTCCTTCAGATGGTTTTGATCCCTATGTGTGCCATAGATAAACGAATAACACAGAAAAGATGTCTCGAACCTTCAGGAACTTAATTTTTGAATTACTCTTCGAAGTAGCGCAGCTAAAGAGCCCGGTGGTGTTTCAAAAACCCTCGTCGCACAAAATAATGTCGCTGTCGTTACACATGTGACGGTAATACGAAGTAACAAGCGCCTGTCTCCGCCCTGCGACACGTTGACAAGTGGTGGGTGAGAGTGCGGTCCCATAAAAAGAACAGCCTATTCCGCCTCCCAGCGATAGCGCCTTTGAACCGGATATTGTGGCGAACGGAACGCTCCCAAAAGAATTGCTTCCTCTTTCATGCAGCGGAATATTAATTTTGCGCTGGCTCTTTATTTTTGGCGTGTAAATGGTGGAGTGAAAAACCGTTATTAAACCTGAATATTAAGAGAGCTGAATAATTATATTCCTTTTAAGTATTCTAACACACTATTTAAATATGAACTTTATATTATTTATTTGATCTGACTCTTCCCAGGGCATACAATGCACGTTTTGAGCGGTTGCGAGCAAAGGACTTTAAAGTTTACGAGATATTATGAAAATTGGTTTTATTCATACTACTCGGATTTACAAATACAAACATTGAGAGTCCAAACTTCTTGTCTATAGCGTAACCACAACAATCTATATATACACTACCATACAGTAATGGACCGGACGCAAGCGGATATGCATAAAATCCGACAACTTGTTTGGGGGTGTTTTTCGTGGTATGGCCTGGAACCTTTGCACGTTGTTCCTGATCAATTGAACTCCGACGCCTACATGAGCATTTTGGACAAACAGGTACTTCCTACGCTCTGGCCATTTTATGGAATGGACGAATGTTACTTCCAGAACGACAACGCTCCATGTCACGTTGCAGCCTCTGTAAAGCAGTGGTATCAACATATTGATGTAAAACAGATCTTCCCTGGCCTGCACAGAGTCCCGATCTAAACCCCATAGAACATTTGTGAGACGCGTTAGAGCTCCGCTTACGAACAAGGGATCCACGTCCGAAATCTACAGATGAGCTGGCGACATTCTTGCAGCGGGAATGGACACAAATACCCATAGCTGTGAATCAAATCTTGTTGAAAGTCTACCCAGAAGGGTTTCTAGTGTCATTACAGCAGGTGGGGGACCATCCCTCTATTAAAGCATGTATTATTTTCCTTATACCATCACATCTTGCTGTCCTGTCCATTATTGTAGTGTAGTGTACATATTGTCGTTAAGAGTCATATAAGGATACATATAATAAGAGTCACATAATATTAAATAATAATTCACGATGTAGCAGTTGAAAGAGTAACGGACTAGCAATCCAAGGTTTGCAAGTTCAAATCAAGCCAAAGACCATTATGTACAAAGGGGGTTGGTGCCCGTTAAATCTGTCGTGGCCTCAAATGTCCTCACGTTGGCGTGGTGTGATAGTTTGGAGAGTGGGATGCCAGCTTAGGCGTTACCTAGATATTTGACCCTGGTTCGAAATTACGTTGTGTTGTCCTCGAATATTTCCCTTCGGGTGTTGATCCCGGACCGTCGCCAATAGCCCCTTGTGTTATTCTAGGGCTACGTTAGTTTTAAAAGTTCCTATGCACGTAATAATTTACGTGTTTCACATCATCATCATGTCGCTCTAAACGTAAAGTCATTTGCTAGAGGTGGGCGAGACCTATTCAAATACACATGGAGGTAGGTGTGTAGTTGAATTTACTTCGCCCTGGAGAAACACCGTGTCTTATTGGCCATAAGTGCGCGATCAATTCTGAAGTGATAGATCCGAGAACAAAAACCTTATAGTTTTGAACCCCGGTCAAATGACAAAATCAACACCAGAGCTGTCACCCCCCCCTGTCCAAATTTGCACACCATGCAAAAGTGAGGACATTTAAAGTCATGGCAGATTTAACAGGCAATATACCCTATGTACACGGCGCTCTTTGGTTTGGATCGAGTCTTGAACTCTCAACCCTCCGAAACCTAACCTAACCTAAGTGAAATACCGGATCCTGCCTGTAGGATACTTTTGTACTTTTACTACAAATTTTCACCAAAAATAAATGTCTGCGTTATTTTTAAACTTGTATGAGGAGTATAATTTTGTATGTAGAAAAGCTGTTTATATAATGTTTACAGTAGATGATACACTTTCTCTATGGTGTATTTGAAATCATTCATAAGTACCGCTCTCTATATCACTCTGATTTTTGGTTACCAATAGCCATTTGTATTTTTACAATGCGACGTTAATAAAATACCTACTTACGAACCCAACTCTGAGTTTGGAGGGATAGTAGGGGAGAGTGTTGTTACTAAGGTACAGTCATACCTTGGGACAGTTGATTTAAATAATAGAATATAAGGGGATTTTGTTTGAACAGGTTGGTAACACTGGGCTAGGATGCCTGGATAGAGGGACAATAGGGATTGATATGTGTTACATAATTTTCATATAAGTGATTCAATTGATTTACTTTTATTATTACTAGCCAATGCGTGGCTAGCACTGCCTTGTCCGTGACAGTTCTTTTTGTGGGGTCAGGTATGACAACTGATCGCTAACACCTGGTGATAGCTACGAATTCCCATTTGGTTTGCGAAGCAACCAATGTTGGAAAGGAAATTCGTTGCCTATTGGATAACAGCCATCACGTCTTTGTCCGTGGTGTTGCATTGCTTCGCAAACCAAATGGGAATTTGTAGCCTATTGGATAACAGCCATGACGGGTTTGTCCGTGGTGTTGCATTGCTTCGCAAACCAAATGGGAATTTGTAGCCTATTGGATAACAGCCATGACGGGTTTGTCCGTGGTGTTGCATTGCTTCGCAAACCAAATGGGAATTTGTAGCCTATTGGATAACAGCCATGACGGGTTTGTCCGTGGTGTTGCATTGCTTCGTAAACCAAATGGGAATTTGTAGCCTATTGGATAACAGCAATCACGGCTTTGTCCGCGGTGTTGGATTGCTTCGCAAACCAAATGGGAATTTGTAGCCTGTTGGATAACAGCCATGACGGGTTTGTCCGCGGTGTTGGATTGCTTCGCAAACCAAATGGGAATTTGTAGCCTGTTGGATAACAGCCATGACGGGTTTGTCCGTGGTGTTGGATTGCTTCGTAAACCAAATGGGAATTTGTAGCCTGTTGGATAACAGCCATGACGGGTTTGTCCGCGGTGTTGGATTACTTCCCAAACCAAATGGGAATTCGTAGTCTGTTGTATAACAGCCATCACGGCGCTGTCCTTGGTGGCCTCGTCATTGTCACCCGGCAATTAATTTTCAACAAGAAAATAATGCCCAGCCGCACACGGCACGTGTTGCTATGAATTATCTTCAAGCTTTCCCAACACTTCCTTTCCCAGTTAGGTCTCCTGGTCTCTCTTCCATAGAGAAATTTTGGGACGTTATGGAAAGGCGATTGCAACCATCCCTTAATGTTGCCCATTTAGCTCGACAGTTAGAGACGCCTAGAAATTCCGCCGGACCCACACCATCCGGGAACTTTTTCAGTCTATGCCACGCCGGGTGACACATCCAGGTCAGATAGGTACCAACGCGTAATTGTCTTCCTCCCTTTGCAACGGTCAAACTCTGAAATAAATCATTCAATTGTTTCTGAAATTTTAATCGTTTGTTTTTCCGTGTCTGTTCTTCACATCCATTCATTTTTATCGTAAACGGGAAAACTCCTTCTTGGTGCGTCGATTTTTTTTTGTTATGGAGTGTATTTGTATCAGAGTACTTCTAAGAATGTGAAATCGAACCCTCTTTTTTACCAATCCTCTGGGATAGGAATCCGGTTGGAGATAGAGATTCGAAAAAAGGAATGTACTTTTAAGTAGTTGATCATGATCAATAAGTCTACTTTAACTGAAAGTAACCAAAATATATCTGTAAATTTTTTTTTTCATGTGCAGTATTCATTGATGGAAAGAGTTTCTGGTCACCTTTAAAAGTATCTCAGTAAAGCACCAAACGGCTGCTTGTCGCAATTTGCCCAGTACAACCTTTTCAATGCTTGCGAGGTTCCATTCTGGCATTTCAAAATGTTGATATTCTTTGAAATCCTTTCACACCTGTACAAATTGTAGCTTATTACATGCCCCTTCCTCACACATCCTGAATCGCCTTGGAATTACACATGAAAATATTTTAAGAACCCATCTGCGGTTGCCCCCCAAACATTTTATGCAAACTAAATGACTTAATGAAATTACTTTTTACACTGGGTATGTAGGAGGTGTTCCAATAAGCGTCACACTGGACCAATACTACGGGCTATTTACGAGGGTCTGGGTTCAATCCCGAAAGGAAAAATTCGAGGTAATGGTAATGGTAATTTTAGTTAACGTCGTACTAGAGCAACACAATGGGCTATTGACGACGGTCCGGGATCAGTCCCTTGAGGGAAAGATCCGAGGACAACACCTCGTAATTTTGAACCACGGTCAGATGACGAGGCAACACCTTACCTAGCACCCCACTCTCCAAACTTCAACACCAAGCCAATGTGAGGACATTCGAAGCCCTGACAGAATTAACGAGCACCAGTTTCCTTTTAACACGACAGTCTTTAGTTGGATTCGAACTCTCAACCCTCTGATTGCTAATCCTTTACTTTTCGAAGTGGTCTATGGTGGCTCTTTTAAAATTAGAATAAGAAGGAAGAAAACTTACAATAAATTAGCATATATGTCGTACTAAAACTAATGCGTTGAGGTAAGGATTTAATAAAAAGCTAATTTATTAACACTTAATGTGTCACCAAATTTTTAATACATTAGTCACGAAGTGTGGACACCGGATTCTAATGTCCGTGCTATGTATAAGTTGAATCCAGATGAATCCAGAGTAAAGTATTTGTGCATGAATCAGAGCGCACGAAAGTTGCACAATCAGCTAGCTCATCTGAGGGCTAATTTAAGGAATTCTGAGGCATGCATTGCTATTGGGTTAATATCATATTTTACGCATAGTATCTTAACGGGATGTATAAGAATTATATAGAAATGAGAAAAAGTTTTACTGGTACAAACACAATTAAACAGTCATAGCAAGAAACCATTCGAAGCTGGAATGATTCGATGTCCCCATTCCCTGATTGGCTTCTTTGGATAAAAGTCAAGGACGTTAAAATAAATTTTGTTTTCTTAAACATGTTTAACTTAAATATCGTCGGTAAAAATTTCATCGAATTTTTATTTTTGCCATCCAATTTTTCCGAATTTAAATATTTTCTTTCTCAGGCGGTGTAGGGATATTGGCCTTATATAGACCCTACCCCACTGATGATTTCTTATATGTACACTTAAGTCAGATTCAATCGCAGTTTATCCATCTGAGACAAAGTACACGTCGTCATGGCAACCCAAATCTTATTTCTGTATTCCTCCAGCTCCTACAGGTTTGTGAGAAGAAAAAAAAACTATGAGCAATCTGGGGACGGATCACTGAAATATTGATCGCCATGACAAGGAAATACGATTGATTCCCCCAAAAGACACCACGTGTTGGAATGTGTTTTGTAAACCATTCTAAAGGAAGAGCGGTTCATTAGGAATTTGTATGCGGAACAAAATGAAGAGAGTTGGACAATTGTAAATAATGGTTATAAAGAGAGTTGAATTAGAATAGCATTAAATTAATTACTTTATAGTTTAGAATATGCAAAGATTGTTCGGGAATTTTTGAACGATTCTAATGCACTGAAGATCAAGTTTTTTATGTGCAGTTGTTGTGTATTAAATGTTCTGTTTGAAAGCCCTAATTTTTAACAATCTTTCTAAACCTTAATTTCCATAATAATAATAATGACTTTTGTAATATCGATGAGGTATTTTGTTCCATTCTTCTTCCACAGTTTTCTGAAGTTCTTGAATTGTTTTTGGACGATAATGCTCTTTTTAAAAGTCAAAAAGCACAAAAGTTCATGGGTGAGACATCGGGAGATTTAGCAGGAATATCAGTAAATCATATTGACATGTTTCCAGTTTCCTGTTCCATTTTGTCAAGGAATTTAATAGTGGATTTAGATGTGTGGCTGCTTTATCATCCTGATGCAGTTCTACTGACTGTTGGCACTGTGGGTAAAGATGTACGGTATTTCTTTTTGAATATTGGGGATATATTATGGAGTTGATTTTTGCATTTTTTCCAATATCCTCTTTACTTTTATTTTTCCATTATATACAAAACCGGCAGCAATCATAAATCATTTAGAGAAAAAATTTTTAGATTCTTTGAACCACGATTTAAAATTTTTCTATTTTATGATAGTATTTTTTCTAGCAATCATTTGGATACACCCACGCCTCGTTTATTGTCACAACATTTTTCGATCTTTCTCTTGTTTAGTGCTTTTAATTCAGAATTCTGCAGCGTGTTCTGCGTTCTGCAATATTTTGGTGAAATAGACGATAAATATTATATATTTTGATCTTTTTAAGATTAAAATCACTCTTAATTATTTTATTTACAGTTGAAACTGTACATTTTAATGACTTACAATAGTTCTCTTATTACAGATTCTCTTTTAAAATTAAAGATTTTGCCTTACAAGTATTATCAGAAATTCCTTTCTTTTTTTTAATACATATTTGGAAGTATTTTTCCATTTTTACGATTTTTTTCCTTTCTTATTGATAATATTACTTCTAATGCCTTTAAATATTGAAAAACCATGACTTTTGCCGCGTTTTTGAATAATTGAATAAGCATAATTATCTTCGGAAACAGCGAAAACATAATCTTCTATCCATGTCTAATTAAAAGCAACATTTTGAGAGTAAACAAAACTCTGAGTTAGCAGACGTTATTCTAACGCAAAGTTATTCTTTAACTATTGAACTGCAACAAATATAAAATTCTTTTGTAGCATACTATTTCTTTACAGCTCATCAAAATCATTCAAAAAATGTTCGAACAGTCTCTGTCTAACTTAATCTAAAACAAAAAAAAACAAAAACAAAAAAAACGCGTGTGTACATATCACATCCCGGCAAAAAAAAAAGTGACACAGGTCAAAGCATAAAAATTTTGATGTTTGTCATTGAAAAATATGTATGAGTTAACCCCTGAGTGTTACAATACTATTCTGTAGAATATAATCGAAGTTAACGCCATAAATACTGACCTAAAATGTAAAAGAATCTTATACTATTTCAATATAAGTTTTATAGTGTGCTGTTCGTTGGTGTGCAATTAATACAACATGAATTAGAACACAATAATTTATTCCACAAGACGAAGAGAGACACAAGACGAACAACAACCGAAAGGGAAAAATTAAGAAGTAAGAATATTGATACGCGCTCCGTTCGCAATGCTTCGCGCATGCGCATTACAAACTTGCGCCGAGAGAGAAAGAGAGCGATATTACGCGAATCGTCTGCTTCTGACAAGAACAACGAATTTCAATTCGTACTCTCCACAATAGTATTCTTTAAGTTGATCTTTCTCAAATTCTGAAATTTCGAGCTGTGTCACTTTTCTTGCCGGGGTGTGATATGCGTAGAGGGCTTTAAGAATTTAGCTTTATATCCAAGGGGATATTAACTCAGAAATGTTTCGCAGCATCTGGGCTATACTTACTTAACCCTTCAAGTACGAGGGAGTATCAATAAGTAACACACATAATGTAAAAATAATAATAATAAAAGCAATAATTGACAATATGAAACAGAAATGATAGTATTACCCATTTATTACTTTTCCACATAATTTCCATGCATGTGGAGGCATTTTTCCCAACGATGGATCAGTTTGAAAATCCCGGTCTTATAGAACTTTGTCGGCTGCGAGAAGAGCCACCTTCACACTGACCGTTTGAGTGCCGTCGTCAGAGTCAAACTTCTTACCGTCAAGGTTCTTTTTTTGGGTCCAAACAGATTGAAATTGGAGAGTGCGAGGTCCAGGCTGTATGGACGGTGCTCCAAGACTACCCAGCCGAAACCCTTCACTTTTGCAAGAACTAGGGGAGACACATGCGGACGAGCAATGTCGTGCAGCAGTCGAATGTGTTGGTTTGTCGCACTGCGCTTTGAACCCATAAAGAAGTTTGACTTTGACAACGGCACGAAACGGTCCGTGCGAAGGTGGCTCTTCTCGCAGCCGAAGGAGTTCTGTGAGACCGGGATTTTCAAACTGATCCATCGTTGGGAAAAATGCCTCAACAGGCATGGAAATTATGTGGAAAAGAAATAAATGGGTAATACTTTCATTTCTGTTTCCTATTGTCATTAATTGCTTTTATTATTATTATTTTTTACATTATGTGCGTTACTTATTGCTACTCCCTCGTATTTTCGAAGAACTATCTCATCCATCACGATTTGACCAATTTTACTAATGCTGAGAAGTCTCGTCATCAAGATATCGATTCTTTGCTGATCATAAGACCAAGATATTGTCGAGATAGCCACAAGAAGAGTTAACAGAAGAATGTACATCCGGGAACTCTGTAACACCACGTTTTCTTTCCGAATATTTCATTTATTGTGATTTGTGGGCTTCTAAGAATGTGGAATCGAAGCCCTGTTTCTGACCAATCACCTGGAATTGAAATGAAATCTGGGCACAGATGTTAGTAGAAAGTAATCCGCTTTAATTCGTAAGTCGGGTTAAATCAATCTGATGGTAGTTATATTTACTTCTCATTTTTCTTCTAATTACGAGATAAATTGTTCATCAAGATGTGGTCAGATTTCTTATTATCTGACGAGATATATCATTCACTAAGATCTGGTTAGCTTGCTTCTAATGACGAGATTTATCGTTCATATATATCTGGTCATTCGATCTAATGACCTCGTTGAAATAACCACCAGGAAGGTCAAGAGAAAAATATACGACCTGTAAAACTACAATTTCTTTGATAATACACAGTCCAGTCACATTAATGTGACCACCTGTCAAAAGCCAGAATAACCACCTTTAGCAGAGCGGACCGCTGAGAGACGTGCAGGAAGAGAATCAATTAGGTTTCTGATGATGAGTGCACCCAGTGAATGCCAGGAAAACATTCCCCAAACCATAATGCACCCTCCTCCAGTCTGGATCCTTCCGGCAATTGTTGCAGTGTGTTTGCTTTCAGACGTTTCACGCCGTATACGCCAACGTCCATCTGACCGATGGAGCATAAAACGTGCTTCGTCGGAAAAAGCCACCTATCGCCACTCTGTGGACGTCCAGTTGCGGTACTGGCGTGCAAATTCCAGCCTTGGTCGCCGATGAACAGCAACCAGCATAGGTGCATTAACCAGGCGTCTGCTGCGGAGGCCCATGCGCAGCAACGTTCGCTGAACCGTTGTTGGGGATACACTCTTGGTAGCCCCTTGGTTCATCTGGGCGGTGAGTTGCTCAACAGTTGCACGTCTATTCGCCCGAACCCATCTCCGTAGCCTTCGTTCGCGTCTGTCATATATAGCCCGTGGTACACCACATGTGCCACGCCGCTGATTTTGGATAGTGCCATTTTGCCATGCACGGTATGTTTTTACCACGGCGGTACGCGAATAGTTCACAAAATTAGCCGTATCCGAAATGCTTCCACCCTTGGCCCGAAAGCCAATAATCATGCCCTTTTGGACGTCGGATAAATCGCTACGCTTCTGCATTACACCAACGATTGAAATGCTTTCCGATGCCCTAGGACATCCTTTATATACACTCCATTGTAATGTGCTGCCACCTGCCTTTTGTGATTGGTTATTTCACGTTGACGTCGAAAGTAGGTGGTGGTCACATTAATGTGACTGGACTGTGTATTTGATTCATAGTGATTTATACTTCTACTAATGGTGGAATCTAAATGATTTGTCAATCATTTGAGATTAAAATCCGGTACGTGCATCGAATATTCGTTGGGAGAAATGGACTTTAATTATCCCAGGTCCTAGTCTGTTTAGTCCTCATTAAAAGAAAATAATACTAGACTCTTCGGTCACTTCATTTATAGAGACTCGAGCGTGCACTTTCGCAAAATCTGTAAAACTGGTTTATCCTTGTATGCAGTGTTAATGTAAGGAAGTACTGAGTGACATTTAAAAATATATTATCTCATTTTTCTCCCTTTGTATATGCACACGAATGTAGCAGGTAATAGATAAAATGGTAAATTGTAATAATAAATAGAATACCACCTCGTTATGTTTCGAATTGATGAATTGCTCATTCGACTTTCTATCTTAATTTTACATGTAGTCCGATGAATTCAAAGTTTCCAAGAAGATGATGAAATCTTAATGAACCGGCCTATCAGCTTAGAGCAGGAAAACTTTTTTTACTGTACAACTATTTGAAGACTAATTATTAACTTTTAAGTTACAAACTATATTAATCATAAATTTTGATAGTTTTATATATCTTTAACCCTCTATGAGGTTTGAGCAAGATTTCTGGTCCATCGAGGTCGTGTCAGTTTTGCAAATGAAGAGCTATCTCGTCATCAGGATATTTCCGATTTTTCACTAAGACGAGATCAAGTTTCGGTCAGTTTTCTCCAAATGACGAAATACCCCGATGAAGCAACCACGAGGAGAACTAAAGTTGATTTATATACGAATAGGAATCTCTCATCATGGAAATGAGCATTTAGTATTTCCAAAATAATGTAAGTTAATGAGCTTCCTTAAACTGACGACAAAATGACTGTAACGTTCCAAACACGTAGAAAATGTCATTTTTGACCAAAACTTCCAAAATAACTTTTGATTTTATTTGACTTTCCAAAATATATTTAATTTTTTTTCTCCGAGATAATTAGTGGCAGAGATATTAAGATTTTAATCAAGGCTTGAAAACCGGAAGTAGTTATGAAAAACACCGAATGTGGACGTTAAAAACCAAACACCTGTCAAAATTTAAATTTTAAATTTACTTTTTTTGCAAATATAATTTTAGAAAGTTTTCTTAAATGTTTAAATAGTTTTTCTTTTGGAAATATTGTGAAACTTTTTAAAGAGAAGTGAAAAAAATAATTGTTTACGCAAACAGTTGTCGTGCGGTCTATATATGGCCCAATTGGGGATGCCATTGCCCCGGAGGGTTGGACTTCTTCATACATGACACATCCGTTTTACTGGAAGGTCCCTTTCACACATCCATTCACTCACACCTATCGTAATTTAGAACCCAAACAAAGGCCGATAACCCCTGATCAGGTACCCCCAGAGGTATTGATTGGGTATGGGAACATGGGGGACTTTGTGACCACGACCTATTCAACGTGCACCAGCCACCATTAGCGAACACGACGGTCTTTAGCCAGGTCCAAGTGCCGATCTCGCAACCATCAGAATTGCAGGCTCCGCCGAGGACAGAACCTACAACGCTTCCTATGCGAGCCCTACGCTCTACTGACTGAGGTACCGCGGCTCGTATTATTTCCTTTATACCATCATATCTTCCTGTCCGGTTCATTGTTGTAAGTTAGTGTATTCCCAGGGGTCATTGCGTGGAATTGTTTTCAATGTCACTTTTAGGTTCTTCCATCATCGCAGTTTTCTTAATTTTTACTTTGCGTGTTGTGGAAGTTTGGAAACTATTTTTTTACTCTAAGTTAATATTTATACCTTATTTCCTCAATTCAGATGTTATAACACAAAACGCTATAGATGGATTCTTTTAAAACTCGGATAACTTGCTGTTTATAATGTTGTCTAGGGAATGAACTAAAATAATTATGCTGAGTAGAACCGTTTTTAAATTCTAGCGATTTATTTAATCAATACGACTGTAAAACTATCAAAAATCTTGTATTCATTTTTAAATCGCTTGCAAAATTTTTGTTTATTTAAATTTCCTTTTGACTTTAGATCATTCCCTATAAACATGCACGCAGTTTATTTTGGTAGCATCATTTTTCAAATGGGTTGAATAGATTTTCGTGTAGCATATTTGAAGTTTTTTACAAATTTCTTTAAAATTCCATACATAATCATCATTTTTATAAAATTATTATTACATATTTTTAAATTATTTAGAGCCCAATGCTATTGGTTAATAACACTAAACATAAAATATCATTAAAAAGTTTCTTACCATATTTAAAAAAAAGTGTCTCGAACGTGTCCGGATACCTTAAACTGACGATGATTGTAAGATTAAAAGAACGATTTAAGTGGAGATTCTCTTTTTCTTTTCAATAATATTACAGATTTTGGGATGACTTTTTTAAATGACGAAATTATGCAATTAAATTATTACAAACTTTCAAATTATTTTTACCTGTATTTATTGCCGTTACAAGTATTCACGAAAAGAAGTTTAATCGTTTTATTTAAGAAATACGGCATACCTCCTCGACCATGACGGCGAGCAAAGTTCAGTAGTCTTTGGTTGGCATAATTTCTTAGTGATCTTAATGAAAAACGTTGAATAGCGTTTTACTTTATAAGCATGTGACTATCGTTTGATGAAGTAAAGTTTTTTTGACGTTCTGGAAATGACGACTTGTCAAATCCAAATAATCGATAGAACCGAAATTTGACTGAGTTTGTTTTGCTATAAATAGAAAAACGTAACCTATCGCTATTCTTGGGTATTAAACGGTATAAACATGTTTGTTCGACAAACAGTAAAAAAGTTCAAGTCCACCAATCAAATAGTTTTATATGTAGATATGCCAACCACTCTCAGAAAAGCTGTTTCGTGAAAAACGGTTAAAAAGTTTTTGGTACCATTTAAGGTATCCGGACACGTTTGGGACCATTCATTTTTTTAAATGTGGTATAGAAACATTTTAATGATACTTTTATGTTAAATGTTATTAAACAATAGCATTAGGTAGTAAGTATTTAAAATGTATATTAAAAATTTTGCAAAAATGATAATTTTGTGTGAAATGTTTTAAAGAAATTTGTCAAACAATTCAAATGTCCTATATAAAAATATATTCATCAAATATCAAAAATGATGCTACCAAAATAAATCGCCATAGTTTAAACACTTTTCAACTCAGCATAGTTATTTTCTAGTTCATTCTCTATACAACATTATAAAGAACAAGTTCTCAAAATTTTTCAAGAATCCATCAATAGCTTTTTGTGTTGTATTCATTGAAGTGATTAAATAATGCATGAAAATTAATTTAGAATTAAAAAATAGTTAAAAGTCTATCGTTTGATCTTGCTTTCACTGTTTGTGTAAACAATTTGTGTCTCCTATTCTCTTTTAAAATGTTCACACTGTTTCCAAAAGAGAAACCATTTAAACATTTTAAAAACATTTCTAAAATTACGTTTTCAAAAATAGTTAGTTTTAAATTTAAATTTTGACAAGCTTCTGGTAACGGCCATTTCCGATTTTCCGGCCTTTTTTTTAAATCTTCATCTCTCAGCAACTAATTAGCTTAGCGAAAAGATCGATTATATTTGGAAAGTCAAATAAACACTCTATCAAATAAGATCAAGACCTTTTTTTTGGAACTTTTGGTCAAAAATGACATTTTTAACGTGTTCGGATACTTTAATGGAAGTATATTTAGTGCTTACAGTATTTTACTTCTAATCTACTAAAACACTGCCATACAGTGCTGCATATGAGTGTAGATAGTTGCATCTCTCCCTCCCTCTCTCTCTCTCTCTCTCTCTCTGTATATATATATATATATATATATATATATATATATATATATATATATATATATATATATATATATATATATATATATATATATATATATATATATATATATATATATACTTATATCATTCAAATACGTAATTTAATGAAAGATCAAAATAAAAATAAAAATCATATGTATTAAACCCCAGAAAATGAAAGTTAGAAGAAAAGTTAAAACTAACCATGCTAGCGCGCTGAAAGCTGCAGACATAGCATGGCAAGGAATATATTTTTCTTAAACAAGAGGAAATTCACAAAATAAAAACCAAAGTTGCGGCATTTGATGCGATCTTCTGGCTTTGTGTTGCCGGTCTCCCGACTGCTGCTGCAGGTTTGATTTAAATTTTATTATTCGAATTTTTTTCGTATTTTTGTTTTTAATGGTGTTTGGGGGAGTATATGAGCAATTTCTTAGCATTTTGTGGCTCATATTCGTAGAAAACACCATTTTGTGTTGTATGGATCAGGCTCCTCCCTGATGACGCCCTGATCCACCAACACTTTTCGTTTTCAATAAATTCCTTTTGGTTTTTATTTTGTGAATTTCCTCTTGTTTAAGAAATATATATATATATATATATAATTAAAATACCACTCACTCATTAACTCACTGACTGACTCATCACTGTATCTCAAGAACTACAAGTCCTAGGAAGCTGCAATTTTGCAGGGTGATTCTTCTTATACCGTAGGGGTGCACTACGAAAGGATTTTGAAATATTCGAATCCTAAGAGGTATAAAATTGGCCTAAGCCAAAAGCAATTTGAAATCGCCATACAAATAACATAAGTATAAAATGATTGCTGTACGCATCTCAGATTGCTTTACTCGGACCGTCGCCAATATAATGTTGTGTTTTTACAGTGGGACGTTAACTATATACATATCTATCTCAGCTGACTAGATGTACAGCCGCTAATAAAAGTCAAACCACCCCCTCTGAACTCGTGCATCGTTCACAGCAGTGCAAACTGTGACTCTGCAACTCTAGTTGCAAACGTAACTTTCTGTCACCGGCCCTCACACCACTTGCGCTCTCCGGAGGACGAAATCAAATAAAGTCGAGAGCACTTCGAATGAAATCTCAAACAAAACGACGGCCTTCCGTCCTTTTGAATCTCCTAATCAGGAAAGAAAAATGCACGACGCCAGTTTTCATTCGAAAACGAGGCTGGAATTTTAATTAAGCCTATCTCCTTTCAAATATCAAACGTCAGGTAGTCAGGGAGATTCCGGGGATGATCAGGCAGCCTTATTGCTTCTCAACTCGAACTGCATTTTTCTCCTATTTTTACAGATCTCCGTGTTGTTCCCGACTTCCTTCATTAGTTTAGGGATTTGTAAGTGTTCGAATGCGCTAGTGTCAGATTCAATGCGATCCCTTGCTGTTCGAGATGCGTTCCCGATGGCTTAATCATCGGTTCAAATACCTCAGAAACAGTTTAATGAGTCCTTAATGAAAGAGCTGGTTGCCTCAGTTGGTTCCAGAGTGGTACATTGCGCGAACGACACATTGTATTAGTCGCTATCTCGAGTGTTTCTGATACAGAAGATTGCTCAATTAAAGAGGCACATCCCCAAATTGGCACATAAAAGTTGATAAATGAGCAATGACCATTCTTGATTGGGTGATATTGGATTATCATTGTTCATTCAACGGCTTTTAGGCACCATTTTGGTGATGCGGCTCTTTGAAGAGAGTGATATTTGTTTATTCTTAAACAGGGTAAATACATTCCTAGTAATTTATTGCATAAAATATGACAGTTATCGTACCTTATGAAAAAAATTTTATTTAGAATGGTAGACTTAATCCTACTGACTAAAATGTCGATGTAAGAGCGGCGGTAGCTCAGTCAGTAGAGCGTCGGACTCGCATCAGAAGGGTTGTGGGTTCTGTCCTCAGCGGAGCCTGCAATTCTGATGATTGCGAGATCGGCGATTAGACCTGGCTAAAGACCGTCGTGTTCACTAATGGTGACTGGGGAACGTTAAATAGGTCGTGGTCACAAAGTCCCCCATGTTCCCACACCAAATCAATACCTCTGGGGGGTACCTGATCAGGGGGTTATCGGCCTCTGATTGGGATCTAAATTACGATATGTGTGAGTGAATGGATATGTGAAAGGGACCTTCCTGTAAAACGGATGTGTCACGTATGTCGAGCAAAGACGGACTTCCTCCCAATGGGGCTCAATAAGATGGAAAGCGCACCCCCCTCGCCTCTTGCCGTCTTCGACGGGACTGGCACTCCTCCCGTCTGCCAGTGTAGGCATAAGAAAGAACAAGATGTTAAACAAAATGTTTTCACCAATGTACTTATAACGGTTTAGAACCCAAATGTGTTTGGATAATGCATAAATTCTCTAAGGTAACTGGGATTTCATATCAATACGTAAGTATTTTAATTTATGGTTAAATTTTAATGGTTTTCCTACTATTCTAAATTATTTTACGTCTTACATACATTTAAAATTTGTTTAAAAAAACTCAGTTTTGCATACATCACAAAATTGTCTGTCAGTACACATATTTTTTTAGACTCAAAACGTTTTATTTAATTTACAATAATTAACAACTCAATTGTGTCCTTTTTTTACAAAAAGTGTGCACAATTTAATTATATTTCAAAATAAATCCATATAATCCCATTATCTCCTCGCCGTTGTCTCGATGAGATATCTCGTCATTATAAAAATATTGAGATCATATCAAGGTGTCCAGACATAACGTCATATGAAAAAAAATTGAACATATCTGGATCTCTTCATCATCAAAGTATCGGCGATATATTGATAACGAGATATTCCGTCAGGATTGCACACAGAAGATTTATGAATACTGTAGCTGAAAGTTGAACAAGACACAATCAAGCATGTTACACCCATCCTTGTACTTACAACTTTGCATCTCCGAAAAGAGAGCAATTAGGGATAATCCGGTTGGTAGAGTTACGGATCGACAACCTGAAGATTGTGAGTTCAGAACGCTATTCAATCAAAGATCGTCGTGTAAGTGGGGGCTGGTGTATATTAAATTTGTCATAGCCTCAAATGTCCTCCCTTTTGGCGTGGTGTGGAAGTTTGGAGAGTGGTTTCCCAGCTCTAGTGTACATCGCTCTGACTGTGAAAAGGCGTTAAATTCTTGTTGGTGTAAATAAGCTCATTTCTGGAGTTGTTAATATGTTATAGTAAAGCAAGTTTGATCCATTCTGATGTTATATTTACATGATTACATACGCAAAACTGGCGTTTGGTACAAACAAATTGCCAGACCTTCTTGGATTGATTTCGGACCGTCACACATAGCCCGTTGTGTTGCTCCAGTGTGGTATTAATTAAAATTAACAAAATAACATACTCATATTGGATCAAAAAATAGTAATACACCAGATAAAAACTACTTTTTATCCATTAATCAACGTTTCGTTTAAATTTACATTATTATTGATAGTATTAGTTTTCAAATGCGTGTCAACTTACCTCTAGCCTGAAAAGTAGAGAGGGTTAACTGACATGGTCTTCTTCAAAAGTGCTTATTATGGCTATTATAATCCTAAACAAGCACCACTTATATATTTTGGTAGTACCAATAATGTAAGATGAAAAAAACTTTTATACTACCCACCGATTAAAACGCACCGAACAACAAAATTCGCTTATAAATTCGACTCCAAGTCAGCCCCTTTGGAATGACGATGAGAAAACGCTCTCCGAGTTCCTAAAAAGGGAATTATTCTTATTTTAGAAGCACTTTAAGTGCTCGATTAGGTGGCTGCCGCCCTATAAAATTCGGCACGGTCTATAGAGCCATTTATTTATTCATTAAAGTCGACTTCGCGGCTGCTTTTCCTGCCGAAGTGCACGGAACAGATCGATCGGAATGAATAAAACAGGTGTCTGGTGTTGAGGCTTGTTTTTATGGCATGGATTAGGGAAGTGCGAGGTGATTTCAGTGGAAACGAATAGTTTTATAACGGCTATTAAATTAGAAGGAATAGTTTAGGATGGAATTGTATGATTTTAAGGATTATGTAATTGTTGGAGTCAAACTACGAAATATATATATATATATATATATATATATATATATATATATATATATATATATATATATATATATATATATACCTACTTTCGACGTCAACGTGAAATAACCAATCACAAAAGGCAGGTGGCAGCACATTGCAGTGGAGTGTATATAAAGGATGTCCTAGGGCATCGGAAAGCATTTCAATCGTTGACGTAATGCAGAAACGTAGCGATTTATCCGACGTCCAAAAGGGCATGATTATTGGCTTTCGGGCCAAGGGTGGAAGCATTTCGGAAACGGCTAATTTTGTGAACTTTTCGCGTGCCCCCGTGGTAAAAGTATACCGTGCACGGCAAAATGGCACTATCCAAAATCAGCGGCGAGGCACATGTGGTGCACCACGGGCTATAGATGACAGAGGCGAACGAAGGCTACGGAGATGCGTTCGGGTAAATAGACGTGCAACTGTTGAGCAACTGACCGCCCAGATGAACCAAGGGGCTACCAAGAGTGTATCTTCAACAACAGTTCAGCGAACGTTGCTGTGCATGGGCCTCCGCAGCAGACGCCTGGTTAATGCACCTATGCTGGTTGCTGTTCATTGGCGACGAAGGCTGGAATTTGCACGCCAGTAACGCAACTGGACGTCCACAGAATGGCGACAGGTGGCTTTTTTCCGATTAATCACGTTTTATGCTCCATCGGACAGATGGGCGTTGACGTATACGGCGTGAAACGTCTGAAAGTAAACATCCTGCAACAATTGCCGGAAGGATCCAGGCTGGAGGAGGGAGCATTATGGTTCGGGGAATGTTTTCCTGGCATTCACTGGGTACACTCATCATTGTGGGAAGGCATGATGGATCAGCACAAGTACGCTTCTGTCCTTGCGGACCATGTCCATCCCTACGTACGAATTACTTTTCCTCAGAATGATGTTGGATGTAGGGGGTGTATATACAAATCCACACCTTTTGATCAATCCACACCATATTTGGTACACAAATACTATAGAACACATTGGTAAACTTGGTATATTTCTTCCCTGTCTTCAGACCAATCTGTAGCCATGAAAATTCACCAGGTTGTCCTAATAAAGCCCCTCGAAACCCCCAATATAAAAATCAAAAGTTTGTTTTTCTGCGTTAAATGGACTTGGATACGGAAACACGTTATGCAGGGTGTACACAGGGAAATGTCGCGGTCATATTTTATTTAGCTTCACGTTTCCCTTTCTACACGACTTTTTACACTCGATACCCACCGGTTGCTAATTCGTTACTCTTCCAACTAGGCTACCCTGGGCCCGAGCCTCTTGAGGTGCATGCCAAAAATTTCTTAACAATTGTCAAGCAGAGTAGTTTACCAAAATATTCTATATTAAAGACACAATCGTTTTATCTAGAATTTGTGCGCATTTGTGAATGCTGTACAGTGTTACGGGTGATCATCACACATTCAGAGTATTCTTGTTATGTCATTAGTTTTTGGTGTCCAGTTGGACGACTCTCGGATCAGCAACTAGAGAGTTGAGAGTTCGAATCAAACCAACGACCGTCAACTACGAAGGGGCCTGGTCCACTTTAAATGTTTTGGAAGCTCAAATGTCCTCGCGATTGCGTGTTGTGCAAGCTTGGAGTGTGGGGTACCAGCTCAGATGTAACCTAGCTATCTGACCATGGCTCAAAAGTACATGATATTGTCGTTAGATCTTTTCCTTCGGGGGTTTTACACGGACCGTTGCCAATAGCCCGTTGTGTTGCTCTAGTGCGACGTTAATTAAGAATTACCAATTATCATTTTTCCTTACCGAGGTGATCATCTGACCGTGGTTCAAAATTACGAGGTGTTGACCTCGGATCTTTCCCTTAAGGGATTGATCCCGGACCGTCGTCAATAGCCCGTTGTGTTGCTCTAGCACGACGTTAACTAAAGTCACCATTACCATTACCTTACCGAGGTGAGGTAATTATAATTAACGTCTTTCTAAAGTAACACAACGGGCTATTGACGACGGTCCGGGTTCAATCCCCGAAGGAAAATTGAAAGGACAATATCATGTAATTTTGAACCACGGTCAGGTAATGGCCTATCACATGGTAATGGTAATTTTTGTTAACTTCGTACTAGAGCAACACAACGGGCTATTGACGACGGTCCGAGATCAGTCCCTTAAGGGAAAGACCCGAGGACAACACCTCGTAATTTTGAACCACGTTCAGATGACGAAGCAACACCTGAGCTGGCACCCAACTCTCCAAACTTCCACACCAGCCCAACTGAACCACGGTAAGATGAAGTAATGGTAATGGTAATTTTAGTTAACGTCCTACTAGAGAAACACAACGGGCTATTGACGTCGGTCCGGGATCAGTCCCTTAAGGGAAAGATCCGAGGACAACACCTCGTAATTTTGAACCACGGTCAGATGACGAAGCTACACCTGAGATGGCACCTCACTCAAACATCCAACGCCGGACCCGGATTCGAACCAGGAACCTTCCGATCTAGAGGCTAACACCTTAACCACTATACTGATTGCGGCACTATACTGGTCAGTCAGATGAAGAAATGCCTCACTGAATGATGAAGGCCACGGTGTGGTCCACCGTGGAAGAGTAATTGTTGGAAGAGCAACCGTAGAGTTACGAATTCGAATCCATTCAAAGACCGCCGGGTACAAAGGCAGCTGGTGCAAGTAAAATCTGTCGTGGCCACAAATGTCCTCACATTGATGTCAGGTGTCGTCTAACCGTGTTTCAAAATGTCGATGTCTTTTTCTTGAGGATGGACCGCTGCCAATAACCCGTCGTCATCCTCCAGTGTGGTGTTAATTGAAACATACCTACACCGAATACTACTGGATTCTTTGCCAGAATGTCGGTAGTTTATTTTAATTTTAACAGGTTAAAATATTTCAAAACTGCCTCGATTGTCGAGTTTGATCCCGTATTGCGCCAATAGCCTATTGTGTTGCTCCAGTGCGACTTCAATTAATACCTAACCTGCCAATTATTGTGGTTACACATTCAAGTCTACCCGCAGTGAAACCCATCTAAGTATCCTTCAGAATCCGGAATGCGGCTGCAGGAAATCCATCAGCTTAAAATGTCACGAATCCTTACTCGACAATAGTCTTTAAAAGATCCAGTCACCTGCCACCACCAAACCGCATCGTATTATGCAAATCGCCACCTCGCTCCAACCACCAAAGGAGTCGTTCTTCCCCAATCTCTGGTTTATTCAGAAAGGAGAAAAGAAACACGAATCGGAACGAAACCCAAAAATACCCACACAGGGGAAGAACCTCGCAGAAAAAACTTCCACACAGGTGGTATTGGCTTTCCGTCCCTACGGGAATCCCTCATTTCGTTTTTTCGCCGTTGAAAATATCCCGGATTAAAGGGAATGGGGGCGGGGCCTGGGATATTTTCCCCAAAGAATGCTCAGCAAAGGGAATCCACCGGGGATTAGTGAGGCTGGAGTGTCCGCACAGGAACAGTGTCGTCCAATGCGGTTGCGGAGGGATTCTCCCCTCTTCCGATACAAATAAATCCCTCTAGAGACAGGAGGGAAGTTTTTCTTCTCTCGCAGGAGAGGGGAACTGGATTTGGAGGTATTTCATACTCGGAGCAACTCGGTTTTACTGAAATCGTGGTGGAGGAGAGAGGGTTTTCTGTGAAGCTCGATATAGAGGGCGCTAGCGTTTGTGGGATTTCTTGTTTCATTTCGGGAGGACGATCCCAGGCATCACCGAAATGTTTTATTGATGTTACGAAATTATATTCCGAAGTCAGTCTCGAAGCGACACGAGATTTTCGAATACTTACACCACATTAAATGGTTGTTGGGTTTTGGGGGTTTGGGGCGCAATGGCACAATTTGGTCATGCTGCACAAGACACAAGACATACGATATCAAGTGATAGAAAAATTGGTAATTTTCAATAACGTCGTACAAGAGCAACACAACGGACTATTGATGACGGTCCGAGATCAATCCCTTAAGGGAAATATCCTAGGTAATTGGTAATTGGTAATTTTAGTTAACGTCGTACTAGAGCAACACAACGGGCTATTGACGACGGTTCGGGATCAGTCCCGTAAGGGAAAGATCCGAGGACAACACTTCGTAATTTTGAACCACGGTCAGATGACGAAGCAACACCTGAGCTGGCACCCCACTCTCCAAACTTCCACACCAACCCAACGTGAGGACTTTCGGCCACGACCGATTTAAGGTGCACCATCCGCCACTACACCATCCGCTTACAAACATCCATGCACTGACCCGGATTCAAACCAGGAACCTTCCGATCTAGAGGATAACATCTTAACCACCAGACCTGTTGGTCGGGAAAGTTTTTACTGAAAGAAAGGAATATGCACAGGATGGAACGTACAAAACACGAATCGAATCTGCTCCGCTAAACAACCTTATGTATCGGTTGTAAAGAACCTTATGCATCGGTTGTAAAGAACCGTATGCATCGGTTGTAAAGAACCTTATTTACCGGTTATAAAGAACCTTATGCATCGGTTGTAAAGGACCTTATAAATCGGTTGTAAGGAACCTTATGCATCGGTTGTTAAGAACCTTATGTATCGGTTGTAAAGAACCTTTGCATCGGTTGTAAAGAACGTTATTTATGGGTTGTAAAGAACCTTATTTATCGGTTGTAAAGAACGTTATTTATCGGTTGTAAAGAAACTTATGCATCGGTTGTAAAGAACCTTATGCATCGGTTGTAAAGAATCTTATGCATCGGTTGTTAAGAACCTTATGTATCGGTTGGTAAAGAACCTTATGCATCGGTTGTAAAGAACCTTATAAATCGGTTGTAAAAAACCTTATTTATCGGTTGTAAAGAACCTTATGCATCGGTTGTAAAGAACCTTATTTATCGATTGTAAGGAACCTTGTGCATCGGTTGTTAAGAACCTTATGTATCGGTTGTGAAGAACCTTATGCATCGGTTGTAAAGAACCTTATGCATCCATGCTTAGAATCCAGTTGTTAATCTGCTATTCTTGCAAAACGGGGTCTATTGTTTGACAGAATGCAGAGAAAGATTCTATTGGTGAAAATGGTCAAAACTGGTTCGAAAGCATGCATAAAGGACTGCAGTTTGCAAACGATATAAAAGTGTGAATCCTTCAGAGGTTAGAAAATCTCCTTAAAAACGTCTTTGTTTCCGAAATGAAATAAAATATTTACTCCCATCTAGCCACATCTATAATTAGCGTTACAGGAAAGCCTTTTCTATGCGTTGTTTTGGTCGTGAATATTTTCTCGTTTCAAAAGCTTCGACCGATTTCTTAACAAAAGACTGAATGATCCAAAGAAAATGGCCATTAAATATAATTCCAATCGACGATTTTATTAAAATATTCTGGGAATTCATCCCTGAAATAACTTTTTTGCGCTTACCGATAGAATTCCAATCAGCATTCGGAAGCGACGTGATTCCGCTAGACGAATTTTAATTGAAAATGGATATCTAATCCGAGAAAACCGGGAAAACATTTCGAAGAACATATCCAGACATTTGAAAAGGACATAAATTATTTCAGATGAAAACCAAGCAATCGATTTGAATTTCAAACGAAGATACCAATTTCTATAACTTTCGCTTTTGAATATGTCGGTGGTTCTATTTTTGGAAAGAGTTTTTTTAGACCACAAACGAATTGGAAACTTGATAAAGAAGATTTGGGTTTCACTTTGAACCACTTTTCCCTTTGATGCAGATTTTTTTTTATTACCGTTTCTCGAAAGTATGTGATGGTTCAAAAAGGAATATGAATTCTTGTCATGCTCAGAGATGTGGGCTGTTATTGAGACAGCAGTTAAAATTGCAGTGTGTTTAATTTGACAATTAGCAACTGTTATCAAAACATCAATTGTTATTTTTTAAGTGTAAAAAGGATGGTTCAAAAAGGGATGTGAATTTCTGTCATGCCGAGATGTGAACTGTTATTGTGATAGCAGTTAAATGAGCAGTGTGTTATGA
Organism: Metellina segmentata; assembly: GCA_947359465.1. NCBI lineage: Eukaryota > Metazoa > Arthropoda > Arachnida > Araneae > Tetragnathidae > Metellina > Metellina segmentata. The sequence continues at coordinate 19,729,628 of OX375876.1, forward strand.
AGTGACAATCAACAACTATTAGCAAATTTTAAAATCTAAATATCACATCTGGAAAGATATTTTAAAAATGAAGACACTTGTCACAACGAATTAATGTATGAAATTAGAAAATAAAGATCATTTCCAAATTTGTAGAGTAAAAATTGAAATTAAAAATAATTTCAGCAATTACTAGCTGCTCGAATTATTTTTTAACTCTCTTGGTGGTAATGGTAAAGGTATTTTTAATTGAAGTCATACTAGAGTAACACAACAGGTTATTAATGGGGATCAATCCCTTAAGAGAAAGACCCAAGGACAACACCACATCATTTTGAACTACGATCAGATGGTGAGGCAACATCTCAGCTGGCACCCCCACTCTCCAAACTACCACACCAATCCAACGTCAGGACTTTTGGCCAAGACAGATTTAAGCCGCCTCTTAAACATACGACAACAAACATCTATGCACTGATCCTGATTCAAAAAAGGAACTTTCCGATCTATAGACTAACACCTTAACCAACAGACAGGTTGGTCGGCCTCTCTTGATGGCATATCTTCTAACTGTAGTTGCACACCTCTGATGCAAAAATCTATCTATTAACCTACTGGTGATAGTTATACAAATAATCACCAGCTCTTAGAAAGAAACAATTTCTTTTTCCAACTTGGATCTCCCTTCCATTTGTTACATTGTGATAGTTCTGCCTCAACGAGATATCTCGTCATTAGCATTACTCCCATAAAGATATACACTACCCTACAATAAATGACCGGACGCCATCAGATTTGTATAAAATTCGACTATTTGTCTGGGGGTGTTTTCGTGGTATGTCCTGGGACCTTTGCATGTTGTTACTGGTCAATTGAACGCCGACGTCTACATGAACATTTTGGACAATCAGGTTCTTCTTACGCTCTGGCAATTTTATGGAATGGACGAATGTTACTTATAGGACGACAAATCTCCATGTCACGTTTCAGCCTCTGTCAAGCGGTGGTAACAAGATGTGGAAGTAAAACGACTTCCCTGGCCTGCTCAGAGTCCCGATCTAAGCCCCATAGAACATTTGTGGGACGCGTTAGAGCGATGCTTACGGACCAGGGAACCACATCCAAAATTAACAACTGACCTGGTGACATTCTTCCAGCAGGAATGGACATAAATACCCATAGCTTTGTATCCAAACCTTGTTGAAAGTATGCCCATAAGGGTTGCTGGTGTAATTGCAGCACGTGAGGGACCACTCCCCCATTAAATCATGTATTTTTTCCCTTATACCATTACATCTTGCTGTCCGGTCCATTATTGTAGGGAAGTATATCTCATAGTAACCACTTGGTGAGTTCATGCCAATTTTTGAAAGTTTCAAAACTAGGTAAATTGATTCACAGATAGCATTTCTGACGGCCGTGGTAGGCCGGCTGAAACAACAGCGGTTTAACAACGGGGAGGGTTGGAGTTCGAATCCAACTCAAAACCATCGTGTACAAAGTGGGTTGGTGCACATTAAATCTGCTGTGGCTTCAAATGTACTCACGTTGTCGTGGTATGGAAGTTTGCAGAGTGGGTTGCTAGCTCAGGCGAAACATCGTCATCCGAACGTGGCTCAAAATTACTTGGTGTAGCCCTCGGGTCTTTCCCTAAGGTTTCATCAACAATATCCCGTTGTATTCTTCCAATGCGACGATAAATAAATACCAAACATTCTATCTTCTGAATCAGTAAAACTTCCCTTGAGATCGTATGCTTTTACCATAGAATCGAGTGATGAGAAGCAGTTTGGGGAACCAGTTGTTATGGCTTATAACATTACCCTGTTGAATGTAAAAGTTAAAAAATAAAGATTTTTAATCTCTCTCATACGAAAAGATCAAACTCCATTCACCATTGGACTGAAAATGAAGCAAATTGTGGCGTCATATCCTTAAAAGGGCAATAACTGATTCTAATCACCTAGCGATAGATGATAGATCGGAATAACAAACAGGTGACTATTTCTATTCGTACGGATTCGATTGTATATGGAAGCAGTTCTTAATGTATCCAAACACGTTCGAGAACTTTTTTAATGTGGTATAGAAAAAAATTTTAATGATATTTTTATGTGTTATTAAACAATAGCATTGGGCTATAAATATTTAAAATATATGTTGATAATTTTATAAAAATGATAATTATGTCTGATAATTGAAAGAATATTTGTCTAAAACTTCAAATGTGCTACATGGAAATCTATTCAACTCATTTGAAAAATGCTGCTACCAAAATACACTACTTGCATTTTTCTAGGAAATGAACTAGAATCAGAAGAATACAGAACAAAATTTTGCAAGCGATTTAAAAATGAATATAAGATTTTTGATAGTTTTACAGTTCTATTGTTTAAATAAATGGCTATAATTTTAAAACTTTTTTTTTATCCTACGCCCAGCTCAAGGCCTTTCGGCCATACGCTGTCTTGCCGTCCAATATAGCGAATAAAGTCCTTGGGGAGAAGTATCCCTGGTGTCAATGTCCTGTAAACTAGAGCACTCCGCAAGGTGTTGTCTGTTCATAAAACCATCGCTACAAAGCGGACAGATCGGGGAGGTAGCCACCCCAATCTTATGTAGTCATGTCCGGTTAATAAGCGGAAACAGGCCACTCCAATCCCTCTTGGTAGATCAGTAGGGATTCTTCCCTTGTTACTCAATAGGCAATCCCAACTCCTTCCCTGAATATCCCTCTGATACTGCAGTTTTCTTTGTTTCTTAAACTGAGAATTTATGTAAGTCCTGCAGTTCCGCAAAGGGAGAGGTGGAGAAGGTTGAGGCAGGGAGAGGGCCGATTTAGCCAATCTGTCAGCTTCCTCGTTGCCCTTTATCCCACAGTGACTTGGAATCCACTGGAGAACAATCTCACCACCACCCTCAATGAGGCGACTGATAGTTTCTTTGCATTGTGCCTCTGCCATTGAATACACGTGGTTTCTATCAGTAAGAGCCTGAATTGCTGCGGTTGAGTCGATAAATAAAACAATTTTCTTATCCCTTCTAGTGGCAAGGGCCTCAACAGCCATAAGAACAGCATAAATCTCACCATCAAAGTTGTCACAGAAATTTCCAACCGCCTTACTCAGCTGGAAGTATTGGCAAAAGACCCCAGCACCCGCCCTATTAGATTCAGGGTCGGCAGAGCCATCAGTATAGACATGGAGCCAATCAGGGAGAGGATATCTCTCGTAGATGGTAGCCATCGCGAACGATCTCAACTCAGCATCAGTATAGTCTGTCTTGTTGCAAGGAAGAACCAACTGGAAGTCCGCCTTGGCAATGTATGTGCAGTCCATCTCAAGGGCATCCATACAAGGCTGTCTACAGATGTCAGGCATGTCAATTCTGTTGCCGATCTCCCTTACGCGGTTTAGAAAAGTTATTTGCGTTTTTAGTATGCTTATTGCGGGATTATACCCCCGCCAGTAGCTGTTACCATTTCTAAGCAATTTCTCGCTGAGAACAAGGGCAGCCCTGTCTCGGCGATCAGACAGTAGTTCTATGCCACTCTGAAGTTCCAAAGATTGAATTGGAGTAGATTTTGCTCCACCAGTGATTAAACGCAGAGCACAATTTTGATCAACATCAAGCTTAGAAAGAGTGTTGTCACAAGCCGTAACCAAAATTTCGGAACCATAGTCAATGATGGGCCTGACATAAGATTTATAGGTGTTAGCAAGGACCTCTTGAGTTGAACCCCAACGAATTCCCGCAATTCTCTTCATTAAATTCATCCGCTTATGCACTCTGTCTCTTGTTTTTAAAATATGATGTTTCCAGCTGAGTTTAGGATCCAAAACTACGCCTAAATAAGTGGGATTTGCCGTATGCGGTAAAGATTGTCCTTTGAAGAAGAGAGCAGGAGAATGATTTTTAGTACTCAGAGTGAAGAGCTGGAAGATTGTCTTGTCTGGGTTCACCACCATTTCATTACAATCGGCCCAATCGCCTAACTTAGTTAAAGCCTTATTGATAAGGTCTTCGATTTTTTAACATCAGAGCCAGTTGTCCAAATAACTAGATCGTCTGCATAGAGAAGACACTGAACACCCCGAGCAGTAGAGAGTTCATCGATAATATCGTTGATGATGACATTGAAAAGGCAAGGGCTCAAGACCAATCCCTGAGGAAGGCCCTGTTTAGTTTGACCAAAAGTAGACCTGACATTTTCAAGTTTCGTTCTGATAAATCTCTGGCTGAGGAAAGATTTCATCCAGCAAAAGAGGCGCCCTGAGACCCCAAGGCACAAAAGTTTCCGCAGAAGGTTTGCTCTCCAAACTCGGTCAAAGGCAGCCTTAAAATCAACAAACACCGCCAGGGTACTTTGTTTCCGATGGAAACTATCCTTCACCTCCTGCGAAAAGCGGGCAATCTGCTCAACAGTACCTCTACCCCTTCTAAAACCTGCTTGTCTCTCAGAGAGACCTCCACTTTTCTCCAAAAAATATTCCAGCCTGTACACAACGATCCTTTCTGCAACCTTGCACAGAACACTAGTAAGGGAAATCGGCCTAAAGCTCTCTAAAAACTGGGGATCCTTACCATTCTTAAGGAGCGGGATGATTTCAGCCTTTCTCCACATACTCGGAAAATGGCCATGCCAATTATAGTTAATGAAGGTCAAAATGACCTTTTTTCCATGGAGTCCAAGATTAATTAAAAATTCTGGTAAAATATCATCGGGTCCAGCGCTCTTACCGTTCACCAACTTGTTGATGGCGTTTTGCAAGTCGAAAAGGGAGAAAGGGGCATTAAATGCCCAGTCCATATCTTGAGTTAAACAGGTAAGCCTCAATTGAGTGTCCCGACGAGTAAGACAACTTTGAGGACAAAAATTGCTAACCTTACAGTAATGCTTATTAAATGATTTGGCAATATCTCCAAAGGAAGTGAGAGTTTTTCCGTTATAGAAAATGGGTTGTATCCGCCTTTCCGTCTGATTATTTAGTCTAGAGAGAAATTGATGAGCCCTTTGTCCATCACGTCTAAAGTCCAGTTTAGAGAGAAAATCTGAATAACAAGTGCGTTTGGCTGTCAAAATCTCTTTCTTGAGGGCAGCATTGCATTTTTGAAGGGAGGTGTAATCTTCCATTAACCCAGTGGAGAAAGCCCTTTGTCTTGCAGAATCCCTATGGACCCTAAGTTCCTGCGATTTATCATTCCAGAATGGTTTTAAATGTTTCATTTGTCCTCTAGGGATGCAGAGCAGGGCACATTCTTGTATAATGATCATAATTCTGTCAAGAGACCCATCAACACCACTAATTGATGGGAAAGAAGAAAAAAGTATCTCAGTCAAATCAGTATAACGGTTCCAGTCTGCCTTTTTAAGGTTCCAGCGGGGAAGTCTCGCCTCGGTAGAATGATAACAAGGGAACGAGACCACGGCAGAAAGAATGTCATGCCCCGAACCACCCGGACTATTCAGAAGGGTATGATGAATGTTAGTGACCATGTTGACCATTTAAAAACTGTTCAATATAACATAATTAGTCTAGTTCATTCTCTAGACAAAATTTTCACAAAGTTCTCACAAATTTACGAGAATCCATCAATATTTTTTTTTGCATTATACATTTGAAGTGAGGAAATAATTGATAGATATTAATTTAGAGTAAAAAACAGTTTGATTGTATCGTTTGCTCTCTCCTTCTTTTACTGTTTCTATAAACAATTTTGTTCTTCCCTTCTCTTTATAAATGCTCACAATATTTCCAAAACAGAAATCATTTATTTTATACAACTCGATAAAATTATATTTGCAAAAAAATATATATAATTTTTCATTCAAATTTTGACAGGTTTTGAATTTTTAACAGCCTTTTCCTGTGTTTTCCATACCTACTTCCGGTTTTCCCGCCTTGATTAAAATCTTAATATCTCTGCAACTAATTAACTTAGAGAAAAAAGTCAAATGTACTTTGGAAAGCCAAATAAATACTCTATCAAATATTATTATATCTTATAAAAATCTGAGCTGGCACGCTCACTATGAAAAACTTCCACACTTTTCAAAACGTGAAGACATTGAGGACCAGACCAATCTGTTGCGTCCCTGTGCAGGTACTTTTTAATGTGGCTCGATATAATTTTTTTTACTCTACTGTATCTTCTTGTGATATCTTTCAATGTATTGTTGGTCTATATAATTGTTTCTGCTTACTTCACCTAAGATAGATTCGTTGCCTGCATGTCAGTAGAAATAAATATACAATTCTTCAACAAATTTGAATGCAAGTTATACAACCGCGGAATAATTCCATTAAAACCAGATTCATATAACTTTAGACAACAGGTTGCTAATGAAATAATTTAATTTCAATAAGCAATAAATAACTTAAAAGTTGAAGCAAAACTAAAAACAATTTGAAAAAGAGAAAGATGTAATACTTAACTACAAATTCAGAAATAGGCATGTTGCGCTGCATCAGTCATACGAAAACCTTTTATATTTATAAGAAGACAATAAAATTCAAATAATTTATTTTTTCAAATGTGTTGGGATGCCAATGATTATATTTTTACTCTCACACGACTGGCTACATATAAGTTAAGATTTAATGATTAGGAACATTAAATGAAAATGTTTGTAAAATAAATGGCGTTTCTGTCGTTTTTGTGGTCCTTCTATAGTTTCTTCTCCTCTTTAGCATACTTTGTGCAGTTTATAAAGTATTCATATCAACACTCCGTGTGATTTTAACGCGAAATAACGTCCATCAAGATCTGAACAATTTTACTAATGTGGCAAGATATCTTGTTATTAAGGTATTGAAAAAATTGTGATGATGATATCAAGATCTTTTGAGTTTTTTCTACAAATAAGAATCTCATTCATTAAGATCTATTCAGTTTTCTTCTCTTGACGACAATCTCACCCATCAAGAACTGGTCAGTTTTGCGACTGACAGTAAACATCGTCGAGACAACCATAAGAAGGATTATATTCCTTGAAGCTTTCTATTCTCCCAATATTTAGGTAAGTCAGAATATGTCTTTTCAATTAGAATTACATATATTTCGATGCACAGTTTCCAAATGGCTTCTCGACTTGATGTCTTCTGAAACGATGTACATTACCTAGTACCTTTCAAAATGACTCCATCATTTAAAACCGGTTCTTATCTCCGAAATGCGATAGTAAAACGTGCTTAAGTTCCTCATTTTTCACAAAATTCTTCTTTGAGACGCATTTCTTTTGTGTTTCGTAATTTATTTCGCATCGTCTGTTTACACTATTTTCCAGCACCTCATCAAAACAGATAAAACGGTCAATAGCTGTTCTAACAATTTATATAGACTACAAATAGTTCCACTGAGTACATTCTTCTCCTGGAACTTCTAAACCGAAAGCTTACTTTTATGAAATTCTCATGGAAAGAAAGACTCTTATTTCGAAGTTTGAATATAAAACGACGCTGAACATGTATATTCGAAGCTATTCAAAACTTTAAAAAAGATCTGTCGATTGAGGGCATAAGTGACGTTAGATCACGTGACCATCATAGCTGAAATGATTGGTCCACTACTTGCTGCATCAAGTTAGTACCGGCAGCTTTGAGCTGACATAATGATCGTCATTGTCAGGATCAAAATACTATTCTTCAGAGGATACTTCTACGGGGTTGTGAGTGTAATCGAAAAGAGCTTGGGAAGTATTTGAGCCGATAGCGGAACAGGACTTCATTTGACGATGGTAGGAAGATTGGTAAATAATTGGCGTCACACTGAAACCACACAGGACAACACCGCACAGATCTGACGATAACACCGCAGCATTTAGAACCAATGACGGATGCTGAGGTCAAACTGAGCTGGCACCGAACTCAATAAAATTACCTCACCACGCAAACATGAGGACATTTGTGTCCACGACATATTTAAAGTGCTAGAGACCTCATGTGCACAACGGTCTGTGGTTCCATCTAATTTCAAACTCGCAAGTTTCGAGTTGCTAATTATCTACTCTTACAACCGAGCTACCACAACCCCTATATGACAAGGAAGTGACAATTATAGTTTAGAAAGTATTATTGAAATGAAAGGGTTGGAATGGAATATGCAAAAAAGAGGAAATAAAACGCAAACTTATATGTTACACTGAAGTATTAAGGGATAAATAAAATTAAGAAAGAACTCGTACATGAAGTGTTTGCTTTCCAGTTACCATACCATGATACATCGAACGAATTCCTAGTTATATGTAAGGACAGACTGTAAATACATGCTTCCGCTTGAGTCAAACCTGGGGGAAATCTGTAGACTTCAGTCATCGATACTGTAATTATATTAACGGTAATTTTTGTAATTTTTTTAGTTAACGTCGTACTAGAGCAACACAACGGGCTATTGACGACGGTCCGGAATCAGTCCCTTAAGGGAAAGATTCGAGGACAACACCTCGTAATTTTGAACCACGGTCAGATGACGAAGCAACACCTGAGCTGGCACCCCACTCTCCAAACTTCCACGCCAACCCAACGTGAGGACTTTCGGCCACGACAGATTTAAGGTGCACTAGCCGCCTCTACACCATACGTTTACAAACATCCATGCCCGCACCCGGATTCGAACCAGGAACCTTCCGATCTAGAGGCTAACACCTTAACCACTATACCGGTTGGTCGGCCATATTATTAGGTAATGCTAATGGTAATTTTTGTTAACGTCGTACTAGAACAACACAACGGGCTATTGACGACGGTCCGGGATCAATCCCTTAAGGGAAAGATCCGAGGACAACGCCTCGTAATTTTGAACCACGATCAGATGACGAAGCAACACCTGAGCTGGCACCGCACTCTCCAAATTTCCACACCAACCCAACGTGAGGACTTTCGGCCACGACCGATTTAAGGTGCACCAGCCGCCTTTACACCATACGCTTACAAACATCCATGCCCGGATTCGAACCAGGAACCTTCCGATCTAGAGGCTAACACCTTAACCACTATACCGGTTGGTCGGTAGTAGAGGGATATATATTGCCAGATTACTTAACAATTCAAACACTGCACCAACCCATATCCAACGGTACCTTTTACAACGTCCAAACACTTCAATGCAGACACCCGAATGTCCATGAAGAGCCCTTATCTGCTATTCATACGTGAAGCAAGGCTCACTAATGGATTGAATTCTGCAAAAGAGGGATTTATTCCTTTAAACGCATTTGATCCCCTCCCCTATTCTACGCGCATTCATTGTCATCTCATTATCCTCCGACTCCCAACGAAATGAAATGTCAGTGCAAAGTCGGAAGTGCAGTTTGAGCACTAATTAACTTTCAGTCAGTGCTGAAAGAGGGTAAACGCCGACGGTGGATTGAATTTTGGTATAAATACTTCATCGTTTCCCACTTCAAGCGGGTGTTGTATCTGACAGGTCGAACCTCAGCAAAGCCACCACCCTGGAGCAAAAACCGGTGACCGATCAAAAGGACACCTATCCATCGACCTTCCACCGACCAACCGGTATAGTGGTTAAGGTGTTAGCCTCTAGATCGGAAGGTTCCTGGTTCGAATCCGGGCATGGATGTTTGTAAGCGTATGGTATAGAGGCGGCTGGTGCACCTTAAATCTGTCGTGGCCGAAAATCCTCACGTTGGGTTGGTTTGGACATTTGGAGAGTGGGATGCCAGCTCGTGTGTTACCACGTCATCTGACCGTGGTTCCAAATGACGTGGTGGTGTCTTCGGATCTTTCTCTTAAGTGACTGATTCCGGACCGTCGTCAATAGCCCATTGTGTTGCTCTAGTATGACGTTAACTAAAATTACCATTACCATCGACCTTCCAGGGCTCCGGAAGCCTGGTTGGAAGTGTAGCGGTTTAGCAATCGGTTGCGAGTTCGTAACTAACCGACCATCCTGTATAAATGGGAGTAGTGCACGTCAAATCCGTAGTGGCCTCAATTGCGTTCGCGTGGTATGGAAGTTTAGAGAGTGGGTGCCAGCTCAGGTATGACCTCATCATCTGTCCGTATACGTGGTGTTCTCCTTGGATCCTTTACTTCGGTTTTGATCCCGGAATCGTCACCAATAACCCACCGTGTAGCACACACACACAAGTGCGACTATTATTAAAATACCTACCCACCATCGATCTTCCAATTGATAGACAGAGCACGTGGGCGGAGTGGTAAGATCTTTGAAGGGCCTATGGTGATGTCGGGTATGTTTGTGTTAAGAGTCATTTATCAGAAAGATTTAGGTGAATATTAGACATTAATCACCACACAACACACGCTACATGTATGACAAAGAAGAAATTAGGAAAGAAGAACATAGGTCCTTTTGGATCAGATTTAGAGCGAAAAGTCCTGTCCGCTCGGCTCGGATCACTGGGAGGAATTAATTAACCACACCTTCTGTCTGCGGTGATTGGCTAAGTTAATTCGCTGAAATTATTTCATTGGCTAAGGATTTTGATTGACACTTAACTAGTTTTAGTTCGCAAACGAAAGTTTTACTTCGCAAAAATGAAAGACGCATAAAGGAAAATGGTTGAACTTACTGCGTCACCACAGGCCTTACGAAACGACTAGAGAAAGCAGACTAGCGTTTTCGATCGGGTTACAAAATTACTTTAGCCCATCGTTGATTCAGGATTTATGCTTCTTGCCACAGAAACGTGATTGGAATTGATTGGTAATTGGTAATTTTAGTTAACGTCGTACTAGAGCAACACAACGGGCTATTGACGACGGTCCGGGATCAGTCCCTTAAGGGAAAGAACCGAGGACAACACCTCGTAATTTTGAACCACGGTCAGATGACGAAGCAAGACCTGAGCTGGCACCCCACTCTCCAAACTTCCACGCCAACCCAACGTGAGGACTATCCGATGATTGGAATTGAAAAAGGAAGAAATAAAGTATCGCTGCGTTCTACGTCTATTTCATTAAAGTCGATGGCTCTATCTCGTAATGCATCTACCTTTTAATGAAATACACACTATAACAAAAAAAAACGACGCTCCAAGAAGTTGCAGATTTCCAGTGGTGCCGGGCTCGATCCACTTGTAACGAATCTGACATGGAACGTATAGTCTTTAGTGACTAGTCCCGTTTTCAACTGTGTCCTGAAGACAACCGTAGATTTGTCCGTAGACGGCCAGAGAAGCGTGGGGATCCTGCCCTTACTAGGGCACGCTACACGTGCCCGCAACAGGGCGTTAGAGTGTGGGGTGCCATCTCCTTTGACAGCCCTTTGGTAATCATTTCTGGCACACTTAGAGCACAGCGGTACGTCGACGACATTCTACTACCTGTTGTGTTACCCTTTCTTTTGCAACACCCCGGACTTACTTTTTAACAAGATAAAGCCGCACACGGCACGTGTTGCTATGAATTGTATTCAAACTTTCCCGACACTTCCTTGGCCAGCTAGGTCTCCTGATCTCTCTCCCATAGAGCATATTTAGGACGTTATGGGAATGCAATGATCCCGGATTGTTGACACTTTAGCCCGACAGTTAGAGACGGCATGACATTCCGCAGGACACACTCCGGGAACTTCTTCAGTCCATGCCACGCCGGGTGACACATCCAGGCCAGAGGTGGACCAACGCCGCATTGACTTCCTCCCTTTGTAACGGTCACACGCTGAAATAAATCTTTCAATTCTTCTGATGTTGTACTCGTTTGTTTTTCTATATTTGGATTGCACATCCGCCCATTTTTATCGCAATCTCCTTCTTGGTTCGTCGATTTTTTTTTATAGAGTGTAGATAGTGCATATATTTTCGATGTTGACGATGTTGCATGTATGTTGACGATAACGTGGGGTTGGAAAAGAAGACAAATCCTAATGGAGGGTTCATTGCCGAATATCATGAATAGCTTTTCGCTAGCCAATACAACCCGGTTGATTCCCGTCCACGTGACCGACACTTGTGTGGTATAACGTAAGCGAATCCACCCGTTGGCTCGGCAGAAGAAATTTCGTCTGCTTTCTCGGTATTGTGTCGTTTTTGACCTCGCGAGGATAAATTAGCTAGCAAACTACTGCGTAACCCACCAGCTGGTTGTCTCGACGAGGTATCGCGTCATTACCAATTTGACCATATTATTTTGGTCGAGATATCTCGTCAATTGAAGAAAACGCTTTCACGATCATCAGGCGAAAATTGACCAGAACTTGACTTCGCCGTCATAAAAACATCGGCAACCTCTTGATGACAGAAGCTATCGCCATCAGCAGAATTAGTCAGATCTTCATGGACGAAATGTTAAGAGAGTTAAAGTGGATAGTTAAACTGTATTACAAACCATTACAAATATTCATTCCATGCCTAGATTCGATCCCTCATATATCTCAGGAAATGTTAAGACCAGCACTTCTTGGAGCAGGTAGGTATACAACTACCTCCAGCTGGAGACAATTCATTTTCGTTATTTCTTTATTGAATGACATATAAGTAGAGCCGCGGTATCTCAGTCAGTAGAGCGTCGGGCTCGCATCAGAAGGGTTGTGGGTTCTGTCCTCGGCGGAGCCTACAATTCTGATGATTGCGAGATCGGCGCTTCGACCTGGCTAAAGACCGTCGTGTTCACTAATGGTGACTGGGGCACGTTCAATAAGTCGTGGTCACAAAGTCCCCATGCTCCCATACCAAATCAACACCTCAGGGGGTACCTGATCAGGGGGTTATCGGCCTCTGATTGGCATCTAAATTACGATATGTGTGAGTGAATGGATGTATGAAAGGGACCATCCTGTAAAACGGATGTGTCATGTATGTCGAGCAAAGTCGGACTTCCTCCCAATCCCTTGCCGTTTTCGACGGGCCTGACACTCCTTCGGTCTGTCAGTGTTGGCATAGGAAACAACAACAACATGAAATATAAGTGAACAGTTAACAAAATTTTGCTTGCCGGCTTTCTGTAAAAACCTGCAAAAGGGCAAGTTTAAAATTTTGATTGCGATCTCCTAGAAAATGTTAAAAAAATTAGGAAGAACATTTTTGTGTGCCTGTGAGTAAATTTTATCAATGATGAAATACTTATTTTTTGTGCACATATGTGTCTGTTTGGTCAGAATGTCTGTGAAGTAGCTGTCGTAAGACCTCAAAAGAATAAGTAAAGTGGGCTTACGATTCTCGACTTGGGCCCATAGGCTAACGAAGCGTAGACTAGTGTTTTCAATTGGTCCAGATAATCATTCGAACTAATCAATAATTTTTCCCTAATTAAGATTCATTTTCCCCCAAACCCACGTGACAGATCTATAAACAGAGGGATCGGCAAAAATAACACGAGACTGAGAGTACATGTTCCATCTATTTCGCTAAAAGTTCGATGGTTGCTCTTTGAATTCCTCATAATTTTATGAATTGTTTAATTTTTTGTTTAATTTCAAACAGGTTCGGTATCGTGAATTCAATATCCATCAAAATTGCTACATACAAGTCATTTATATGGACCGGGGTAGCCCAATTGGAAAGGTATTGGATCAACAAGCTGAGGGTTGCGAGTTGGAAACTCGATGCAGCTAAAGACCTTTGGGTACACGGAGGCTTGTGCACGTTAAATGTCTCATGGCCTCAAATGTCCTCACGTTGGTGTTGTGGGGTATTTTTGAGAGTGGGGGTGTCAGCTCAGGTGTTTTCCTCGTCATATGACCATGGTTCAAAATAATGAGGTGTCGATCGCGATCTTCCCTTTCGGGATTGATCGTAAAGGATCGAAAATACGCCTGGTGTTTTGACAGTGCGATGTTAATTAAATAGCTACAAGTAATGTATAACGTTGAACGTATAGTTAATTAACGTTGCACTGGAGCAACAGAACAAGCTTTTGGGGATGCTCTGGGATTGATGTCAAAGATCTGAAAACGCTTCATTGTTTTGAACCACGTCAGATGATGAGGTCAACATCTGTGCCAGCACCACACTTTCCAAACCTACACATCATGCCAACGTGATGACGATTGAGGGCACAACAGATTTAACATGCACCAGCCGCCGTGTACATGACGGTCCTTAGTAGCGTTAAAGTAATCTAGCGCCAAACCTCAGCAAAAATCAAATGAATTCACAATCAGAACTACTTTTACCGACTTCTCTGCTGGTTTGTTTCAACTCATTCCGAATTTCAGACGCGTCTGGACGTTTTCAGAAAGCGAAATCGGACGCTTCCTCCCTCAAATATGGCAACCCCCATCCGGCGCTCCTCATGCATCTTAAATTACCCGAAAGTCGAGTTTTGCGTGAGACAATTGACGCCGCGGGACACAAAGCAGCTCCGAGGAGTCATCCCGTTAACTCGTTTATTCCGAAATTTAATGCGCCCTTCCCTTTCAATTACAATCCTCACGTGATTAATTAGGCCGAATGGAATTAGGTGGCGGACAGGTTTTAATCGGACATTGCTGACGAGGGGCTTCAGCGAAATGAGCTCTTAAGGTGACTGGAATTTTCGTTTCCCATTAGAACTGGGGTGTACTGAAGGGACTGTGAAATAGTGTGAGGACAGCTAGTCACATAACGTCGTCTTACAAATCACACACAAAGTCAAGTACAGTTCTGTGGAGAGTATGGGGTAAAATCTGCACTCGCTAAGTGTTTTTGGTGAAGATATTTGAGGGTTGTCTACTCACTTAGTGTTTTTGATGAAGATATTTTGTAGGCTTGTCTATTCTGTGTTTCTGATGAAGATATTTCAGGGTTGTCTATTCACTAGGTGTTTTGGGTGAAGATATTTTTAGGGTTATCTACTCACTTAGGGTTTCTGAAGATATTTGAGGGTAGTCTACTCACTTAGTGTTTCTGATGAAGATATTTTGTAGGCTTGTCTACTCAGTGTTTCTGATGAAGATATTTGAGGGTTGTCTACTCACTAGGTGATTTCATGGAGATATTTGAGGGTTGTCTACTCACTAAGTGTTTCTGATGAAGATATTTGAGGGTTGTCTACTCACTAAATGTTTCTGATAAAGATGAGCTGAATGTTGAAAAATTGAAATTTTTTGTGGCGTCAAATTTACACACTTTATAGGGATATAATTTTATTGACAGTGGCAGGAAAATGCAAGTAAATGACATTAAAAGGCTAAAACTTTCTATTAATTAATCATTTCGTTTACATTTACATTATTATAATAATAAGTTTTCAAATGCTTGCCATCTTTTTTACCTCTAACCTTGAAGTAGAGATGGGTTTACTCACATGTGTCTTGGCATATTCTTATTATAGCGGATCCCGCAAATACGATTTCGTCAAGGTCGCAGTTTCTATTTAGCCAAGCTCATGAAGCGCGAATGCTTAGTAGAGAAATAAATTTAAGTAACAAAACAATAGATGATATAATATAGTTACATGTTTAATAAGAATATTTTAAATAGACTTAAGGTCCCGTTCACACGAGGAGCGTAAAACGCGCGTTTGGCGAAGCTATCAGGGTCCCGCTCTTCAAGGCCACAAAGATAGATACTTGAATTAGAGAAATAAATAAACATCTTTTAACGGCGGGACCTTGCTAGCCTCGCCATACGCGCGTTGAAACGCCTCATGTGAACGAGGCCTTATGAACTCACGCTCTCATTATAGGTCATATTTACGTTATCGGTAACGCTAACGAAAGATCAATATAACTATAATATAAACGTGGATGCTGTTTCCTTAGGACTTCAAATGTTTGGCGAGATTTTACAACCTACCTTGGCAATACATCTCGTTCGATTGGCGCTTCATCCATGAGGGCCGCTATAATAAAGTACTCTTGTCTTCTTCAAAAGTGCTTCCTTTTATTGTTTTTCTAATTCCAAACAAGCACCACTTATACATATTCATAGTGCAATAAATGTACTTTAGATAGAAGAAACAGTCACTTGCATGACACATTTAGTACCCACTCCAAAAGATCTCGGGTTAAACTTGCAATATTTTCCCAAAGTTACCTTGTTTGTTGTTTTACTGTACATGTAAAGGACAAGCGCAAGAGTTACGTTGGGGTTCCGAATAAGGGCAATAAGGGATAAGAAAGTAAGGGTGCTTGTCCTTTTTTTGAACCCCTTATGACATAAAACATAAGCAAACTAAACCCAAAGTTAGCGTGTTATCTTCCTCTGTCTGCATCTTATGTCATAAGCACCAAACAAACACAAAGTCAGCCTTACTGTTCACATCCAATCGCTGGTTATAAAAATTATCCTAATCAGTTACTCTCTAATTTCTCGTTGCTCGATCCAAAAGGGAGCCTTCCATACCTCTCTAATATAGACTGGATGATCCAATCTTTGAGCTTATTATAAATTAAACTGAACTGTGTCAACAAAATACGCGTTGTTTTATAATGTGGCATATTGTCACAAGGATGATAGAATTTAGTTTAACAGTAAATAAATTCACGGAACAAACCGATGGGTCTTAATCCTTATTAACACAAAATAACAAATTAGGTCTTTGAAGATAGTAAACTAAGTCAACACACGCTTTGTTTTATACAAGAAAATTCTCAGATCGCTGTATCTGTTCCAGCATATCTCAAAACGAGAACCTATGTCAAATTTAAAGATTGGGTCTGTTTTAATCTGAGTTTGATGGGAATTCTTACAAAGCAATACTTTCTTTTGATTGCACTTCTTAACGAGAAATGTTTATTTACGTAGTGCGACAAATAAAAAAAACACTTAAACCTGGGAAGAATTAAAATACGAAATAACTCCTAGCGCAGTGTTTCTCAACTATTTGATATAAAAGGAAAATTGCGAAGAAATAAAATTCTACTTTCACCAATGTATGTGCTGCAATAATAAATATTGTCATCAGAACAAACTCTTATAATCAAATAGAACCAACTTCTACACGAGATTCACTGTCAGTTTTCCTGCTTCTTTCAAATGTGGCTTAGTTTGAGTTATGGAACAAATAATATTGTTAAAAACGCAGATAGTTCTCCGTTTCAATGATATCTGGTAAAAAAAAAGAGCAACGAAATTTTTTTTAAAGATTAAAGGGTAGAAAATTACAAAGAACAGAACATTTTTAAAAGTTTACCAGAAATTCACTCATTAAGATTACCAGCTTTCAAGACGTTGAAAAAGTGACGTAAACGAATTAAACATGATTAAATACACGCAAAGATCTTTTCTATTTTAGATTAACTATATTTCAAAAGAAATTTTGAAATTTTCGTGAAAATACATTTGAATCCATCTGGGTAAATGATTAGGTTCTTAAAATGTAAATTGCCGATACATAGTTTTTTTTTACATTGCCGCTTATTTGCCTAATATTTTGGCTTGATGCTTTTTTTCATGCTTTTGCTTCATGATTTGAAATTCATTTATCAGGGAACAACTGATGCAAAAGTTTAAAACTTTCCAGATTCGGAAATCCATTTTTAAAACTTGGTTGCGATTCAAGTTGACAATGTCACTATTTCATTTCGATTGAATACGAAATCATCCAAACGCATATTTTGGATCATTACCTGTCAACAGTACAGTTTGAATGATGCTGTGAAGACGTCAACACCATAAGTGCGATTCCCTTAGTCCATGGGGCCGTTAAAGCCTAGTTAGAAGAGTAACGGATTAGTAACCCGCGGATTGCGAAAAGTTATTCGCTATTAAAAGTATTCTGAAAGTTATTCGGTATATCAGGATTAAGACTGGCATTACTGAAATCGAAACGGAAAAGATTACGGATGGATGTATTGATGATGTAATGAATGGATGTAAATGATGATGTATTGGCGATATGAATTCTATTTAAAATCAGCATGAAAACACAACCTTAATGTGAAACTTCCAAACAGTTACCTAGATGAGACAATTTAGGTGAACCTCGAACACCACCAACTGTATCCTTCCTCTCAGAAATAAATAGTCTTTCTATACAAAAGAAAAAATGTCAGTCTGTTGCAGGTTTATTCGCTTTGTGATTGGTAGATAGCGAGTCACGTGATAACGAGTCTTGTGGTTCGACGAGCTAATGAATTTGTAGCACGCGCACACGATAAACACAGTTATATTTTTTAGTTAATTTATTCATTCATTAAATTTCAAAATACGGGTTAGAAAGTTTGCAATGTTTTCAGAAGAACCGGCAAATTTGGTCGCCGTTTCCGAACCAACAATCGAAAATGAAAATCTTAAAAAGTAGTATTACAACACGGATCAGCTAAAACATTTAAAATTAGGATGAGATTTCCTATGAATTTAACAATTGCTATTTATTTAACAAATTTCTTTTATTAAGTGGAAATGATAACGTTTAGCTCTTGACATTTTAAAAAACATTTTGTTTTTATTTACCTTATATTTCCGTGTATAAGCCGAGAATTTGTGGTATGTTTTCTAAAGCTAAAGTACGGGGGTCGGCTTATATACGATTCACTAATCTTGCAAAAAAAGTAGGCAACTTTCCGTTAAATATGGGATAAATATCGCAATGGGAAGGGAACCTTCAATTAACGTCGTACTAGAGGTCAGGGATCAATCCAGCAGCGATCCAAATGGGGATGGATTGTGAAGAAATCCCCTCACCCAGCATTGTTTAAAAGTATATTTCGCGAAGCGACCTAAATCTGATTGCGTAGGGGTCATCGGGGGTTGACGAGCGATAGCGAGCAGGGGGCGGAGCCCCCTAGTAGCTTAAAAAAAAAGTTGTTCAACAACATGAATATAAAAAGTGTATAGTAAGAGCACGTTCATCAACGACATGAGTTATATGAGGTACAATTTAAAAAAATGAAAATGATGATTGATTTTATTACACAAGAGCATTGAATTTACCAAAATATTGTCAATTTGTTTCAAAATTTTAAAGGTATGAAAAGAAGATAGAATTCACCAAAACATTATTACATTGCTTATATATTTACAAGTATGAATTACAAAAATATATTTATAGTTTATAGTTAAAAGTATTAATTTAGTTATGTATTTAAAAGTATAAAAGCAAATGAATAGCAGAATATATAAAAACATATCGGTCGCACATTGACGAAGCAAATAATTTGGTAGTAAAAACCACGAACTTCATGAGATGATTTAAAACTTGTTGTTCAACAATATGGTATATACGTAATATTAGAAGTATGAAATTATACAAAAATGTATTGTAGAATTATAACACGTTGGTCAACAATATACGACATATACGTGATAATAAAAGTATTTCATCGATGGAAATGAATTGTAGAGTTAGAACATGTTGGTCAACACATTGACGAAGCAAATAAATTGTTAGAATTTGATGTGTTGGTGATTTTAAACAGATTGGTTAATAATATCGTGTATACGTAATAATAATTAGTATGAAAATGTGTTGTAGAATTAAACCTTTTTTTGTACAACAAGAAAAAAATAATAATTAGTTTTAAAAAGCCCATATCATTTTAAAAGGAGATGACATTTGAAGTCAATTTTCTTGAATTAAAGCTCATAAGTTTAGAACAGAATTATTAAAATATTTGCGATGGTGATAACTGACAACTGGGAGAACAATTAAAATATGAAGTAGAGTAAAAAGTATTGAGCAAGTCTAGCATAAAACAGCACGTTCTCCCAATAAAAGGTACCTATGGGTAAAACGAGTATACCCAATGCAAAGCCGAATTAGTTTGGTGTCATCTGGAACAAGTGAACATTGATGAATGGTGTTTTCAATTTTGCTATAACACAGTTTAACGATTACATTTAGTCATGAACACATTTTACGTTGCCCTTACAGCAGACGATAGCCACCTAAAAATATTTAGCTTAGCACAAGAAAATAACTTTGCCGCAATCTGGGTCATCGTCAAGCACTTTGACATTTAAAGTTATATTAATAGAAAATACTGATAGTTTTACTTTTACCCAAACTATACTTATGGTTGCAGCTTTTTGTTTATTATAAGTAAACAAAAACACACGCAAAAAAAATATGCCAGCTTACGTTATATGTCACATATGTTGACCAAAATGTTTTGGAAATCATTAATTACTTAAATCTAACTGATTTTGTAATTTATTTTATTTGTAACTAATTTAGTTTTATTTTTTTATTTCTACAAAATTCTATCATATTATCAATGCATCCTCTTTTTTTTTTCATACTTACATTGGTAGATAGTGCTGCTTCTGTGTGATATTAACTACCTACCTAAGGTCTATATGTGACGGTACGGGATCAATCCCGAAGGGAATGATCATAGAATTACACCTCGTTACTCTGAACCACAGTCGGATGACAAGGACAACACCTAAGTTGGCAACCCACCTTAAATTCCCTCACCACGCGAAACTGAGGATATTCGAGGTCATGAAAGATTTAACGCTCACCAGTACCCACGTACCAGATTTTCTTAGGTTGGGTCAAGTTTTGAATTCGCAATCCACCGGTTGTTAATCCGTTACTCTTCCAACTGGACTACCCCAAAGCCCTTATAACTACATTAACTTTACTTTACTATTCTATACTGCTCTTGTTACCGCTTGTACGTTATTGGAACTGCGTCATAAAACCCAACCTGCCTATCGATCTCGTGCGATCGCAATTTTGTTAGATATCGATTAAACCTTTTTGTGATAGAAGAAATTTAAAAAGAAATGTAATAACTGACGAATTCCGGACTTGTTCTCAGACGTTTAAGAATAGACACAGATAGTGATGGAAGCACGCACTGGCAAAACTGGAATCTGAAGTGAATTGTGCTTGAAGTAAAATCGAAGGCCACGGATGCAGACCGAGCGAGCAGCTTGCGTGATAAACTAAATAACATATTCCGAAGTCGCAGTTCTGATTGAATTTAAATGTTCTCCAATCTCCCGATTTGTAGAGTTGGATCGTGTTAGGACCTTCAATAAGAAGCAGCTCAAACGGTAAAAAAAGATCAAACCATTAGTTCTATGAGTCGCTTGACTGAATTTCCTTCTGCAGAAGCAAAGTATTAGAAAATGTAATCACAGTTTCAATGCCAAACAAAAATGAGTATGTATAATCTAGAAGAGTTTGCTTGTAATTTTGACTTTAAAAATACAGTTTGTTTTACAATAATTAAATTATTTATGCTTGAAATCATTTCAGCCTGACAAAATCAGATTGATATAATCATTACTTTTCTAATTTAGATACAAAAAACTAATTAGCATGTTCTTTGAACAGTAATATCTCAAATTCTGATTTGTTTAGAAAAACAGTTCATGTTGGAAACTATCTATCTATATGTAAAAGGATGTGTGTATATTTATTCTCTATAAAAATCTACTTTGTTTGTCCAATCCCCACCAAATTTGGTACACTTATACTTGAAAATACTGCGGAAAACATAGGCTATTTCTTTCCTGTGTTCAGACCCATGTGTAGCCATGAAAATGAAAATTGGCACACAAGTAGTCCTAAAAGTGCCCCTTGCCCCAATTTTATGTGTAGCCTTGAAAATTGGCCCACAGGTAGTCCTAAACATGCCCCTCGATGCCCCAATTTTAAAATCTAAAGTTTGTTTTTCTGCAATAAATGGACATGGATAACGATGCAAAATAAACGCTTGAAATGTCTATGATTTTTGAAGAAAAATGCTAGTTTTAATTTGAGCTTTTGTGGATCTTTTAACCCTCCAAGGTGGTTTCGACTAGATTTATCGTTCCAGATCTGTTCAATTTTACTAATTACAAGCTATGTGTTCGAGACAAAACTGCCTTCTTACTACTACATGTTAGAAAGAAGATCCAATTAGGAAAAAAAATTGTTCCTTACCTATAAATTGGAACAGTTTGGAACAGGTTTTTGTATCACAGGCTGGTAACTACAGTTTGATTTGCAACGTGAAGATAAAGCAACACCAAGGGGGTTAATTATATACTTGAACTAACAATTTTAAAAAAATGAAAAATTTGCTGTTCTTAAAAAATTGAAAGTTTATTCTGTGTCTTCATTACATGAGCAGAAAAGAGATATTGACAACAAAGTAGCTCATTAAAATATATACACCTATCCATTGAATATATGAATATTTTATAAACATTACTCATTTTGACATGGAAAACAATAGAGATGGTGACGCGGGGAATAGAAGAATCATAGAAAGCTCTCTTATAATATAGCTCCCGAAAATTTTTTTCCAAATGTAACACTTAATAGATTATCAATTAAGAGCGTGGAAGAAAACCTGAAAGATAAATTTCAGAAGCTCAAAATTGCTATTCTCTATCATGGTCGAAAATGACAAAAAATGAGAAATTAAAGAGATCCTTTTGCGCTTTTCATCAGTCAGCAGCCCCCAGCTACAAAAATACCTGAAGGCGTGCTCTTTTTCCAAAGAATTTTTTTTAATTCCTTTCAAAAAATGAATTCTCATTAACTCATGGGTTGTAAACAAGATTAAAGGAAAAGGGAATCCTCCTTGTCGCAACTGCTGCTGCAAAAAACTTTTTTGCGATCGATAACATGTTGATGAGCCTGTTGCATCCACGGAATGAAACCAAGAAATCATTCATGCGCAGTTGGAATTGAGAACATTACGGTAAATTGAATTCACGATAATAGGAGTTAAAATTAATAAGAGTTCAAAAAACAGTTGAAATTAAAAAAATATTGTTCAAATAGAAATTATTCAAACGACGATGGTGGAACACATGAACGAAGCTTATGTTTAAAACATCATTTCAGAAACAGAAAAAAATTCATATGGAGTCTATATTAGCTTTACTAACAATTGAATTAACAACAATAAATAGCACCTGGTTAAAGAAATAAAACATATATAGCAACGGACATTTCTAATAGAAACTCAACAATTCGTTTGAATTAAAACACTTAGGAATCTGGAAATGAAACAGTTTAACAAGAAGGCGAGGAATCATTAAAATGCACAGTGATGTCATTGAAAAGCGAACATTAATATAAATTTAAAATGTCATCATAAATGAATAAACATATAATATCATGTAGCAACATCGAATATTCAAAACGTCACCATGTTACTTCTAATTAATCCTCCTGGTAGTTATCTCGACGAGGTGTCTCCTCATTAGCAAACTGATCACATCTTAATGGCCAAATATTACCACGTCATTAGAATAAACCTGACCAGATATTGATATCGTCACCGCAAGAAAGGTGGCAATATCTCGATTGTAAAACATCTCGTCAGTAGCGAAATTGGTCAGATCTCGGTGGTCGAAGTATCTTGTCAAAAGCAGTTGGAGTGTTAAATTGAAGATTGGAAATGTCTTCACCCACTGGGTTGAGACATGCTTTGTTTTATCGGACATTAATCAACGTTTAAGTTACAATTATTTGTGAATAGTTATGGATTCGGTTTATAAATTTCAGGTTTTACTACGCAATGTCTGAAAACGGAGAAGCTGAGCCAATAAATATGTATGAAGTTTTGCGTTCTGATCCACGCAATCTTCGGTTGAAGCCACAATTGGTGACGGGAGGCGTGAATTTCATATTGATGTATGCAGATGCGCTAAATCGCTGGCACAGTAAGGAAAATGAAGATACACTCCCAGCATATATCCCAGCCTCTTCTCACCATACATGACTGAAGCAAATTAAATTTATTAAACCCTATTAAAAGACTTGCGAATGATATTTTTCGAAAAGGCGCAAATGGAAAGTTGTTTTCTGTGTGTCGAAAGTCACATGAGAATTTATGATAGTGAATTTGATGATCAAACATTGAAAATGACACATAATAACGTTGAAAACTTACTATCATTCGGATTAGAAACATCGTAAAAAAGATAATTAAACATACATAGGCAAAGTCGTTGATAGAGAAAAATGAAGACATACTGACAACATCATCAATAAGCTAAGTCCTTTGATCATCTTGTCAGGA
Source organism: Metellina segmentata (assembly GCA_947359465.1). Classification (NCBI taxonomy): domain Eukaryota; kingdom Metazoa; phylum Arthropoda; class Arachnida; order Araneae; family Tetragnathidae; genus Metellina; species Metellina segmentata. The sequence continues at coordinate 19,753,430 of OX375876.1, forward strand.
GATTGATCCCGGACATTCGTCAATAGCCCATTGTGTTGGTCTAGTACTACGTTAATTAAAAATTACCAATTACCATCCCTAAGCTAACCCTCTTGGTGGTCAAGATATCTTGTCATTAGCAAAACTGACCAGATCTTGATGGACGAGATATCTCATCATTAGAAAAAGTGCCTGGATCTTGATCTCGCCATCACAAAAAGAATATCGTCAAACAATTTAAATTAACAAACCATCGTTAAAAAAAACAAAGAAAATGCTTCAACCGACCCCATACACGTCAGTTGTAACAGTGGTTGAAGTCAGTTGTAACACTCGAAAAGTAATGATAATTATGTTCTTACATATTTATTTATTAAGTCAAAATCACAAAATATGGTCATTTATCGATATTATTAATGATAACAATCAGTGTCATTGTTATTCGAAAAATAACTAAGCCTAAACTTGATAAACCTCAATTAAAAACTTAACTTCAGAAGTACAAGCTTAAATAGAATTGAAAACTTATAAAATTCGATGAAAGTAACATAAAATCTTCTGCGACAAAATAATTTCAAATAATAATGAACAAAATATTACACTAATCAGTTCGATTCCCAATTAGGACCCAAATTATAAGGATCATCACCACATGTACCTCATGGGTCGACGTTAGACAAACTGTGCATTGTACCTAATTGTCTCCAGGCCTGCTAGCGCCATAACTGTCAACGCACACACCAAGCATTAATACTCCTTCATGTGAGGTCATTTTTGTCTTTTTGGTCATTTTCTTGTTTTTATCTTAGGACTTTTTGTTTGTTTAAATTGACTTTAATTCCTTTTACCTTCTTTTTCGTTCTCTTTTCTCAGTTTCTTATCATCAAGCCTCTTTTTCTGGCGTATCTGTACATGTTGCAGATTTTTTTTCTATTTCCGTCAGTCTGTGTGGTACTTTGGGGGTAAGATCTCACTATTTCAGCTGAGAAGACATCAGTGCTCGTAGATGGTTTCGGCGAATTTTCTCGACTATTTGCATTATTTTCTTTTCCATGTGTTGGAGGATTTATTGGTGGAACTAGAGAAGACTGAATGACTCTAGTGTTCGATTTGCTTGAGCGACTTCTTCAGTCTGAATATAACATGCTTCATCATTACTTTCATACCTTGCGTCATTCATATTTCGCGTGTGTTCATCATCGTCTACATAGAAGTTTGGCTGTTCATTCAAAATGGAAGGACTAATAGCTGGCGTAGGATTGTCATCTTCCGGATTCGCTTCATTCGGATTTGATCGGTCAGTCGCATAAGATAGCGCTAAATCATGGTCAGTAAATATGTCGCGATTAAATGGATAAAGGCCAGCTTTCTTAAAACAAGCATGGATATGGTGAGAGCTAATGGCATAGCAGTAGCCACAATATCAGGTATGTTAAAATACTCATTGTTTTGCCAAGGAGGTTCCGCATCCAAGCTTCACACTGCGAATTAAATGGGTTTTTTTAAATAGCCCATATACCGATTAATCAAGTGATTGAAACTTGTGCGAACAGTGTCACGGAAACGTGACACACGATTCCGTTTTATTTACAGAAATCCAGAGCATTAATATGACTGTGAGATGAATGATTGTCTAACAGAAGTAATACATTAAGTTAAAGAATGTGTGCTTTTGAAAATGTTTCAAAAATATTACAAAACCTTCGTATTCCATCTGAACATCGGTTGAAACGTTTAATCCGAGCCCGAAAAAACTGTTACAACCGTACCCGGCACATCTTTTAGAAAATTTAACGTCATAACCTATAAAATAAACAATTTAGATAAAAACGAATTAAACTAATTAGAACTTTAATAAACAAAGTTCTTTCGTAAAAAACGATACAAATCATAACTAGTATAGTTTGGGATTAAAAAGCAAAATAACCTAAACAAAATGCTTATTTTTGCATTAAAAAAACGAATCCCTCTCACACACGAGGGATGCACTTGAAGAACATCAAACATATTCTGAATAGGTATGGGTTTAACAGTGTTAATCGAAAAACAATTTTTTAAACAAATTAAATTTTAATATTTATGTTTTAACTGGCAGTATTTCTTCCATGATGTAAATATTTTATAAATATTATTAATGAAGATTGAATATTTAAAATATTTAATTTTTAATAACTTACATTTTGTAATGGAACACGAAATCCCGAAAGAAAAACTCATTTATTATAAAAGCGTAATTCTGCTATTCCGTGTCTGGCAACTTCAGAATTAAGGTTAATTCTTTAATTTTAATTATAATTTTGGTTTGGGTATTTGAGTTGACAGCGAGATGTTGCGGTCATATTTGAGGATTCCCAAGTATGGTATTATAAATATCGTCATGCTAATTAGCAAAACTCGTAATTATTTGTTAAAGAGTAGTAGTTACAAGTTATTTGTTCTTTTTGCTAATCTATATATATATTTCTCTTACGTGGCACGCAAAAAAGACGTTATTTGTTACCGCGTTTTGGCAACATTGTGCGATTGTTTGTTTACTAGGAGCCTCGCGAGTCATTTGAATCTATAGCGTTATCGGATGAAATTTTATTGAAAAAAAATGAATTTTATACGAGCTGTTGCGTTTCGTAATAGAAATCTAAGAAAGCGGAGGATCTTTTCAGGGCTATTTAAAAAACGGTCCTTCTCAAGGCTAACAATTATAGTACAACAAGACGCGTGCACTACAACTTTCGACAACAAACTCAGTCAAAAGTGTATGGGTGGCTCGAGTACTGGGGAAATGTACACACAAACAACATGCTGGGTATTCAATTTCCAAAGCTGCTCTCACATTGCAAGTAAAAATTTGCTCAAAGTTTTCATCTAAATTCTGATTCCAGAGGTACTGTATATATCTTTTATGTAATACAACAAATTAAGATTTGAAAAATATTTGTTTGGAATATATTTTGTAATCAATCCCCTCTGCTAGGACACGTGTCTTCATTGATGCGAGCGAAGCGAGCATAGGTTCGCGCAGCGAACCAATGAGAATTGCGAAGCAATCCTCCGGGGGTTGGCGAGCGTTAGCGAGCAGGGGGCGGGCCCCCTAGTAAATCATTATTATCTTTATCAATATTGATCAAAACTAATAAAACCTTTTGTATAATTGTTCTATTTCAGAATAAATTCAGGAAGTCAAAATTCAACCCGTTTGAGCAGATATTTTTTTCAGAATTCTGTATTTTTTCAAGGAAGGAAATTTTGTTTCTGTTTGAATTTATATGTTCATCTATATTATCTATCGCAGAAATATTATTTTGGAGTTAGTTAGATTTCAATGATTTATTGATTTCCTCAAAATATCACTAAAATATATTTCAAAATTTCAATACAGCTTTTCATTGAAAAACGATTAAAATCAATTAAATTTGCATTTGTTTTTCATGTTTCATGGGTGTTATTGAAAGTTGTACTGCATTGTATAGTAACTATATCTGCCATTCTGAATAGGTGGTGGATTCCATTTAAAAACCTTATCTCTGAATTTAAAAAGAACCATAAGGATTTGATTTAAAACTGAATGTCTGTAGGTGAAAAAGAATTTTTAACTAGACTTTTTTTATCTTGGAATAATATCACAGTTAGTAATTTGGAAAAATAGAAATATTTTGTCAACTGACAGAAAGTCGAGGTTGCTTACTCTCCATAGTAAAACTGTTATTACGCAACTTAGATTTATGTAAATCATTCTTTGAAAGCACTAATTTTCTTTTGCAAAAGTGCTGTAAAATAGACCTGTTTATTAAAAAATTGTAATTAACTGAGTTTAATTTGTCTACACTGATGACATTTATTTTCTAACACAATCTTTTTGATTCCACAAGTCACTGAATGGAATTTCCTTGAAAAAGTGCATTTTCTTCAAAATAAATTTGTTGCGAATACCGTAATAATTTAATTCTTAGAAACATTCAACAAATAGAACAAGGGTTTAATATGTAGCCTATCATATCCATATGGTTTTAAAATATAAGTGTAACAAATGTGGTGTGGATTAGTCAAACGGTGTAGATTTGTATAAACAACAGACAAATGCCAACTCTGCTTTATATATCTAACAGAAGTTCCGTTATTCCACGTGACTCTGAATGGAATTTTTAAAAATGAGTTTGCTTCAAACTAAATTAGCCACGAATGCTGAAATATTTTACTTACCATCCTCTCACGTTAATGATGAAATTCAAAAATATCGAAGATCAGATTCAAGAGAGCCATAAATAAAACATATTCATAGGAAAGCTAAGTGCAAGACTATCCGCTGAAAATTCACCATTTTTACTGAAAATGAATAAACAGGTACATTTGTAAACACTCCAAAACTTAAAATAAACTTCTGTAGTAATCACCTTACAAATAAAAACTTTTAACAGAAATGCGACGAATATGAATAGATTATATGGATAGAGGCATCTTGTGTGCATATTTGCGTCCGAAGTAAATTGAAGAATAAGTTAAATAATATTAAGCGAGAAGTTAAATAATATTAAAAATTATTTTCCGTACACTTAAATGATGCTAGCATTCTTCTATGAAAAATAATTGATTAGTCTGATCACTTTTCAATCAACATATAACTAATTCAACCAGAGCAATGCCGGCTAATTCTGCTAGTAAATAAATTATCAAAATATTATCTCGTAGCACGAAAACAATTCATTACAAAATTATGTTCCACTATTATAAACTCAATGGAAAATCATTTTTTATTTATATTTGACCAAACTTCATTATACAATTATCGTGAGGTAATAAACAATTTTGGAGCGCCAAACAAACATATAAATTGTGTGTTAATGCCTTTTTTAACATTTACTTGCGTTCCTTGAGCAAAAATTTCACTCATGTGTACTATTGAAAAAATAGAAATATCTTCATCGAACATCCAAAGGGTCAAAATTTGTTTTGCTACTTAGATGGGAAGCTTTTATATCCATAACAGCAATTTTAAAATGTAGATATTTCCGTATGTAAAATATATAGTGACCCAAATAAGCTTTGTTAGTTGCCCAACATTCTTCCCAGCATAACAACAAATACAAAATGGAAATTTTGATTTTAAAAAAAAAAAAACACATTTTTAATATCTCATTGATTTCCAATAAACAATTGTAAAAGGTTTTACGAGTGAAAACTAGTTAAGAAGGCATTACTTTATCCCTAACTGTTTTTTTATTCACAAAATAAAATCATTAATCAAACTCTTTTTTTTTTCTTTTTTTTTTTTTCAAAATTCTAAATAACTTCATACCTATTAGAGTAATTTGAAAAAAGAAATTTCAGAAATAAGTCTTCCTAAATTACAAAACCAATTCACGACAAAACATTAAAAAGAGTTTGTGAGTGAAAGTACTAATTACAAGGTTACGACAAAACTTTTCTAAAGATCACACATTGCTCGAAAAGCAACACTTCTTTCTTAAATATTAGGGCAATTTCAAAATAGAAATTTCGAGATCACACTTCCATAAATTTTAAAAGGCTCAAGACAAATAAGTCTTAATGTGTCGTTCATTGGGTTAATTTATAAAATAGAAATGTTTGTATCGGACCTCCATAAATTCTAAATTAATTCAAGAAGATAAACATTCCAAAAGGATGTGAGTATAAAACAATATTAAGTATTACGCAAGCTTATAAATATTTTCAAAACAATTGACGAAAACATTGATCGAAAGGCTACATACCTTTTTTCAAAATTAAAGCAATTTAAAAGTAGATCTTTTAACATTTAAACTCCATAAATTCCAAATTGTTCAAGACACATAATTCTACGCGTGTAGTCTTTAGGGCAATTTAGATTAAATTGAAGTTTCTATCAAACCTCCGTAAATTTAAAATTAGGCACCGAAGAACATTTTAAAGAAGTTTGCTTGTGAAAATAAATAATGGAAAATGTATATTTAACTACAACATAAAGATATATTAATGTGGGAGAAACATTTATCGAAAAGCTATCCTCAATTTTCAAGATTCGAAATAATACCATAGTTACGTACATAATTTAGGAAATACGAATTTCAGTGTTGAACTTCCAAGAATTATTCTAAAATACTATTAGTTCAAATATAATAATTCTAAGCGCATAGTCATTAAGGCAATTTAGAACTAGAAATTTCAGTACCAAATCATCATAAAATCGAAATTAGTTCAAGCTAAGCAATTCTGAAAAGTTTTGCAAGCGAAGAAATAAAAAGGTATCACACTAGGACACAATTTCTTTGCAGAGAGAAAACAGTGAACGTAAAGCTAGATTCCATTTTGAAAATTCCAAATCATTCCATTGTATCTAAGGCAATTATAAACTAAACAATTTCAGTATAGAACCACCATCAATTTGAAATCAATGCACTACGATTTATTCTACATGGATTTACTCGTGAAGCAGTTCCCAACAATATTAGTCCCCTGGCAAATATCTTTTTCACAATCAAAAACAGTCTTTGTAAAAGCACTCTCCATTTTTTCAAAATTCAAAATAGCTCCGCAGTCACTAAAGAAATTTAAAAAAATAGAGATTTCAGTATCGCACGTCTGTAAATTCGATACTAGTCCACGACAAAGAAATCTAAAGGATTTGCTAACAAAATATAGTTAAAAAGCATTACTCTATGACAAAAAAATCTAAAGCAACTGACACTAACTAAAAAACTACTCGTATTTTCAAAATTTAAATAATTTCAATGCTACTTGGACACTAGAAAATACAAAATTACCTATCGAATCATCATAAATTGCAAATTAGTTCTCTGTGACCAATTTTAAAAGCAATGCTAGCGAAAACACTTCATTTTGGAAATTCAAAATAATTCCATTATCTCTCAAAGGATGTTATAAAATTTAAATTTCAGTATCGAACCTCCATCAATTCAAAATACGTCCATTAAGAATGTTTCTATATGGATTTGCTATTGAAAGAATTGTGCAAAAGCATCACTACTAGTAAAATATCTCTTTAACACGTCAAAAACAACATTTGTATACGTACCCTCCATTTTCCAAAATTCCAAGTTATAAGTTCACTAGAACAATTTATAAAATAGAGATTTTACTATCGAATCTTTTTTAAATTTCATATTAGTCCATGACGATATAGATATAAATAGATTTGTTAGTAAAATATAGTTAAAGTCATTTCTATGAGTCAAAAGATCTTTTTCAGAAGACGAACACATTCTTTGTAGAAGTACCCTTCATTTTCCAAAATTCTAAATAATAGCAGTCTCTAGAATAACTTAGAAAATAAAGATTTTAGTATGGAACCTCCACTCCATAAATGCGTAGTAGTCCACGACGAGCAAAACTAAAAGGATTTTCTAGTAAAATATAGTTATATTGTTCTCTGTGGCAAAATACAAGACAAAAATTATCAATCAAAAAGTTACTCGCATTTCAGAATTCCTATGAACTTTAAAATTACTATAGGACGCTTTTAAAAGATATAAAAACTTTAATTTCGACTCACCAGAAATTCTAAATTAGTTCTTGACAACCGATTTTAAAAGGATTACGAGGAAAAAACACTTAACTTTGAAAATTAAAAACCATTCCGTGTGTTTAAGGCAATTATACAATAGAAATTTCAGTATTGTGAGTAAATAATTTTAGATTAATCCACTACGAATGATTCGAAATGAATTTGCTAAGGAAAGAAATAAGTCAAGAGCATTTACTCCATGACAAATATCTTTTTCTCCAAGTCAAAACCAATTTTCGTGAAAGTACCCTCCATTGCCCTAAAATTCAAAATAACTACATAGTCGGTAGAACAATTTACAAGCTAAATATTTTCATATCAAACTATCAATTCTATATTAGTTCACTACAATCAAATCTAAAAGGATTTGCTGATTAAATATATTTGCATTACTCTAAGACATAAGATCGCTTTCATGAGCCAAAAACACTAATCAAAAAACTATTCGCATTTTCGAAATTGATATAATTTCAAAGTCACTAAGTTCTTGACTGCAAATTGCCTTTCCATATTACAATAAAAAACAGTGATGAATGAGTAAAAAATACCCTCCATAAGCACATAGGGAAAACAAAGCGTAAGAGAATCCTTTCCCGAGGTGGGGGAGTGATTCCTCCCAGGTGAGCCCACAGGTGCTCGAGTCACCCACCTGTCGCTCTCTCACCCCGAAACTTGAGACGCAAAGCAACAAGTCATACCTGTTGTTCCTCTCCTTCGGCTGGCACTTCCCGCAGACAGACACCTGCGCGGAATCACATCACAGCTTGGACCCTTTTTTCCGGATTTTTCGGGTTTCTTTCCCCGGGATTAGGAATGAGAGCGATTCTGCCGTTCCATTAGACGCACCTTGGTATCCTATCCGGCAATATCCGGCAACTTCCTCCTGCGCCCGGCGCCGTCACGGGCTTCGCATGCCCATTGGATGCCCGTCGCTGGGCCAGAGCCCGCGCCCACCGCCATCTGTCGGCCGACCCCCGCACCTCGGGGATGCTTAGAGCACGATTCGACATTCACCTGCACCAACAGCAAATCTGAGAAGCCCTTCAACCAGACACGTATTCAGATAAAACACTTGGACAGAGAGTTTTATGTCTTAAACTTTAGCCTTATGTTACGGGCCGAACTAGTCAAGATGTCATTCTGCTTTATCCGGAACCGGCACAAGCAGGCTGTTTGTTTTTGTTTGCAGAGGGTTGCCCAGCCCTCGTTGGATAATTTGTTGACTATTAATATTTTTGATTATTTATCGTCGTAGCGAAAACTGCCCTGTAGAGTCCAGCCTATGGTGTAAAAACCTGCCACCGGTTCTGGGCAAAGGACAATTTGTTTTTCCTGCTTGAATCTGTATTCCCCTTCGGCAGTTTTGTCTTGACGATATATCTCGTCCTTAACTATATTTACTATATCTTTGACGAGATATCTAGTCCTTAGCTAAATTTACCATATCTTGGACGTGCTATCTCGTTCTTAGCTGAATTCACCAAATCTAGGACGATATATATCGTCCTTAACTAAATCTACCATGTCTTGGACGATAAATCTCGTCCTTAGCTAAATCTACCATGTCTTGGACGATAAATCTCGTCCTTAGCTAAATCTACCATGTCTTGGACGATAAATCTAGTCCTTTGCTAAATCTACCATGTCTTGGACGAGATATCTCGTCCTTAGCTAAATTTACCATATCGAGGACGAAATATCTCGTCTTATTCTAAAATGTACCTTATCTTAGACGATATATCTCGTCAGAACCCTAGGAGAGTGAATAACCCAAATCACATTTATTGGTTGCAACTTAGGTTAGATTATGAAAAAGAAAACGTCTCATTGGCCTTAATGTGGCGTCACATTGGCCACTCGGGCTATTGGCTGCTATCAATAAAGTTATCAAAAAAGGATCAATCAAGCTACTCAAGAATCAATCCAGAAGGGGGGAAATCCAAGCACAACACATCATCATGAACCACTATCAAATGGCGATGTCACGTCTGTGCTTCCACCCGAATCTCTAAACTTCCACACCATGCCCTGTGACAGATATTCGAAATCGTCAGCTGTTTGGGGGCAAAGCTCAGTTTGTTCCCATTGCTTAAATCTCCAATCTTCTTGGAGAAATGCATCAGTTTTATCTCGACGAGGTACCTAGTCATTTACAAAATTAACCATATCGTGATGGATGTGAGATCTTCTTTAAACCACTTGGAGAGTTATTGAGATATGCAGTGGTTGGACAAAAATATGGACACACCTCTCGAAATGCATGCTTGAAAATAAATGTTTATTCTAGTGAAATGTGTAGCGCTGGTGTTTTTGCCTGCTGACTCCACCTTTACAACGTCGTAAATACGCTGCGCAGGTCAGTCGATCTCGGGGCACTGTTCTATGAAGTGATAATGGCATCAAGTCTGAGCTAACAGACTTCGAACGTGGGCAAATTGTTGGAGCTCGTCTGGTGGGTGCTTCCGTAATCAAGGTATCCGAAGCGTTTAGTGTTTCAGGAGGTACTGAATCTAAGATTTATTCCGTTTATTTGAAAAGCACAAAAACATCATCCGCTAAATCGCATCGAGGACGAAAGTGTGTTTTGAGTGACCGCGACAGATGATCATTAAGGAGGATTGTGACTAAAAATAAGAAGATCACTCCTGTAGAAGCTACTGCTGAAAGGAATGCCGTGCTCACAAACCCTGTGAGTACCAAAAAAATAAGAAAGGAGCTTCATAAGCAGGGTATTTCTGGCCGAAATGTAATTCAAAACCTTTCATCAATGATGCTAATGCCTGTAACAGGAAAAGTGGTGTTTATGTCATATAGCCTGGACTAAGGAGCAATAGAAGACAGTAATTTGGTCGGATAAGTCTTGTTTCACACTGTTTCAGATTGCTGGTCGAGTTTACGTCCATCGAACGCCATCCCAAGACTATAATACAGACTGCTTGTTGCTAAGAGTGAAACAAGGAGGGGGTTCTGTGAGGGTTTGGGCAACCATATTGTGGTTTTCTGTGGGACCCATGATAACTCTGCAAGGACACATTAAGGCCAAGTATTATGTGAACATTTCGGCCGATCAAGTCCATCCCATGGTACAAACTTTGTTCCCCAATGGTGATGGTGTCTTCCAAGAGGACAAAGCCCCTATTCACACAACTCACATCGTTCAGGACTGGTTTTCTGAACACGAGGATAATTTGACACATCTCCCCTGGCCACCACAGTCACCAGACCTCAATATTATTGAATCTTTGAGATCTACATTGGGGATGAAAGTAGTGATCGCTATCCACCGCCATCATCGTTATCTGCACTTGCCACCGTTTGGCAGGAAGAATACTACAATATTCCCTTGGCAAATATACAGGAACTGTATTTATCTGTTCCGAGAAGACTGCAAGCTGTTTTGAATGCCTACGGTTTTCCTACACCATATTAGACAACGTTACTTGTTTTTCCTTTAGGTGTTTCCATATTTTTGTCCAACCCCTGTATGATTTGCTGGCTTACCACCAAGTCAATTTACTCCTCAAATCAAAAAATCACTATATATGGTTTGTTCCTCCCTCCCTTTCTAGGCACTGTCAAGGGAACGTTTCTTTCAAGTGTTTACGGGCTTTCCCATGTTTTACTGATTTTAGTGAACACACTGGGATTGCGCTCCCGATATACCCAAGCGATCTCTTTCTGATTTCACACCACTAATCTATTCCGCAATCCCTCTTTTTCTCCCTTACGCGACATTTTTTCCTGACTTTCGTCTTGTGTTTGGTGCAGCTTGGCCACATATGACCTTTGCATCATGATCCCCAAAACCAACCAGACATAATAGGGTAGGTGTTCCAAATATCGCCTCGTGTTTGCAAGCTACTATGCGCGACATGTATGGGTTTATATAGTTACATCGACGGTCTAGGGTTTTGCCACACGTAGCGGACACAATTTCCTATTAGTTATATGAACAACACTATTGCATCTGGAGTATTTGAGGCTGTGATCAAAGTATTTTTTGTCTCCAATCCATTCAGGGAATATCCAGGTAAGCGTTTCCAAATCATCATTTCGTTTATAAGACTCGAAAGTACATTCAATACTGAAGGTAAATAGGTATGCTGTACTAGCAAGTCGTTTTTAATTGTAGATCCTCATTTCGCCTGGTGGGTGGTAATAGGAACAGAGATAGATGATATTAGGAACTCTTGAAAATTTTCTTAGGACACTTTTTGAAATGTGACAAGTTAACTTAAACTGACATAAGTAAAGAAGGTAAAGGATTTCTGGAAACCAAAGGAGAATAATTCCTAGTGATATTCATTTCGTTTCCAGCTTGATTTCGCAACCCAGGAGGATGATAGACAGAGAAATAGTTAGAGTAGGCGATATTTGGAACCCCTACCCTATTGGTTTCCCATAAAGCGCTCTACTCTGTCAAGGCATCTTAGAGGTTCTGCAGCAGACTGGAAAGACTCATCACCTAAGTTATGACTTTTGTTATAGAAATTAAAAACTTTCCATCTTGTCCATGTTCCGCAACTTCAGTAACTCCTCACATTTTGAAATTACATCGGTAGCTCTGTGGGACAGTTCTTAAATGAACAGGAAAAGTCGCTGGGATTGGTCTTTCGTAATAGGTCTAAGTTTTAATTGGACCAAGGGGATTAGTAACAACAATACATGCACACTGTATAACAAAAAAAAACGACGCACCAAGAAGTAGTTGTCCGATCGCGATAACAATGCGTGGATGGGAAGAATATACATAGAAAAACAAACGATTCAAACTTCAGAACAATTGAAAGATTTATTTCACAGTTTGATCGTTACAAAGGGAGGAAGTCAATAAGGCGGGGTTACACCTCTGGCCTGGATGCGTCACCCTGCGTGGCATAGACTGAAAAAGTTCCCGGATGGTGTCCTGCGGAAGTTCTTGCCGTCACCAGCTGTCGGGCTTAATAGTTAACATTTCGGGTTGGCTGCAATCGCCTACTCATAACGTTCCAATGCAATCTATGGAAGAGAGATCAGGAGACCTAGCTGGTCAAGAGAGTGTTAGGAAATCTTGAAGACAATTCATAGCAACACGCGCCGTGTGCGGCCGGGTAATTATCTTGTTGAAAAGTAAGTCCGGGGTATCGCAAAAGGAACGGTAACACAACTGGTCGTAGAATGTCGTCTACGTATCGCTGTGCTGTAAGTGTGCCAGAAATGATTTCCAAAGGGCTATCAAGGGAGATGGCAACCCAGACCATAACACCCTGTTGTGAGCATGTGTTTCGTGCGATAGTAAGTATCCCGACGCTGCCCTGGATGTCTGTGGTAGTCATCTGGACACAGTTGGAAACGGGACTCGTCTCTAAAGACTATACGCCCCCTGTCAGAGCCGTCCCAAGTGGATCGAGCCCGGCTCTACTGTTAGACAACTCCTTCTTGGTGCGTCAATTTTTTTTTGTTATAGAGTGTATAGTAAATAATAGAGTGTTTTTATTTATTTTTTAGTATTTTAGCTAAATTCACATTCATTTTCGCTCTCCTCCTTTGAAAGACTATAGTGGTACAGAACATCACAACAGGTTAGAAGTCAATCAAGGAAGACTGCGGGTAACAGAACGCATATATGCTTGTAAACAACTCCTAAGGGTATAAATAATAGCAACTTAGCATAAAATATTTTCTTTTCTAACCTTGAGTCTCGTTCAAAATAAAATCCTGACTACAGAACTGAGACTTGGTGTATGGTATATCTTCTCAATATTCTTGTATATATTCTTTGTATATACTGTCTTCGTATATATTCTATATGTTCTTGGTATATATTATTTATTGTTATAGTATATAGTACCTATGTAATCTTGGTATACAGTCTCTTTATTCTTGATTTATAATCTCTTGGTATACATTCTCTATATCATTGGTATATATTCTCTATATTATTGGTTTATATTCTCTATATTCTTGGTAAATATTCTCAATATCCTTGGTATATATTCTCTTCGTATATATTCTCCATGTCCGTATATATTCTTCTATATTGTTGGTATATACTCTCTTCGTATATATTCCATGTCCATATATATTCTCTATATTATTGGTATATATTCTCCATGTCCGTATATATTCTTGGTACATATTCTCCATGTTCGTATTTGCTCTCTATATTCTTGGTATATATTCTCCATGTCCGTATACATTCTCTATATTCTTGGTATATATTCTCCAGGTCCGTATATATTCTCCAGGTCCGTATATATTCTCCATGTCCGTATATATTCTTGGTATATATTCTCTATATTCTAGGTATATATTCTCGATATTTTTGCTAAATATTCTCTATATTCTTGGTATATATTATCGATATTCTTAGTAAATATTCTCTATATTCTTAGAATATTCTCTCTTCGTACATATTCTCCAACTCCTTCCTATATACTCTCTTGGCATATATTCTCTATATCCTTGGTATATATTCTCTATATTCTTGGTATGTATTCTCTATATTCTTGATATATATTCTCTATATTCTTGGTAGATATTCTCTATATTTTTGGTAGATATTCTCTATATTCTTGGTAGATATTATCTATATTATTGGTATATATTCTCTATATTCTTGGTATATATTCTCATAATTCTTGGTATATATTCTCTATATTCTTGGTACATATTCTCTCTCTTATTATCTCTATTCTTCGTATATACTTTCTTGAAATTTTTCCTTTGATATTCTGATGCCTATGAGTGCTCCAAAGGGGAGGTGAACCATTAGGGGTGTGACATCGTGAGAAACTCTGTTGTGCTTGACCTTTAGAAAACGCACTTGCAAAGGCAGTTGCCAACTTCATTGTATCATCGGAATGCCGAATATATTCGAATTTGTTATTGTTTGGTACCAGCTGCTGATCTTTCGTCACGCGCTTCACAACGACTGGAGAAGAAATGGTGAAACAGACATTCATTTGCAGGTAGTGTTCGTCCATATGATCTCTGATTTTTTTTTTTCGACTTTTAGCGTTGGCTTTTTTTCGGAGTGCGGGCAGAGCAAGCTGGAAACAATGTTAGAGAGCCAGAAGTGGAAGGTGACTGTTGGTCACCGCGCTATTCTGTGTAGATACATACTCTTATATATTGGTGTAATGATGAATGGGATGATATAAATAATGTATATTTTTCTTAATGTTCTTGGAATAATAAGAACTTCAATATCTTATCTGTGGGTTGTCTTCTCCTTGTGAACGATTCGCACAGTTTTCACGCAACCTTTTTGGGGCGACGTCACCACAGTGGTCTAACCAACTTTTCAAGAACTAAATCTTTGTTTCGTGCATGAGTAAATTGTTATATCGTGTGTACAGGGTGTTTCACACTTTTTAAGAGGTGGTAAGAGACAAAATAAAATCATTCCCCATATGAATATGGGGTATAATTTATCACCGGATTTTCAAGGAGACGATGTACATATATTTGTAAGGGATGCTTTTGGATCGTCATTATAGACGTATTGATGACATCTATCATTTTCATACATATGAAGCATTATTTCATGGGCGATAAGATGTCTGACATGAATTAAGTAAATCGGGCTGCTAACGGAAAGGTATATGAACGGTTACGCATGTGGCGACGCTGTCAAGCGCACGTTAATGTTGTTGATCGCAACTTTAAGTACCTGCTGTGAAATAATTGTAAATGTACGCCTGTAAAACTGTAAAATCAGTAAATATTAGTAAACTGTAAAACTAATTAACTGTAAAACTAATTAAAAACATAGTTCACCCATTCGGTGTCTTTCATTTCTACACCCTCCAACTCATGTAGTGGAGCTTGCTGATATACGTCCCTAGATAAATGCAATGAGATTTTGTGTAATATATCCTTTTAGAGTTTGTTTCTATTATCGTCTTAGAGTTTGTGTCCTACCTCATCTTGTATCATTTCTTAAGCTGTGTCCTATCTCCTCTTGTATCGTTTCTTAAAGGTGTGTCCTATCTTCTCTTGTGTCATTTCTTAAACTGTGTTCCATCTCCTCTTGTATCGTTTCTTAAAGCTGTGTCCTATCTCCTCTTGTATCGTTTCTTAAAGGTGTGTCCTATCTTCTCTTGTGTCATTTCTTAAACTGTGTTCCATCTCCTCTTCTATCGTTTCTTAAAGCTGTGTCCTGTCTCCTCTTGTGTCATTTCTTAAAGCTGTGTCCTATCTCCTCTTGTATCGTTTCTTAAAGGTGTGTCCTATCTTCTCTTGTGTCATTTCTTAAACTGTGTTCCATCTCCTCTTGTATCGTTTCTTAAAGCTGTGTCCTGTCTTCTCTTGTGTCATTTCTTAAAGCTGTGTTCCATCTCCTCTTGTATCGTTTCTTAAAGGTGTGTCCTATCTTCTCTTGTGTCATTTCTTAAAGCTGTGTAGTATATCCTCTTGTATCGTTTCTTAAAGCTGTGTCCAATCTCATCTTGTATCGTTTCTTAAAGGTGTGTCCTATCTACTTTTGTGTCATTTCTTAAAGCTGTGTTCCGTCTCCTCTTGTATCGTTTCTTAAAGGTGTGTCTTGTCTTCTCTTGTGTGATTTCTTAAAGCTGTGTCCTATCTCCTCTTGTATCGTTTCTTAAAGCTGTGTCCTATCTTCTCTTGTGCCATTTCTTAAAGCTGTGTCCTATCTCATCTTGTATCGTTTCGTAAAGGTGTGTACTATCTCGTCTTGTGTCATTTCTTAAAGCTGTGTTCCATCTCCTCTTGTATCGTTTCTTAAAGGTGTGTCCTATCTCCTCTTGTATTGTTTCTTAAAGCTGTGTCCTGCCTTCTCTTTTGCATTTCTTAAAGCTGTGTTCCATCTCCTCTTGTATCGTTTCTTAAAGGTGTGTCCTATCTTCTCTTGTGTCATTTCTAAAAGCTGTGTCCTATCTCCTCTTGTATCGTTTCTTAAAGGTGTGTACTACCTACTTTTGTGTCATTTCTTAAAGCTGTGTTCCGTCTCCTCTTGTATCGTTTCTTAAAGGTGTGTCTTATCTTCTCTTGTGTCATTTCTTAAAGCTGTGTCCTATCTCCTCTTGTATCGTTTCTTAAAGCTGTGTCCTATCTTCTCTTGTGCCATTTCTTAAAGCTGTGTCCTATCTCATCTTGTATCGTTTCGTAAAGGTGTGTACTATCTCGTCTTGTGTCATTTCTTAAAGCTGTGTTCCATCTCCTCTTGTATCGTTTCTTAAAGGTGTGTCCTATCTCCTCTTGTATTGTTTCTTAAAGCTGTGTCCTGCCTTCTCTTTTGCATTTCTTAAAGCTGTGTTCCATCTCCTCTTGTATCGTTTCTTAAAGGTGTGTCCTATCTTCTCTTGTGTCATTTCTAAAAGCTGTGTCCTATCTCCTCTTGTATCGTTTCTTAAAGGTGTGTACTATCTCCTCTTGTGTCATTTCTTAAAGCTGTGTACCATCTCCTCTTGTATCGTTTCTTAAAGCTGTGTCCTATCTACTCTTGTGTCATTGCTTAAAGCTTTTTTCCATCTCCTCTTGTATCGTTTCTTAAAGTTGTGTCCTATCTACTCTTGTGTCATTGCTTAAAGCTGTGTAACCATCTCTTCTTGTATCGTTTCTTAAAGCTGTGACCTACCTTGTGTCATTTCTTAAAGCTGTGTCCTATCTCATCTTGTATCGTTTCTTAAAGGTGTGTCCTATCTTCTCTTGTGTCATTTCTTAAAGCTGTGTCCTATCTCCTCTTGTATCGTTTCTTAAAGCTGTGTCCTATCTTCTCTTGTGCCATTTCTTAAAGCTGTGTCCTATCTCATCTTGTATCGTTTCGTAAAGGTGTGTACTATCTCGTCTTGTGTCATTTCTTAAAGCTGTGTTCCATCTCCTCTTGTATCGTTTCTTAAAGGTGTGTCCTATCTTCTCTTGTGCCATTTCTTAAAGCTGTGTCCTATCTCATCTTGTATCGTTTCGTAAAGGTGTGTACTATCTCGTCTTGTGTCATTTCTTAAAGCTGTGTTCCATCTCCTCTTGTATCGTTTCTTAAAGGTGTGTCCTATCTTCTCTTGTGTCATTTCTTAAAGCTGTGTCCTATCTACTCTTGGGTCATTGCTTAAAGCTGTGTTCCATCTCCTCTTGTATCGTTTCTTAAAGCTGTAACATATCTTGTGTCATTTCTTAAAGCTGTGTCCTATCTCCTCTTGTATCGTTTCTTAAAGCTGTGTCCTATCATCTCTTGTGTCATGTCTTAAAGCTGTGTTCGATCTCCTCTTGTGACCTATCTTAGAGTTTGTTTCCCATCTCGTCTTATATTTTACTCACAGATCCGTATGGTGTGTTGCCCGTGACAAAATTATGCTTTTAAAATTTCAACTTCCCCGATTCCGACAAAATAAAATCAAACAGTAATATACAAAACATTGCAAAAATGATGAAAATTAAATATTGCTACACTTGTAAAATCTTAAAGCTAAAAGAAAAAGCAAACAACTATAAAATTGCAAAAAGTATACAAAATCAAAAGTAAGTTATGCTTTTAAAAAGTCATACTCACTGATTTCGACAAAACCACATGAAGTTCTAAGTAAAAAATTGCATAAAGATAAAAAATTTAATATCACTATACTTTCAAAAAGTCTTAAAGCTAAAGAAAAAGCAAGAAATAATACGATCCGCTACACTCTTTACCTTCCTGATTTCACTGACAGTCTCAACTCTAAACCTCACTGATTCCGACAAACAACGTAAATGAATGACCGTTAATTCTTCCAATTTACATAAAGTGGCAAGAGAATCCGCTAAGGACTGGAACACAACCAATGAAATCAAAGGGAAAAAATAAAAGAACCTATGAAATCAAAGTAGAATCCTAATTCCGATTTGGGCAAACCTGAATACTCTACAGTAGCAGTCAGTGACGTTATTTGAAACTAGGCTCGCGTCCAACAGAAAAATCGCAATAGGGAAAAAAGCTAATAAATTAATTTAAAAATGTTCAAAGCCCATGAAATCAAAAGAGAATAGGAATTCCGATTTATGCAACCTGAATATTCTCGAGTAGCAGTAAGTGATGTTATAGGAAACTTGGCGCGCGTCCAAAGGAAAAACCGCAAAACTATCACACTGTTGCTACTCTTAAGAAACCAAATAATATAAAAATATACCAATAACCCAATTATAAAATGTTCTAGATTAAATTTTTAAATTCGTGCTTCTAGGTGCATTCAGTTACCTTTAGGACTACCTTCGTGCCAAATTTCATGGTTGTAAGTGCTATAGATTCGTTTGGACACCTACACACAGACAAACACTTCATTTTATAATAGTAAAGATGTTATATCTCCTCTTGTGTCCCATCTTAGAGTTTGTGTCCTATTTAGTCTTAGAGTTTATAATCTATCTCTCCTTAGGCTTTATGTCCCAACTCGTCTTTGTATCTCCTGCTTGAGTTTTGTCAAATACGCTCTTAAAATTCATGTCCTACCTCCGCTTAGAGTTCCTACAATTAACTTTTAAATTCTTTGTAATGCGTAACCTCAAAAATAAAATTCCCGTTTTCTGAAACCTCTTCTTGAATTATCAAACGCATTATATTAGCTTTTTTATCCCACAGTAATTGTGATGACTTGTAGCTATGTACAAAATAGAGTTAACCTTTCAAACATATTATCTATGAAACTCAAATCCACGATATCCTTCACATAATAGACCGAAAATGTTCTTACAAGATGAAGGTCCAAAGTGTCAATCCCCTGTCTCTCACATTTTCTGACTCAAGCTCAAACACATGCACAGGACTGTCAGTCACACAGACTCCTTATAAAATTTCATTTTGTTGCTTCAAGCACTTCAAAGATAGAGACTGTTGGAACATTTTTTAACCGACTGTATTGAATACAAGACCAATTTTCGGCATAAAATTTTTGTCTTTTAAATGTTCTATTTGATAGCCCTAATTTTTAACTATCTTTCTACTCTTAATTTTCATGATAATAATGACTTTTATAGTATCGTTGAGGTATTTTGTCCCATTCTTGTTCCACAGTTTTCTAAAGTTCCTGAATGTTTCTCGGTCGACGTATGGATAATGCTCCTTTTAAAAGTTCAAAATCTCAAAGTCCATGGATGAGATATCTGGAGGTTTAACAGGAATACCCTTAAAGGATATTATTAAACGCCATTATTGACTTGATATCAGTTTCTTGTTCCATTGCTTCCAATAATTTAACAGCGTATTTAGATGCGTGGCTGCTTGCTTTATCCTGATGCAGCTCTACTTATTGTTGGTTCTGTGTTTCTGATGATATTTCTTTTTTGGACAACGGGAATAAAATATGGTCTTGATAGTATGTGGGAGTAGAATTTTACATATTTTCCTACTCTTAACTTTTAATTTTCATTATATGAAAAACCGGAAACAATCATAAATCCCTTAGAGAATGTTTCTTGAGATTCCTTGAACCACACTCGCCACTCGCGCGTTTTAAGATATTTTTTTTTTATATAATTATATATAAATTGTTCTCTTTTGATTGCAATCATTTGAATACACCCACGCCTCGTTTATTATCACAATATTTTTCTGTCTATCCCCAGACAAATGCAACTACTACAGAATTCTGCAGCGAGTTCTTTTATCTGTAATATTTTGTGGAGATAGACGATTAAATTATATTTTTTGGACGTTTAAGATTCAAATTACTGTTAATTATTTTATTTACAAATGAAACTGGACATTTTAATGACTTTGCAATAGTCTTTTTACGGAGGATTCTCTTTGAAAATTAAAGATATTACCTTACAAACATTCTCGTAACTTATTTTCTTTTTTAAATATGTATTTTTGAACGTTTTTCCTACTTTTTAAGTTTTTTCTCTTTTTTATTACTAATATTACTTATCGTACCTTTAGGTCAGGTGCACACGTCTGGTTTTTCAACGTATGGCACTGCTACCGCAACGCAAGTGCGGTCTGAGGTACATTAGATCCAATGGAGCAGTGCACACATACCTCCAGCGCAGTTGGGGCGATGAACGTCGAACTAGCGTGTAATTTGTTCCGTAGTTCCCCACGGCGCCGCACGGTCGCCGCACATGAGTCTCCGTTCTGAAGTACCTTGTTTTCATAAGTAAATGGAATATAAGTAATAATTAATAAATTGTTGCATCCAGTAACGTCTATTTTGTTTCAAAATATACTTTTTTTACACCAAGTAAGCGAAATAAACACGTTTTCTTCGATAGAATATTTATCGCAAATGGTGCGAAATGAGTTCGTGCGTCATTTCATGGTTATGTGTGCATAGTTAGGCTTCGGTGCCGCAGTGGCGCCGCACGTTGAAAAACCTGATGTGTGCACCGGACCTTAGATATCGAAAACCCGTGACTTTTACAGCGTATTTTGTTCTTTGGAATACTTGAAAAAGAATAATTATCTTCGGAAATAGAGGAAACATAGCCTTCCATTCAATGCTTATTTAAAAGCGCCATTTCGAAAGTAAACAAAACTTTGAATTAGCAGACGCAGGGGAATAAGTTATACTTTAACTATTTAACTGATGCCAAAATAAAATTTCCTTCGTTCCATACCATTTCTTACAGCTCATCAAAATTGTTCGAAAAAAATGTTCGATCCACCTCTGTTGTCGTAACTACTTCCAAAGAATTTAATTCTCACCACGAACTTTGATATCATTTTTTGCTCATTTGAATCACGTGCATTCCAAAATAAAGTAAGCCTGAGATAAACTTAACTTGAAAATATCTATTTGTACTTCACAGTAGATCCTTTCGTCATAAAAATAGTTTGGAGAAACTAGAAATTTACTCCCCTTTAGCGAATTTTGAATGAAATTTTAGAAAAAATTTTTAACTATGGTATTTTTTTTAAACTTTACTACTATTTCGACTTTATTTAAATAAAAATTATGACACAAATACAAATACAAATATTGACGACTAGCTACAGGCTCAAGCCCAACAAGGCTGGTCCTTTGTTTATGAATTCCTCAATTCCCACTGACTATCCAATTGTATCTTAAATTCGTACACACCCTTTGAATTAACTATATTTTCTTGCAACGCGTTCCATTTGTCTATTACCCTATTAAAGTAGTAGTTTTTCCTTAAATCCCGATTAAAATGTGTCTTATTCAATTTATACCCATGGCCCCTTGTTCTGTTATCCCTATAGAAAGTTAAGCCCTCTGTGTCCCCTTGTTTTGCCAACTTGAAAAGCTGAATCAAATCCCTCCGCTTCTTCTTCTTCTTTCCAGTGTATACATGTTTAACTTACTTAAACGTTCATTATAGCCGAGATTTTCTATCCCCTTTATTATTTTTGTAGCTCTGTGCTACTTTAACGAAAGTATTCGCATACGCTCGGCGCACTTGTTTTAAAAATGCTATGCAGAAGCAATTTGATATTATTTTTATAATTATTTGTGTTCAAAATTAATTTTGCACCATCAATAATTAAAATTATAAGTAGAAATTTAACAAAAAGTTAAATTGTGTGTGTAGATTTGAAGTTTTCTTACAAACTTTGAAAAATGATCCCATTTAAATTATCAGCAAAAAAAACATGATCAGGAGTAAACTTCATGGTGTTATCTAGTGATTATATTAGAAGTTAAAAGATATATTAAAAAAATAAAGGTTTTATGACTCATAGAAAAATTGTTAAATAATTTTTTAACATTTTACCACAGCAATATTCAAATGCAAGCTCATAAATTAGAAAAAAATTAAGATACAATCATATAATTCTTGTAGATGAACTAGAAAACACTATTTAGAATATACAAAAATGTAATAAATATACTTCAGTAACGTTTTTTTTTTTTTAATACTAACAAAATACCCGACCTTACTTGATTTGAATTGGTTTACTCTAGATTGATGATATGATTAAAATATATAATGACTTACGTTTTTCGTCGAATAAAATAATATTTTTACACCTTTCGCCATCTATATAATTTCTACAACTTACTTTGGAACAAATCCTACACATGCGTATCCATTTCTTGTAATACATTTCACCCTTTGCTTTATGACAAAGCTACAAAATGAAGAAAGGTGATACTAAGGTTACTGCTACAAAAGACGATTATGAGGGAGATTTGGAAAACCCTTTCTTAAGTTCTTTTCATATTCAACTCAATTAATAAAAATGACTATTTACGGCGAAAGTTCTGGCACTCATAGTCAACAAAACAATATTTTTTTAATTGTGGCACTCTTGCGACATTGACAAATTTCGACAATCGACATTGTGGAATTTCGCAATCTTCTGTCATTGTGACAGATAATTTTTTAATGTTTGAAAAGTCCTAGTTCGAATTTTTAAAAAGTTATTATTCTTTCAATAACGGCATAATTACACTTAAAATGTGCTTTATTTTGACTTATACGTGCCACTATATGTCGAATACTTTGTGGTGGTATTTCGTGTGACGAGAAGGAAAATGCATTTATTAAAATACTAAATATTTAAAACTGAAAATTGTGAAATAAAGCAAAATTAAATGGCAGGAAAAAGTTGTTCTAAAGATATTATATATTATTTGGGATTCGTTTTTATCTCGTGGTCCCACAGTTGCCACAACTTACAACTAAAAAGTGCACAAAATTTAGAAATGCGAAATTAATTCAGCGCGAAAGAAACAAAAAAGATCACTGTATGCGCGATCAGCCAACACAAATTTCCGTTTCATTCCCATTCGTTGAAAAATACTGTCGGTCCTAAATATAATAAATGAAGTATCAAAGCTGAAATTAATTCCATTAAATATATATATATATATATATATATATATATATATATATATATATATATATATATATATATATATATATATATATATATATATATATATATATATATATATATATATATATTAAAGAATTCTTTTTTAGCAGTATTGGTAAAACAATCAAATAATCGTAATACTCAATATACATTCCAATTTTTCCAAACAAATTATAGTTGATTTAAGTATACTTACTCAGGTGTTTTAGCATGAAATTTATCAAAATATAACAATAAAGAAATGTTAAATATTGCATTCACTAAACTAATATATATTGTATAAAATAAAGCATATTGTAATAAAATATCTGGAATATAATTCATGTGATGTTTGTACAAACACACAAACACAAAATCGAACATAGAATAGAAAGACGGACTTACGCAACCAAGTCCAGTCACTAAATGAAGATAAGTACTCACAGTATGCATAGTTTTATGAAAATATATTAAACCGTGTGGACGTGTATAGGGCACATACATACAAACTGATGGACAGACAGACACAACAAACGCACAAGAGGCAGACGACATCAGAAAGCACCAAAACGGATAGAAAACTTGAAATGGGTCTAAAATATTCAATGTACATACAAACACTCCATTCTTATTCATTATCCAAACGTCGTCCCACAACCCTTACAGGACACTGGAAAGCTGTTCAGGAGGAATGGGATAGAATACCTCTTCTAACACTTCCAAAGGCATTATTATCCTGGAAATTACGGTGTCGAAAGATAGTTTCAGAATAAGGGCTATCAAATAGAACATTTAAAACACAAGAATTTTATGTAATTTAGTTGTTTTGTGAATACAATGTGCACTGTCTAAAAAATGTGAGAACACCCTCTGTAGCACTACCATAATAGTTTTGCAGTTTATCTATAAAAATATCAGTCAATTTACCTTAAAAATCCAATCTTTGCTTTGTTTTTAGTTTTCGCAAACGGGATCTAACACGTTTCTGAATGTGGCCAATGTTTTCGTGTTTTACAACTGGGTTCTTTTTCCATAAACCTCTCGGACAGCATCATACCCTTTGGAATCTTCATCCTCATAAAAGTCAGTCAATTGCAAATTTCTGATTTGCAGGGCCTTTTCGAAGATGCAGTATATCTAGTATTTCAAACGGAACCTATGTTTATTGGTAAATCGCCTATTCCCCGTGAATTACCCATCTAAATAGTTTACTAAAAAGCTATAAAATTCAAAAAAATAAAATAAACTAATACCTTTTTAATTACGTTGAGGAATAAAATAAACTAAAATATTGACCATTTCCCTTCGTGCAGCCCAATAATAAACTAATATTGAAATTACTGAAATAATATTGGAAAGAAAATAACGTTTCTACTTGTAATCGAAATCCAAGAGAGTAAAGATGTTGCCAAATGCTACTAACAAATAAATGAACTTTATTAAATAATTGTAGTGGGGCCAATTCATAGCAACATGATTTTTTTATGTATTTTAATTTACTTTAAAAGATAAGGAGTAGAAAATAGGTTACAAATAAAATATTCCATTAGTTCCGATTTCGTTATGCTACTTCCGATTTAATTCAACAATTTCGTTCAAATTTCAAATTGTCCTAAATTTGTTTCTATTTCTCGCACATTAAAAGTTGGAACTGTTTTAGAAGCAGAAAAATGCTAGAAAATTCTTTAGTAGGAAAAAAAAACTTGAAAATTTTCGAAAAATTGGCTATTTTAACGATTTGAATACCTTTGAATAAAATATTAGGAATCATTACTTCCTAAAGATAGGTAGGGTAGCTAAATTAACGTCGCACCGAAATAACAACACAAAGGGTTATTGGTGACGGTCAGAGATCAATCAAGAAAGGAAAGAATCGAGGGCAACTACTAATTTTGAACCGTAGTCACATCACGACGTCAATATCTGTTTGAGCTGGCAGGTGCACCACTCTCCAAACCTCCACACCACGTCGACGTGACGAAATCTGAATCCATGGAAGATTTAACGGGTACCAGTCCCCACATACACGA
Source organism: Metellina segmentata (assembly GCA_947359465.1). NCBI lineage: Eukaryota > Metazoa > Arthropoda > Arachnida > Araneae > Tetragnathidae > Metellina > Metellina segmentata. The sequence goes on from OX375876.1 coordinate 19,778,682, forward strand.
GAGTCTTTGGTTGGATCGAGATTGAAACTCTCAATCATCCGGTTGCTATTCCACTAATCCTCCAACAGGACTACCGCAGCCCGTATTGTACTCCCATGACACAAACGCCCACCACATCAAGGTCTAAACTTTAAACCTTAACGCAGAGCAATCTTGCATCCCGAATATGAACAAGCGCTATGTCGCGCTTTCAACACCACGCAAATGTGTAGTGTAAAAACAATATTTTTGTGACGCTATCATGTCACAAAAATATTGTTTACTTGACACATATTGTTATTGTTGTAACTACTTTTGACATGCAAATGAAGCAACATTTTTAATTGCACCAGGATTCTGTCATGGGGAAAATAAACACATTCACTGCCAACCATGTGTATCGATTCATGGCTCAAACACGAACATCCTACTAATCACGATTGTACACCGATCAACCGATCTGGTGGTTAAGGTGTTAGCCTCTAGATCGGAAGGTTTCTGGTTCAAATCCGGTTCAGGGCATGGATGTTTGTAAGCGTATGGTATAGAGGCGGCTGACGCACCTTAAATCTGTCGTGGTCAATAGTTGGGATGGTGTGTAAGTTTGGAGAGTGGGGTGCCAAGTCAGTTGTTGCTTTGTCATCTGACCTTGGTTCAAAATTACGTGTCGATGCATTGAATGGCTTAGGCTGGGACGGTGGTAACTAGTTGAATAATCACGAGTGTACAAGTTAATAGGGAGCTTACGTTTGAAGCCTAGTGTATACTCGTGGTATTTTAAAAGTATTATGCGTTTCAATTTGGCAAGCCTGTTTTAGAAACGTGCATATGGTAATCTTGAAAATAATGCTATACAAAATTTATTTGAACAGTTAGAATTTTATTTAGAACTCTGTTCTTACAGGACACTCGCCTACAAAAAGAAATATTTCATTAAAAGTAAAAAAATAAATTCAATCCAAACTGAAAAATGAGCAGGAATACGAAGCAAGCATTAGAGATTAAAAAAAACACTTAAAACATAAACGGTAACAGGGGGAAAATCCCATAATTTGGCCTGACTCAGAATGGGTTAACTGGTCAGATGTGCATTCTCTCAGTAGTAAATAGTTGACACAGATTTGCGTGTCAACGGACAGTTAATTTGTTTTGGCCTTGGTTTACTTCTAAACTACCAATATTTGCTACAAACACGAGGGCGCTAACGAGACACGGACGGAAACAGAATGTGTGTTCGTGTGTATGTCATAAATAGCTGTACCAATTAGTGTATGGATACCAATTAGTATATGGGTGTGTGTGTCAATGTGTGTGGATACATCATAACAGCCGTACCAATGTGTATGTAGATGTATCATGGTAGTAAGGTCAATGTGTGTGGATGCGTCATAATTGCTGTACTAATGTGTGTGGATATGTCATAATACACTCTATAACAAAAAAATTGACGCACAAAGAAGGAGTTGTCCGATGGAGACAAAAATTGGTGGATAGGAAAATTATGTACATAATAGAAAATGATTAAAATTTCAGAACAATTGAATGATTTATTTCAGAGTTACAGTAACGAGCTCAATAAGGTGTTGACCCACCTCTAGCATGGATGCAAGCTGCCACACGGCGTGACATAGACCGATAAAGCTCCTGGACGGTCTCCTGCGGTATTTCTTGCCAAATTTGCTCCAATTCTCGGACTACGTCATCAACATTGCCTACCGGATACAGTCGCCTTCCCATCATATCCCAGACATGCTCGATGGGAGAGATATCTGGTGATCTGGCTGGCCAAGGAAGTGTTTGACAAGCTTGAAGACAGTTCATAGCAACACGTGCCGTATGTGGTATGGCATTGTCTTGCTGAAAAATAAGACCAGGGTACTGCGAAAGGAACGGTAGTAAAACAGGTCTCATAATGTCGTCAACGTACCGCTGTGCAGTAAGTGGAACTCTAATGACGACCAAAGGGGTCCGGCTATCAAAAGAAATGGCACCCCAGACCATAACCCCTTGTTGAGGGCCCGTGTGGCGTGCAATAGTGAAAACAGGATCGGCACGCAGCCCTGTGCGTCTCCAGAAACGTCTTCGATGATCGTCAGGACACAGTTGGAAGCGGGATTCGTCGCTAAAGACTATACGTCCCCAGTCAGCATCATTCCAGCCTGATCGAGCCAAGCACCACTGTAATCTGGCTCGACAGTGTGCAGGCGTGAGTGGCAGGTGGCGTAATGGTCGGTACGAAAGTAGATTTCGCTCTCTCAGCCGTCTGTGAATGGTCATGGTGGACACTCGTGTGTGGGTCGCACGACTGATGGTTGTTAGCGATGAATCAGGCGCTGTGACAGCTGATCTGACAATCACTCTGTCCTCGCGATCTGTTGTGGCCCTATGTCGACCGCTACCATCATGAATCTGAAATCTGCCACTGTCCACCCACTCTTGCCAGCATCTTCTAAACGCCATATCGCTTCGGCTCACGTGACGAGCGATTCTCCGATTTGCCCAACCTGCCTCTTTCAATCCAATGATACGACCTCTTTGAAACTCTGAAAGTTGCTCGCAATGAGCTCGAATCCTGCGGCGAGGCATTTTTTCAGTCGTTGAAAGGTATCCTAAATCGCAATGCAGCAGAAATTTTTAACAACAGTTCAAGAACAACTCCTTATATACATCTGCTGGAAGCGCAGTTCCGATGCGCTGGAGATCGCACTATTAATTCATTGGACACCAAATTTTAATCATTTGTAGATTTGGTTAAAACATTTTTTGCATACGAAATTTCAAAGCATTCGGATGATTCCTTCTTGGTGCGTCGATTTTTTTTGTTATAGAGTGTAGATGTACCAATGTGTGTGGGATCCTTACATTCAACCACACCAGTTGAAGACGCAATTTTTTAAAACATCTTCAGAAAAGTGTCCCGATTCTCAATTTTATGTTTTAGTTTGGATACTTATTTATTCAACTGTTTAAGTAATGGTTAAGGTAGAGCCCTGGGTTTCTCGTGCTTCATTGTCGAAAAATCAAAAGTCATTGGTGTGCCCCGTTGCAAAGAGTTCTCTATTTTTGTTATAGATGGCCAAGATCATGTTATTAAGAAGTGATATCCATGGTTAATAAATGGTAAGTAAATTTAAACTTCATTGTTTTTTAAATGCTCTTTCCATGACAAGGTCATGCATAAGGTAATTGGTAAGCCACTTGATTTCTCAAGACAAACGAGAACTACACTGATGCTGTCTTCTTTCCTTAAAGCACTGCGATCTTTTGATACAGAGCAAAAATGAAAAAAGACGACTCTCAATCACTACCAAGAACTGGACAGCTGTCAAAGGACATCTTGCCAGACTTCATGCCGGAGGGAAGAATGTGCCACATTAACCATGAGATTTATTTCATCGGAAAGACCATCCGTTTTTTAGGTTTGTTTGATTTATAATTTTTCAAAAGCATCCAGCGAAATGGTGATTTTGCTTGAAACTTTTTATTACTGAATTGGTCCGAGGCCAATAAAATATTTGTTATTCTGGCTCTTTAGTAAAATTTCTCTTCGTCAGCTATAATGAAATAAAAGGTGTTTTATATATCTGGTTGCTAAAGATGGGCTATTATTCCGATAGCAATCTAAAAAACAGTCATTTCAAGATAACAATTAGTGACCGTTATTCGAAAGGCTAAAATTTATTAATAAATGATATTGGAGTATCTGTAAAACGATTCAAATTGAGGAATATTTTAAATTCCTATTATCAAAGGATGTATTTCTCTCTTCTGTAAGCTTTGTGTGTCCTTACTTGATATTGTCCTGTATCTGGCGCAGCATGGCCAAATATGGCCCTGCGTCTTAAAAACTCAACCCACCAACCGCAAAGTATCCCAATTGAATATTTTATAGGAACGTTCTACTAACATGACCCTGTAAAGTTCAATATTGTGTCCCAATATAAAATATTCTACATTTCTTATATTAATGTTTATATATTAATATATATTAATATATATTAATGTTATTATATATATATATATATATATATATATATATATATATACACTATCTTTGTCTAACCTGTACAAAACACAAAACATGTTAGAGGATGAACAATAGCATTGGACTATAAATATTTAAAATATGTACTAATAATTTTGTAAAAATGATAATTATGTATGAAATTTTAAAGAAATTTATCAAATGTGCTACATGAAAATCTATTCAACCCACTTAAAAAAAGATGCTACCAAACTAAACTACATGCGTTTTTCTAGGGAATGAACTAGAATCAAAAGGAAAATCATATTTAAAATAAACAAATATTTTACAAGGGATCGAAAAATAAATACAAGATTTTTCATAGTTTTGTAGTCCTACTTCTTAAATGAATGGCCATATAATTTTAAAACTTTTCAATTCAGCATAATTATTCATATTCATTCCCTATACAACATTATAAAGAACGAGTCCTCAAAATTTTACGAGAATCCATCAATAACTTCTTGTGTTATAACATTTGAAGTGAAGAAATAATGCAAAAATGTTAATTTAAAGTAAATAGTAGTTTTAAGTGTATCGTTTCCTCGATAGTAGCTTTAAGTCCCTTCCTTTTACTGTTTGTGTAAACAATTTCACAATATTTCCAAAAGAGAAACCATTTAAACATTTGAGAAAACTTTCTAAAATTATATTTGTAAAAAATAGTACATTTAAATTTTTACACGTTTTTTGGTATTTTAACTGCTATTTTCGGTGAATTCCATACCTACTTCCCGTTTTCCCGCCTTGATAAAAATCTTCATATCTCTGCAGCTACTTAATTTAGAGAAAATATCAAATATACATTGGAAAAAGTCAAATAAATACTCTATCATATAAGATTAAAACTTCTTTTGGAATTTTTGGTAAAAAACATGACACTTTTAACGTGTTTGGATAACTTAATGACCGAAACAAGAATTGACACCAAACAGAATGAACAAATTACGTAGCGTAGCTGTAGCTTCGGTGCAAAACGTTTATAACAGAGATGTAATGAAATTATCTTATATCACCGAAAGAGAGTAAAAACAATGCTAAAACAATTCACCCAGAAACCCGAAGAATAAAAAGCTACCTATTTCAGAATGAATTCCTGAACCATGTCATGTTTATAACCTCCTATCTAAAAGCGGAAAGTAATTTCTAAGGCTCGCTTTGAGTTGTTGGAATGTTTAATAAAATAATTCCCTGAATACCCTCCTACGTTCCAAGGAATAACACGATCATCTGCTTTTATTATGGCATATCATTGTTATACCTTTACAAAAAAAGCTATTATATTAGATCAGGGAGAAAATGCTATATTTGCGCGTGGGCTATTCACAAAACCAAATGGGATTACACTAGCAAAGGCAATTTAAGAATTGACATGCTTTTTTTAATTGTAATCAAAATAAAAATTAAACACACTCTCTTTCATGTTGTCGATAATATTTAAAATCTGTAAGCAAGCATTTACAAAGAATATTCTATTTCATACAAAGCGTTGTGTTGATGGATTGTTAGTATCTTTTTATTCTGATTCAGAGTGGTACAAGTTTCAAAAACTAAATATGTATAAGAGGAATTTTTTTGCCGAAATTAAATGTAGATAGTGGGTACTGTTTCTAAGGCGATACATTTTTATTGTACATATTCTAAACGTGATGTCAGTAGACTTGTTTATCAAATACGATTTAAGAGCCTAAAACAATAAAATATCCCAAAAAGTGAATTCAACTGCACATATAATTATCAAATTAGTGAACATGAGTTTGAATAGACGCTAAGGGCGCCTTCACACGAAGGAGATCGATCGCTCACAACAGTCGCCTGTGATAGTCGTTTTGATTCATTTCCTGCAGACAAACGATTCGAGAGAAAAGAAGCAAAACAAAATTTTTTATCGGCCTTGTCTAGTTCTTTTTTGTAAAATATGCATCGTTAAAGATAGATTAAAAATTTTAACGAATTTGAAATCTGCGGAAAATTTTAAGCGAGATAGATATCTTACATTTGATTTTCTTTAAATTAATAATTTTTCAATTGTAACTTTTGAATTTTTGCAATACGAATATGTACAATGACGTCACGACTGTTACGTCCTTTGGAATCCTGCCTTCTTTCCGAATGAATGAGCTGGAAATGCTTGCAGTATGGTATTTTAATCATAAGTAAAACAAAAATGTCGAAAGGAAGTATTGGGTACACCCTATCAATAAATTTCGTGTGCAGAAAGGTTTATACCAAGTTCTGTATCGCGAACTGGAAGACGACTCTACTAAATTTTTCAATTAGTTCCGGGTGTCAGTAGCTTCTTTTAGAGAACACTTCAGCAGGATACATTCAGACCACGTTCACATGAGGCGTTTCAACGCACGTATGGCGAGGCTAGCGAGGTCCCGCCATTAAATTATGTTTATTTATTCCTATAATTCAAGTATCTATCTTTGCGACCTTGAAGAGCGGGATCCTAATAGCCTCACCAAAAGCGCATTTTATGCGCCTCATGTGAACGGAGCCTAAGAAGCAGGACACAAATATGAGAGACAACATACCTCCACGAGAAAGGTTGTCGTGGAGGTACATTGAGGTTTGTATGATGGAAAAAAATTTACCACAGAACGAAAGAATATTTAATTACCGTCTTTCTAAAAAAACGCCAGTTCATTGAATGCTCTTTTGGTATTTTAACTAATAAATGGAGGATTTTCTATAGACCATTGAACTCTAATATTGATTTGCAATTGACATAATAAAAACATGTGTAATCTTGCATAATTTCATACGAACGAGGTATTGTTATTCGCACGAAGACACCTTAACGCACACCGATTTGATGGAAAGCGATGATAATAATGTTTATAATGGTTAGACTGGACCTGAGCCAACGGCTCTTCGAGATCATTTCGGTCAGTATTTTGTAAGTGAATGCGATTTTCCATGGCAGTATATAAAAATATAACAAAATAATGCAACAGCTTATTTAAAATATTATCAAGTTACCATTTTTTGTCGCTAACTTTTTACTTCTTCGTATTCTTACTATTAGTTTATTAACATAAATTGATGTTAAATTACTATAAGAAATTATTGTAACTTATTTAAAATATTATCAAGCTATCGTTTTGTCATTTACTTTTTTCATACCACGTATTTTTACTATAGCTTGTCAACATAAATTAATGCTAAATTATTGTAATAAAAAATAAAGAACTTATTAAGCACATTTTTCTTTTGTTTATCACAATTCTTGCATTTCTTCGCCATAAATAAACACCATCACCGCTCTCCATACTTTTTCTTTTTTTATTTTGTTCGCATAATCTTCGTGAGTTTTATCCCACAATGCAGGCTGCATTTGCAAAGCAGTAATTGACTTATAAATACCTAAACTTTCCATTACTAGAAAAATATAATACAAAGAAACAAGGAAAATAAATCCAGAACGGCAGGTGATATCGCTAGGAATCAAAAATCGACAGATGATAGTCTCTCTCGTGTGAATGACGCAATACCTCGCAATGTAACATCTGTCTTCTTCAAACAAAAAAAGTCGCCGACGACTGAACTTCCTGGGCGACTATTTTTTAGTCTCTCTTCCAGTCTCCTGCTAGTCTTCTCGTGTGAAGTGCTCCTATGGTTTCTATGTAAGTTCCGTCGCCTTCAGACCGGTCTGAAGGCGACGGAACTTACATAGAAACCATAGGAGCACTTCACACGAGAAGACTAGCAGGAAACCGTTATGAGAGACTAAAAAATAGTCACCGAAGAATTTCAGTCGCCGGCGACTTTTTTATGTCGTGGTTTAATTTAATCGAGAAACAAAACAAAATTGCTTTTATATTCTCTAGTACAAGTTTATATATTCGCGATCGTTAAAGATAGAGTAAAAATTTCAGCGGATTTGAAATCTGCGGAAAATTTTAGACAAAATCGATACCTTAAATGTGATTTTCTTTAAATAAATAATAATTCTATTGTAACTTTTGTATTTACGTCAGATGCGGCTAAATTCTTATTGCGAAAATATAAAAGTTGGAATTGAAATTTATTTATTCAAAGAAAATTCCATTTAAGGTATCGATGTGATGTAAAATTTTCCGCAGATTTCAAATCCGTTTAAGTTTTCAATCTGTCTTTAACGATGCTGATTTTACAAAATAAACCTAAACAATTCCAGTCAAAATTTTTGTTTTGCTTCTCTTCACTCAAATAGTTTATGCGCAGGAAATGACTCTGTAAACATTTCCTGGTGTCAATATCAAGAGACCGGTCTATGAGATCGATCTCCTTCGTGTGAAGGTGCCCTAAACGTTTTCAAAATGGTGTTTGTTCCCACTGAAAATCCAGCCGACCAACCAGTATAGTGGTTAAGGTGTTAGCCTCTAGATCGGAAGGTTCCTGGTTCGAATCCGGGTCCGGGCATGGATGTTTGTAAACGTATGGTGTAGAGGCGGCTGGTGCACCTTAAATCTGTCGTGGCCGAAAGTCCTCACGTTGGGTTGGCGTGGAAGTTTGGAGAGTGGGGTGCCAGCTCAGGTGTTGCTTCGTCATCTGACCGTGGTTCAAAATTACGAGGTGTTGTCCTCGAATCTTTCCCTTAAGGGACTGATTCCGGACCGTCGTCAATAGGCCGTTGTGTTGCTCTAGTACGACGTTAACTAAAATTACCAATTACCCACTGAAAATCCTTCTCATTGCTCGCGTTAGTTTGATTGTAACAGCAACGGATTAGCAGCCGGAGGGTAGTGAGCTCAAATCCAACCAAAGACCGTCTGTACAAAGGAGGCTGGTACACGCTAAATGACATGGCCTCAAATGTCCTCACATTGGAGTGGTGTGGAAGTTTGGAGAGTGTTGTGCCATTTCAGGTGTCATGTCGTCATCAGAGCGTGGCTCAAAATTACGTGGTGTTCTCCTCGACTTTTTCTTTGGTGTTGATTCCACACAATCGCCAATACCCCATTCTGTTGCTCCAGTGCGGTATTAATAAACTACCAACCTACCCTTCTCATATTTACAATAATTTTAAATAAATTAAATGCATTAAAGTAATTTCAAATGCCGTGTTTTGCATTCATAAATATATAATTAGTTTCATAACTTACTTACTTTTCAAACTACGACACATTTCATTACTACAGTTAATTTACATAATAATTTCCGTCTCTTAGGGCCCGCGGTAGCCCAGTTGGAAGTGGATTTTAGCAACCGGAGCGTTGCGAGTCAAAACTCGGTCCAGCCAAAGATTATAGTGTACATGGGGGGGGGAGTATGCACATTAAATCTGTATTAGCCTCAAATGTCCCTAGAGTGAAAGTTTTTGAGCTCAAGTGTTGTGACCTCATCATCTGACCGTGGTTCAAAATTACGAATTGTCCTCGGAACTTTCACTTCAGGATCGATCCCGGACCGTCTTCCTTCCGAATGAAAGCAAACTCCACCGTATCGGGTTATTGCAAACCCACAGCGGATTAGCCACTAGCTAGGGAAAGCCTCGAGTCTGAAATCACGGACCGTCACCTATATCCGCTGTGCTGCTCCATAGCGACGTTAAAAATACTTACCAACCTACGCTCTCATTGGAAGATAGTGATAGTAAATATTCTCGAGAACAGATGATATATGTATTTTTTTTTCTATAGATCAATTAAGTAGTAATTCTATAATAATTGAAGGTAAATAGTAATTGGTAATTTTTAGTTAACGTCGTACTAGAGCAACACAATGGGCTATTGACGACGGTCCGGGATCAATCCCTTAAGGGAAAGATCCGAGGACAACACCTCGTAATTTTGAACCACGGTCAGATGACGAAGCAACGCCTGAACTGGCACCCCACTCTCCAAACCTGCACGCCAACCCAACGTGAGGACTTTCGGCCACGGCAGATTTAAGGTGCACCAGCCGCCTGTACACCATACGTTTACAAAAATCCATGCCCGGACCCGGATTCGAACAAGGAACCTTCCGATCTAGAGGCTAACACCTTAACCACTAATAATTGAAGGTAATGGTAATGGTAATTTTAGTTAACGTCGTACTAGAGCAACACAACGGGCTATTGACGACGGTCCGGAATCAGTCCCTTAAGGGAAAGATTCGAGGACAACACCTCGTAATTTTGAACCACGGTCAGATGACGAAGCAACACCTGAGCTGGCACCTCACTCTCCAAACTTCCACGCCAACCCAACGTGAGGACTTTCGGCCACGACAGATTTAAGGTGCACCAGCCGCCTCTACACCATACGTTTACAAACATCCATGCCCAGGCCTGGATTCGAACCAGGAACCTTCCGATCTAGAGGCTAACACCTTAACCACTAATAATTGAAGGAGTGAGTGGATTTGGTAATTTTTGATAAACGTCGTACTAAAGCTACACAACGGGCTATTGACAACGGTCCGGGATCAATCTCTTAGGTAAAGATTAGAGGACAACACCACATAATTTTGAAATATGTTCAGATGACGAGACAACACCTGAGCTGTCAACCCACTCTCAAAAAAAAAAAAAAACTTCCACCAACCCAACGTGAGAACTTTCGTCCACGACAGATTTAAGGTGCACCATGCGCCTTCATTTTGATCCTCCGAAATCGGGCCGACCAACCGATATAGTGGTTAAGGTGTTAGCCTCTGGATCGGAAGGTTCCTGGTTCGAATAAGGGTCCGGGCATGGATGTTTGTAAGCGTATAGTGTAGAGGTGCACCTTATTTCTGTCGTTGCCGAAAGTCCTCACGTTGTCTTGGTATGGAAGTTTGGGAGAGTGGGGTGCCAGTTCAAGTGTTGCTTCGTCATCTGACCTTGGTTCAAAATTACGAGGTGTTGTCCTCGGATCTTTCCCTTAAGGGACTGATCCCGGACCGTCATCAATAGCCCGTTGTGTTGCTCTAGTACGACGTTAACTAAAATTACCAATTACCAATTACCCGGACCGTCGTCAATAGCCCGTTGTGTTGCTCTAGTACGACGTTAATTACAAAATTACCAAATTACCTCCGAAATCGGCGAATTAATTCTGTGTTGAGAGTTGCGCATGCGCAGTTCTATCGTTTTGCGAAAGAAACGAGATATACTGTAAACAAAACAAAATGGACGACATACTTCATGCTGTGCTAAATTACAGTATTCTTACGACGACGCGCATTCAATATGTGTTTTCTTGAATAATACTATTACCTAAAATTAGTAGATGTCCCGTTTTGAGGGAAAAAAATAAATGGTCACGTTAGGTATTCATCTACTTCAAGGTGAGTACTATTAATTTCATGGACGTTAGTCATTCTTTCCTGCTTAATTTTTTAATAAATGCTATCTGTTGAAAACAAAATACACAATAGATCCTTACGTGATAGGGATGCGACATCGATGTCGATGTTTTCAAAACATTGATGTTTTATAGAAAACATCGATGTATTGGAGCCGATGTTTGTTTAACATCGATGTTTTAACATTGCCGTTGTTTATATGCTGTCGATGTTTTATTTTTGAATGAAAGAAGTACGATTGTAAGAAAAATAACCGTGCAACTAATTATTTGTCAGTGATGGCGACATCCGTCCCATCAGAAAGAGTTTTTTCCCTAGCTGGTGGGATAGTAAGTGAAAAAAGAAGTCGACTTATGGTGGAGAAAGGTAACAAACTTATTTTTTTACAAACTGTAAATAACAAATATTGTAGCATATAATAATTATAGGCCCCAATTTTTTTTATTTACAGTAAATAAAAATAAGTTTGTTATGTTTCGTCCCCATAAACTGAAAAATAATTATTAATAACTAACAATATTTATTGTTATGCACCTACCTAATTATACTTATAGTTAGTAGTACCTATGTCAAATTGTTGTACATATTATTTTCTTTAAAATTATTCAATTTGAAAATAAAAGATTTGTTAATTGTTCGCATTAAATCTTTTGACTTTGTTTTGACAGTTTAAAAAAATCTTCGTTTCAAATTAACAAACACGGAAAATGACAAATTAAATCTCCTCCCGGATGAACATTAATGTTTGAAGTTACTAAACCAGTTTCAAGAAATGGCAGAAAAAAGTTTAAATACACTGAGGTTTAAAAACATCGATGGTTTTTGGGCGATGTATTATCAACAACGATGTTTTAATTTTGAACATCGATATTTTGTTGTCGATGTCGCATCCCTTTTACGTAATAGTTTCATGCTGCAAACTGACATGCGGTCCTACGCGTGTTGCACTATAACCACCACCTGCTAGAATCGCGCGGTTTTACAACGCTGTTTGCAACTGCCGCGGTTTAAGCGGTAAAGCAGGAAGCTGGAAGCGGTGCACTATGGACGTACCTTACTTACAACTAGCAGGTTCCTAGCACAGTTGGCAACCCCATGAGCAACAACTTCCTCCATTGCACAGTACAAATAAGAATATCTAATTCAAATATAAGAAACCATTAAAACCTGAAACAATCGGGCGTCTTCGTTTCATAAATTCATAAGTTGAAAATCAAGACCATTCAAATTGAAACAGACATCTCAATCATATTTGCGAGTCGTGGTAGCCCAGTTGGTGTAGGGGTGTTACGAGTTCGAAACTGGATCGTCGTGCATGGGGTGAGGGTGATGTACTTTAAATCTATCTTGGCCTAAGATGTCCTCACATTGGCTTGGTGTGGAAGTTTGGAAATTAGAAAGCAAGCTCAGGTGTTCACTCGCGATTCAAAATTTCTGTACTCGAATCTTTCTCTTCGGTTCAGTACCGTCGCTAACAGTCTACGTTCGTACTCGGTGCGATATTAATTCAACTACCTACCGCAAATTGTGTTGAAAACAGTCAATTTTACTTCTGGGGTAAAGTAAGGTAATTTTAATTTCGTCGTACTAGAGCAACACAACCTATTGACAACGGTCCGGGATCAATCCTTCTAAGGGAAAGATCCAAGTCCAACACCAAGTTATTTTGAACCACGGTCACATGACGAGGCAACACCTGAGCTGGCACCCAACTCTCCAAACTACCACACCAACCCAACGTGAGAACTTTCGGCCACGAAAGATTTAAGGTGCACTAGCCGCCTCTACACCATACGTTTTCAAATATCCATGCACTGATCCTGATTCGTACCAGGAACCTTCCGATCTAGAGGCTAACACCTTAACCACCAGACCGGTAGGTCAGCTTTACGTTTGGGGATGGATTATTGCAATTTTGAAGTTATCTGGGGATGAGGTATGACTTGTGCTGACAACTAGAGCAAGAAACCTTTTGTGGATACTTACAACACCGCCAGTCCCAAGTCGAGGTTTTATTTCCGATTTTATAATTTGAGTAATATTAAATTTTATTTTTACTGTCAGTGGATAGCTGGCTTATAATTTACACTACGCCACTAAATTGTAGCATGATGTTACAAAGTATTACAGGAATCAAACCTGTATGGTGAAGGTATGGGAATCGAGGGCTTATGAGTACATAGAAAATGGAGTTAAGCCTAAGGACCGATTCCTAGATGAAAGCATCAGATGTATGCATGGATGCATAATTTCCCCATCACCGGTTCGGATCAAACACGTCATGTAAATGATGCGAGCTTCTCTCTGCATTTGATCAACAGACTCCGGCGGAATGGATATCGATGTGCCCATTAATTCATCCACTTGATCCTCGACACTGAGGGGAAGGGATTATTCGATGTATTATGTACCATGGTACAACAGGTTGGGTGCATTTCCTGAAATTGCGAGATAGATGATATGAAACCATCTCATTACATGAAAAGTAGAGTGCGCAATGGTATTTATATATGAGCCCATGATCATGGGCCTAAATCTAGTAGTCACGGGATTGTTAAATTAATTTTGTCTGCCAGGTAGAACCGAACATTCACCATCTGACTGGTCCACAGGAAGCGGGAAAGCGCCCATCCATTGATATATCCATTTGATTGGTTCATTGATTCATCATCTGATTGGTCCATTGATTTATCATCTGATTGGTCTATCGACTTATCATCTGATTGGTCCATTGATTTACCATCTGATTGGTTCATTGACTTATCATCTGATTGGTCCATTAATTTATCATCTGATTGTTCCACTGATTTATCATCTGATTGGTCCATTTATTTACCATCTAATTGGCCGATTGATTTATCATCTGTGTTTAATCGTAATAATTTCAAAAGTAATTCGGAAGCTTACATCACATCCTCTTCGCTTTTGTAGCCTGTTTATTTTTCACATGATTCAATTTTGCTTGGAATGTTCTGCAAGGAATATTCTAGGTGGACTGTCCTACATGGAATGTTCTACATGGAATGTTCTATATCAGTGGTTTCCAAAGTGGTCCCTACGGACCCTCAGGGTTCCTTGTAACTGCTGAGGGGGTCTGTGGCAAATTAAAATTAACTTGGGGAGTTCGTGGACTATGTTAGGGGGTCCGCAAAAGTTTTAATGTACTCAAATAATTGTGACCCATTTTCATTAATATGAAAGTTAGAATAAATAAATTGGTAGCGATTTTTACGTCCTCAGTAAAATATAAGTATAGATAGGTACAAAAAATGCAAACACGTAATGCCAATCATCGCACAAACGTAAGTCGAGGGATAAGTAAACAATCTGCCAATAGCGCCATGCATCGGGAACTGCTTGTTGGCTCTTATTGGCTGGTGCCCTCGATTTGAAATGAAATTACAACACCGCACGTTAAAGGCAAAATATTCAACATTTCTCGTTAATTACGACAAAAATCGTTATAATGTGTGGGGTTGACAGATGAATCATATTTCTAAATTACAGTGCTTCATTACATTCATATATCTGAACGTATTCTACCAGCTGAAAGTGAGGTAATACCCACCGTGCTGCATAAACCAGCTTTCGATATCATAAGAATTTATATGAGTAACAATACAGTACAAAGAAGGATTTACAAAATTGCTCATTGCCTAGAAAATTATTGATGCGAGTACTTTAAAACATCTGAATTCTCTATGTAGCTTGATCAGTCAACTTTGCCAGGAAAGAAAGCTTTACTTTTAGCTTATGTAAATCTGCAAAAGAAAATTTCCCAATAATTGTCATTTGCCAAAAGTTTGGAAACTGATACGAAAATTAAACAATATTTAATGAATTAAAAAGATTTTTCTATTCAAAATCTATACCCTTGAGTAATAACCTCTTCGTGGTTACTGACGGTTCTCCGGCAATGGTAGGACCACACCAAGTCTGTCTGGCACACTTTAAACAAGATATACGGATTGTATTACCTGTACATTGTGTCATTCGTCGACCAAATTTAGTCGCCAAAAATCTTAGTGAACGCTTGCATGGTTCACTAGAATATGTCATTAGAGCAGTTAATAAAATCAAAAGGAATGCCTTAAATCAGAGATTACTTGCTCAGCATTGTTAGGAAAATTATGAAGATTGTTTACTACTTAACACGGAAGTTTGTTGGTTTTTTAAAAGAGCATGTTTGTAACGATTTTATGCACTCTTTGATTCAGTTTTGGAATTCCTGGAAAGTAAAGACAATGATTTGCAGCCCAATTTAATTGGTTCAAAAAATGACATAGTTTATATGAAAAATGATATAGCTTTTTGCCAAATTTAATGAAACGAATTTGAAGCTACAAGATGATCAATCAAATTTACTCAAAACTAAAAGAATACCATTAATAATCACTAAAAGTATACAAAACTTTTCTACACAAACAAAACTTTGGAAGAATAAAATGCTTTCAGTTTCCAAATCTTTCAAAATTTTAAAAACAAGATGAAGATTTGCTTGCTTATTGTCGACAGTTAACGGCTCTTCATTCTGACCTCAGCCAAAGATTTGAAGACATTATTCAATTGGTTATCTCCGATTGGGTATTGGACCCTTTTGCAAGTAGACCCACAAACTCAAATGAATCCATAACTAATACAGGAGCAATTTATTGAATTATCCACAAATATAATTTTATAATATTATAATAATATAATTATAATGTTATAATTTTTCTTAATAAATACTATTTTAAGTATCAAAATGCTTTATTTATATTTAATTTTTACCTCACCATTTACCCTTCAAGACATCAAATTTAAATTTAGTTTGTTTATTATGCAGTTTTGTAGATTTATTTCATTTGGGGGTTCATGGTCAGGCTTTTGCTCTAATAAGGGGTCCATGAGCATAGTAAGTTTAGGAACCACTGTTCTAGATGGATCACACAGAAATATGTATAAGCGAGTAAAAGTAGCTAAACTATGTTCTTTTTTACATTCAAAACAAGGTCAGGTCATATCTTAGTTTTTAAGGCGCCAACTTCGTTCTTTTTGGATTCGTATTCTGAGTGTGAGGGGAGACAGCAGAATGCTCAGCAATCCATGAGGGATTTTGCCTTAGGTTACAATACCTTTTCGTGTTATATTCTTCACAGGGAAGAATTGTCCATTGGTGATTGAATTCATGATTCAAAAATAAAATTTATACAGTCCACTATCACTGATCGTGTGTGTGAGTTAACTTACTACCAAATAAGCTTCTACTAGAATTCTACAATCTGATTTGTCCATTGATTTATCATCTGATTGGTCCATTGATTTATGAACTGATTGGTCTATCGACTGATCATCTGATAGTTGAAGACTGACCTAGCATTTACAAGACCACCGTGGACCTAGGATGAATAGAAAGCCAATGCTGCTGCTAGTGGAACTCCTTGGCTTCAAATTAATGAAAAAAAACATCACTAAAAATAGTATAGTTTGCTCGTTAAATATTCAAAAGTAAAAGTGTTCAAACTTTGCCAACTTAACCCTGATAAGGGGCGGGTTACATAACGCCTGGGATAAGTTGGCATAGCATGTCATAGTGATAGTATCCAAGCAATAATGCGGGTTAATTAAAGTAAATGCACTTTAAAACTTATAGTTTAATATATAATATGAAAACAAAAAGAACATAAAAATCTCAACGTTTCATGTCCACTGAAAAATTATGGCGTTCCTTCAAGGATTGGTGGCTTTAATTTTCGAAACATTTTGTTGCGGCTGTAGCAGATTGTGTCCGTGACTTTTGGCCATCTCCACTGTGTGTTTTCACCATTGTGAAATTGCAGAATTCATCACCGTCGATGTCCACTATCTTTCTATGCCAACATGTCCCACGACTTAAATGTCAATATGCCCCACCAGGACAATTGAGACAAGATGACTGCCTCACTCTTCCACATAAGTTTTACAAGCAATTCCGGTACATTAATGTCATCGTTATTCCTCACTCTATCTAACACAACCATTTCAAACTCATTAAAATATTCTAGGACTTCATAAAACACCAAAAATTCAACTAAGTGGAAAACAAAATAAACACAAATCCGTATTTTTTTCCTCTCAATGGAAGCTTTGATCCCACTGCAAGGAAAGTGGATGTTGATTCGTCATGTGGTTGTCATTCAAAATTACATAGTATTGTCTTAGGAATTTTCTAACGGGCTTGATCCTTGACCGTCACCACTAGCCTACCGTGTGTCTCCAAAGGGATGTAAATTAAACACCTACGAACTGTGCTACCGTATCTCTTCATGCTTGTACTAGTTGTAAAATGTGCTGTACGATTAGGTAAGAAGTCGAAACGGTGTCGACTCAACGTCAAGTCACCAGAAGGGTGACTTTATTCACATCCAAATATTAAAAAAAACATCCCGTCTCTCGTTAATGAGGGAAAGGGATAGAGTGAGAGATTGAAATCGAATCAACGGGCGCAACACGTGAAGGAGTTGAGACTCATCTCGCGAGCAGCCAATCGTGTTAGGAGGATATTAATTAATTTATTCCCACTAAGTTATTTGCAGATGCCCCCCCCCCCATTTGAACACTCGCATATTTGCATCCGATAAAGCGTCGCCAATGGCCAAGTCCATTACCACCCGCGTGACTGCTCCGCGTGTGAAAGGATTACGATTATTTTGGACGAGCGAACTATCGATGAGCCGTGCTAACCGTCTCCAGTTCGATTTTGAAATGTCGAGGAACGCGAATTCGAATCCGCCATTTTGGACACGTTGTGGAGGCGTGCGAAATGGGACGTAAGAGCTCGCTTCTTACTTATGAATCGCAATCGGAAGGCTCCTGGTTCGAATCCGGGTCCGGGAATGGATGTTTGTAAGCACATGGTGTACAGACGGATGGTGCACCTTAAATCTGTCGGTGCCAAAAGTCCTCACGTTGGATTGGTGTGGAAGTTTGGAGAGTGGGGTGCCAGATCAAGTGTTGCCTCCTCATCTGACTATGGTTCAAAATTACGAGGTGTTGTCATCGGATCTTTCCTAATGGATTGATCCCGGACCGTCGTCAATAGCCCTTGTGTTGCTCTAGTACAACGTTAATTAAAAAATTACCAAATTATTAGTTATGAATCGCGGTGACCCGGTTGGTAGGTATTTTCAGTAACGTCTTACTGGAACAACACATCGGGCTATTGACGACGGTTCGAGGTGAATCCCAACGCGATCAGAGGACAACATCACGTAATTTTGAATCACGGTCCGATGAAGAGGTCACACTTCAGATGGCACTCCCACTCTCAAAACTTCCATACCACGCAACCATCAGGACTTTTGAGACTTCAAAATTTAACGTGCACCAGCCCCCCTTTGGTTCGATTCGAACTTGTAAACCTCCGGTTGCAAATCCGTTACTCTTCCAAGTAGCCACGATATATTCACAACTGGAAGGTTACGAGATCGAGACTCCATCCAATCAAACACTGTACTGTACGTGGGGGCTGGTGCACGTTGACTCTTTCATGACTGTTGACTGTTAACTTATGTTAAAAACAATCTTCTAGGACAATTTAAA
This sequence comes from Metellina segmentata, assembly GCA_947359465.1. Classification (NCBI taxonomy): domain Eukaryota; kingdom Metazoa; phylum Arthropoda; class Arachnida; order Araneae; family Tetragnathidae; genus Metellina; species Metellina segmentata. Next base: position 19,797,505 of record OX375876.1, read on the forward strand.
ATTTTGAATTTTGTTTTCGGAATGCATGATTTTTCTTAATTTCATGTATAAATAAATCACTATTAAATTTTACAGGTGATATTATATATAGAGAACTGAAAGATTCAGATTAGCTGTATGGTGCTATTTTTGTGCAATTGTATAGAATAATGAGGGGAGGTTTGTTTTGTTTTTACATACATGTTCAATGCGACACTAAATACTGTTTTGAAATTTAATTCTACTAACAAACTTAAGTTCAAAAATCGAACAAGCTATCCGAATAATTACATACCCAGTACCCAGTGCTACGAATCAAGCAAGCACTGAGCGTTTTAGTTTCCATGACAACATACTTATTAGTTGCACATTTGCCTTTTTGAGTATCATACGTCTGATAGATTTTTAATGTAAAAACCAGCAAACTAAATGGTCTACACAATTTTAATTCTACTTCTACTGTATTCAGATTCTCTCGCATCTCTACTATAATAAAAAGGAGTGTTTGTCTGTTTTTCTCTATCACAGTCCTTACGAATCTATGGCACTTACAATAATGGGATTTTGCACTCAGGTAGTTCGAATATTTTGCAGTTTTTGGTTCGCGGCGAATTGTAAAATTCAATCTAGAACATTTTAAAATTAATTTAATGGAAATTCAATTATTATTGTTTTCTTTGGAATAGCAACAGCCTAAACGATCGCAGATTCTAAATTAATTTTTTTCCGTTTTCATTTTGCGCGGAGGAATGATTTTGAATGAAGTGTTTGTCTGTGTGCGTGCATGTACTGAACTGAGGAATCTATGGCACTTACAATAATGGGAGTTAGGCACACAGGTAGTTGGAATTTTTTTAAAGTTTTGTACGAAGCCGGAATTTTACAATTTATTTTAGAACATTTTAAAATTAATTTATTTACATGGTTTTTTTATTATTTGGTTTCCGAATAATTTATTTTTTTCATTTCCGATTTCATTTTGTGAGGAGGATTGATTTTCCAGCGGACGTTAAAAAAAACTTTTAACTTGGGTTATGTAGTTTTTTTTCTATCTCCTAGACCGTTAAAGATAGAGTAAAAATTACAGCGGATTTGAAATCTGCAGAAAATTTTACATTAAATCGATACCTAAAAATAAGGGTTTTTTAAACAAATAAAATTTTTTAATTGAATATATTTTATATTTTTGCAAGAGAATGTGAGGTCACGCCAACATTCACATTCCAAAAATAAACAGATTACATTTCCTGCTCTCTTATGATTTCAGCGAAGGAAAGCAAAAAAAAAATATAAAACATTTTGACTGGAATTATTTAGTTCTTTTTTGTAAATTCGAACTCGGTCACGGGCAACACCCATTTGGTTTGCGAAATAAACCAACACCACGGTCAATGTGACCCCCACGAAAAAAACTGTCACGGGATACTGCGTTATATGTCAGTTAGCCAATTGGCTACAAATTCCCATTTGGTTTGCTTCGCAAACCAATAACCCCACAAAAGAAACTGGCAAGGACAGCGTCGGGCTAGCAACACAGTGGCTAGTGATACATATAGGGGAGCGATCTTGAAATGTAGTTCATCGCTGTTTGGGCGACGTTTACTATTTAATCTTTTTGATGAGGACCAATCAATCATTATAAATCGATTCGGTAGGAGGGTAGGTATTTTAATTAACGTCGCACTGGTGCAACACAATCTGGATAGTGGTGACGGTCCGTGATCAAACTAGATGGGAAAGATCCAAGGACAACACCACGTTAACGTGAGGACATTTGAAACCACTACAGATTGAACATGCACCAAGACCTTTGGGACGTGACCGTCTTTGGAATCGCAACCCTCCAGTTGCTAATCAGTAGGGCAACTTTTTGCAACAAATGCAACTTTTTTACACGCGTTTTACGCTGCATGTAAAGTAATAAAACCAAAATTCCTCCTACATGGTGTGTATAGTAAGTGAGTTATAACCGCAACATAAATGCAACATTTTGCATAAATGCAACCACCTGCAACTTTTTTAAACATAGCTTAAAATTAATTCATATCAAATTACTATTTCATTTTTTTGCTCTGTGTATCAACCCTTGGATCACGTATGTCTGATGTTGCGAACGCCGAAGTATTGCTGATCAAACAAGAAGTTCATGGAAAGAAACTGTTCGTCCTAACAGACGAAAGTGAAATAAATCGCAAGAAGTACCTTAACACATTGGTTGGCACTCTTGATATTCCAGAGGAAACTTGCGTAATCGACTGCAGAGTTTGCGAGGTGAGTGTCGATCATCAATATGTTGTTCGCCTTGTAGATGACGTTTTAAAATCTCTGAATGTGGAGCGAAAGGTTTTTGCGTTTCTTTTGTCCGATACAGCACATTATATAACTGCGGCTGGCGCAGGTTTTCAACATTAAACTAATTACTGGCCAATGATCGGCCATTCAACGTTGTTCTGTATTTCAGTCTGTATTATAATACTGTTTTACACGACTAAAATTGTCAATATATTTTGAATTTTTTTCATTTTTTACTTATAATTTATTTTAGAATTTTGTGTATCAAAAATAAATGCAACTTTATTTCCATAAATGCAACTTTAGGGAACGATAAATGCAACTTTTCCCATTTTACTGCAACAAAAAAGTTGCCCTACTAATCAGTTAATCTTTCAACTGGGCTACTGTGTCTTTAAATCAAAAAGGAATTTATTCTTTGGAATTTTCATTTGCGAAGTAAAAAAAAAAAAAAAAAGAAGTCGTATTTGAAATACAACAACAATGAAATTACTATAGACCTTCTAATGAAAACAAATCATGTCGGTGGTCTTAACCTTTTAAAAAGGTAAATAACGTGTGTTTGAGGTGTCTTGCTTTTTATTTCCTATCGAAGTGTGTTTTTAATCAAGCTGAATAATCAGTTGAACCAATCAATAATTTTTCGGTATTAGAATTCATGCTTCTCCCACAACCACGTGACATATCTTCAAATCGAGTAATCAGAAGCACGTGATTCATCTATTTTATTACAAGGTCGAAGTTGAATACGTACGTGAAGCATATATTGCCACAGAAACACTACTGCCACCTATATTTATCTTGACAGAAAATGCCTCGCGTAGATTAATTTTCGTTTGCGTTTCTGTGAGAGCAATTTTAGATGTAACAAACTAACCACAGGGAGACGAAGATTTTATGCCCTATAAGCCACTACTTCCTCTAAGTAGATAATGGGGAGTAACCTTCAAATGTAGCTAAATTATGTCCCTTTCGTAGTATGTAAAGTAAACCAGTTTTTCTTCCACAAAAACACAAGCATCATGTACCTCTCATATGTATATATTCATTATCACCTCTCATACCTATAGTTTCATTATCACCTCTCATATGTTTGATTCGTCATCACCTCTCATATGTATCCATTCAATATTGAATTTTATTCAACATGTTTCGATTATTTAAAATCTACAACTTGAAAGTTAAATTTTAATTAGAACTGTAGACATTGGAGATGTGTATTTTTTTTGTGTATATTACGTCCAATATAAAAGTATTTCTTTGACTGATCTACCTCAATATTAACGATAACAATGAATCCTTTCAAGAACGTTATTTTTAATTAATCTTCGAAGAAACGCATTTAGAACTGCCCGGTGGTGTTCATACGTAACTACCGGATAACAACAGTCAGGTTACGAGATCAACTGCATCTCAAAATCAAAGCATATCCTCCAACAGTCCCTGAAGAGGATTTCCAGAGTGAAGAAGAATATATTTTTTATATTATTTCGAAAACCTGAGTGGCAGCGTCTCCGCGAGAGACAGTGAGTGAAAGCTGTAATCATTTTCCATCTGCGTAAACGGAGAGAAGAACATGGAGTTTACGAAAAGGGCTGTCGAAAATGACATTCATCGTTTACCTCAAAGTGACGGTAAAAAGTACCTAATAAATAATTTGGGACTGCAAAATGAAAAGACAAGAACGCCTTAAAATGTTGACGTCAAGTCGGGAGTTTGAAAAGGTCGTGTTTGAACATCAGCGTTTCTGGCAAGTCCTTCCTGTTCTTTTATTCAAGGATGTATTATAAAATGCCTTCGTAGTCTGCCTCGTCAAAAGTACAGGATGCTTCAAAACTTCGTTGTGCAAACTTTAAATGGAGGCATAGAAACGAGCAATATACCTGAAATTGAAACCAGAGAAGAATTTTAAAGTAAAATTTAGCTTTTCAAGTTTAAAAAGTGCTTTGAGTTCTTAGAAAAATTTATAATCTTCGTAAAGGCTGAAATGTGCTTAACACTCCTCGTGATTGTCTTGTCGAAGTGTATCTTCCCTAAAGAAAAAATTCTATAATATTTTATACAAATTTCTATAGAAGGTGGTCTACACTATTTTATACAAATTTCTATAGAAGGTGGTCTACACTATTTTATGCAAATTTCTATAGAAGGTGGTCTACACTGTTTTATACAAATGTCTTCAGACGGTGGTCTACACTATTTTATGCAAATTTCTATAGAAGGTGGTCTACACTATTTTATACAAATTTCGATAGAAGGTGGTCTACACTGTTTTATACAAATGTCTTCAGACGGTGGTCTACACTATTTTATGCAAATTTCTTCAGAAGGTGGTCTACACTATTTTATACAAATTTCTTCAGAAGGTGGTCTACACTATTTTATACAAATTTCTGTAGTAGGTGGTCTACAGTATTCTATACAAATGTCTATAGATGATGGTCGATTGAATTCTGTAGAATTATGGCTCATTTTTCTATAAGCTTTTTTGAAAGTAACCTGTACAGAAAAATCTCACTCTCTAAGCTTAATCTACTTTTCAACTATTCCAGAACTTCCAAATTATGGTTTATTTCAATATACTTAATGAGCTACGACGGTAGCTAAAAGTACGATAAGTTATATTATAAATAAAAAAATCCAAGTTCGTATATAGAAGAGCATAGAATTTCTGTGAATATATTTGTAAGGTAATATCTTTCATTTCAAAAGAGAATCCGCCAGTTCAAAGGGCTCTTGCAAAGTCATTAAAATGTTTTGTTACAACTGTAAATAAGATAATTAACATTGATTTGAATCTTAAAAAGGTATCATCATTTCTTTATAGGACTTATTGCAGAGCTGTGAACGCACTGCAAAATTCTGTATGAGAAGCATTAAGCTGGAAAAAGATGAAAAAACGTTGCGACAGTGAACGAGGCGTGGGTGTATTTAAATTGTTGATATAGAGAAAAAACAATTTATTACCAAAAAATAGGAGAAAAAATTCTTAAAACGATGCGTGAGGTTCAAAGAATCTAACAAAACTTTCTCTAACGAATTTATGATTGTTTCCTGTTTGCATATAATGGACAAAAAAAGCTTAAGTAAACAGAGTTGAAAGAAATGAAAAAACAACTCCCACATACTAACTATCAAGACCATATTTCCTTCCCAACTAGCAGAATTATTTGTCGTTGTTCGGGTTATATTCATTATATACACTCTATAACAAAAAAAATCAACGCACCAAGAAGGAGTCATCCGATTGCTTTGAAATTTCGTATGCAAAAAGGTTTTGACCAACTATACAAATGATTAAAATTTGGTGACCAATGAATAAATAGTGCGATCTCCAGCGCATCGGAACTGCGCATACAGCAGATGTATATAAGGCGTTGTTCTTGAACTGTTGTTAAAAATTTCTGCTGCATTGCGATTTAGGATACCTTTCAACGACTGAAAAAATGCCTGGCCGCAGGATTCGAGCTCATTACGAGCAACTTTCAGAGTTTGAAAGAGGTCGTATCATTGGATTGAAAGAGGCAGGTTGGGCAAATCGGAGAATCACTCGTCATGTGAGTCGAAGCGATGCGGCGATTAGAAGATGCTGGCAAGAGTGGGTGGACAATGGCAGATTTCAGCGTCATGATGGTAGCGGTCGACGTAGGGCCACAACAGATCGCAAGGACAGAGGGATTGTCAGATCAGCTGTCACAGCGCCTGATTCATCGCTATCAACCATCAGTCGTGCGACCCACACACGAGTGTCCACCATGACCATTCACAGACGGCTGAGAGAGCGAAATATACGTTCGTACCGACCGTTACGCCACCTGCCACTCACGCCTGCACACTGTTGAGCCAGATTACAGTGGTGCTTGGCTCGATCAGGCTGGAATGATGATGACTGGGGACGTATAGTCTTTAACGACGAATCCCGCTTCCAACTGTGTCCTGACGATCATCGAAGACGTGTCTAGGGACGCCCAGGACAGCGTGACGATCCTGTTTTCACTATTGCACACCACAAGGGCCCTCAACAAGGAGTTATGGTCTGGGGTGCCATTTCCCTTGATAGCCGGACCCCTTATGTCGTCATTAGAGGTACACTTACTGCACAGCGGTACGTTGACGACATTCTGAGACCTGTTTTGCTACCGTTCCTTTCGCAGTACCCTGGGCTTATTTTTCAGCAAGACAATGCCAGACCACATACGGCACGTGTTGCTATGAACTGTTTTCAAGATTGTTAAACACTTCCTTGGCCAGCCAGATCACCAGATCTCTCTCCCTTCGAGCATGTCAGGATATGATGGCAATTCGACTGCATTCGACGGTAGGGAATGTTGGTGACGTAGTCCGACAGTTGGAGTAAATTTGGCAAGAAATACCGTAGGAGACCATCCGGAAGCTTTATCGGTCTAAGCTACGCCGTGTGGCAGCTTGTATCCAGGCTAGTGGCGGGTCAACACCTTATTGAGCTCGTTACTGTAACTCTGAAATAAACCATTAAATTGTTCTAAAATTTTAATCATTTTCTATTATGTACATAATTTTCCTATCCACCAATTTTTGTCTCCATCGGACAACTCCTTCTTGGTGCGTCGATTTTTTTTTTTTTTGTTATATAGTGTATATTGATTGAAAAGTGATCAGACTAATCAATTCTTTTTCATAACAGAATGATAGCATCATTGAAGAGCACAGAAAATAATTTTTAATATCATTTTAACTGCGTGATACGTCATGATGCCGCGAGCATAATTAGGCGACCGTCTTAACAGAGACCAGAGGTGTCAACTTAAACGGACAGAATACGATGGAGAATTGGACAATACATACAACTGTCGTGGTTTATTTTATTCGAGAAACAAAACAAACTCTCATTTTTATTCTCTGGTCAAAATTTCTAACTTCTGGATCGTTGAAGATGGAGTGAAAATTTCAACGGATTTCAAATCAGCGTATCATTCTAAAGCTCTGGTGAAATTTTCCCGTAGATTTCAAATCCGTTGAAATTTTTAATCTATCTTTAACGATCTTTATTTTACAAAAACGAACTAAACAATGCCAGTCAAACATTTTGTTTGTTTTGTTTCCCTCCGCTCGAATCGTTTGGCGCAGGAAATAAAATGTTTGCCGCTACAAGGGAAAAAAACGTTGCCCAACTGTTTGAGGCTACTATGACGATCGTCATGCAAATGGTGGCTCCGCTAATTTTCTTTACGCTCACAAACAACGCTCTCTAGGAAACCAACGCCATCTATTTGTATAAACAACGTTTTAATGAGGTCATCCACAGCTACATTACGGCTGCTAGATAATGGCTCCGCTTTCTTAGGAAACCGTGGCTTTAGAGACATCGATAGCACGCACGGCCCCGCGAAGGAAACAGTTTTTTTTTATTAATTTTATTTTGGAATTTAGTATTTTTTTTTTTATCTGGCGATAGAAAAATCCTATTTACGAGTAAAAAAGAACAGGGCCCATGACTTTCATTCAATCAAATTGAACTCCTCTCATTCAAAGGAAACCATTTGCGGAAATGACATGAAGAATAGTGTCATATTTTTAATTTGATGGCTTCTGATTGGACGAGTCCCGGGCATCGTCACGACTCTGTTGGTACACGTGTGAACCCTGTGGAAAAAACTTGTCGTTACGCTCTTCTACGAATTCTTCAGCGGAATTCTGTTTCATGTTGAAAGACGAAAAGGTTACTCTACATGAGCCATTTTGCAATTAAGAAGAAATTTAGATATATTTTAAGGGATCTTACTCTCGACATCACGTTTTCGGATAATGTCGAGGTATTTTTTGTATTCCTGGTTCGCGGTTACAGAAATTTACAAGGTTTATGACTATCAACGACTGTATGGATTATATGTGAAAGTGTCGGACCGTGAAAATGTCAAGTGCCGATTTTTATAAAGTGATACTGTTTCCCTGTTGTGTTAATATTAAAGCTCAGATCAAGTACAGAATTTTCACTGAAGAGGCACACTCGGCAAGTAGGGGTTTCCAACTTTTTCCGAAACAATTCCGGGACACATTTCTCCAAACTGAAATATATATATGTAATTTCACAATATTCTCCACTGAGAAATCATTTTAGCATACCATACCTAGTTATCCAAGGAAATTTTTTTTCATGTACAAAAAATATGTAAGTAATAATTATTTATTTTATTTTAATTATTATACGAGCTTGATGGTACTCTCTCAAAAATAGTAATAGTAAAAAAACCAAACCTTATCTCTTGTATTGAAACTATTAAAAAATAAAAATTGTAATGTTCGAATACAAAATAGAGATATTGTTCGTGTTTAGTTACAGAACCGAGTGTGTCCCGAATTCTATTTTAAGAAAGTCGAATATTAAAATTTGTGTTCGTCTCCAGCCCTAATTTTAAAAATAAAATTCAAATACAGTTTAATTGAATTGGAAAGGCAACTAATACCATTTCTTCACGATGGTCCCGCTCTGAACTAACTGCCATATATAGTATTGGCTTTGCATAGAAGTGGGGTAACGGACGCTGTAACGTAGTGGGCCGAGTGGTGTACCTTTCTACAAAATGAAACAGCCTAGTTTAAAAATAAATTGCATTATATTTTGCAATAATCATGTACACTTTTGTACACTAGAGATTTGCATCCCTATGACATGGGTGGTGCGAAACAGGCGCAAGACAGCCGCGGCCTCATCAACGAGCACCGCAAAACCAAAAATCTCCGCTTCCCTCGAGTTCTCCAACGTATCTGCCTTTGTCGGCTGACCCCTCATTCCGCCAGCCACAAATCACTGGCACCCCAAAACAAACGGGACAGCTGTTCGTCAGCAAGGCTCGGGCATATGTTTCAGGAATTTGGAATCAAAGGTCAGTGGCGGTGGCGACGACGTCACAACGCTGAATGGATGGAAACGAAGTCATGGGCAATAAAAATAACTATTTTGAAGTGTAGGTGATATTGGGGTCGATAGTTTTCTTGGACAGCTTTCTTCTTCCGGGGAAATTTGACATTCAACTGGGATTCTTAACAGCAACTTAAATTCTGGGACAATCTCGACCATCCCGGGACGGTTGGCAACACTATCGGTAAGTGCTTTGGTGATTTTCACTGTAGCAAACTTCATTGTTTTTGTTAAACAAAGTCATTGTATATTTAATTACTTGGTGGCTCCCAAAAGTGCTCGTACACTTTAAAAATTTTAGAAAAAGCGCTATAGCCGGAATTGAATTTTAATATTAAGTCAAAAAATTTTCATGTCATCTCCATGGAATTCTGAATAAAACCCAACATTTTTATAAACATATCTACTCAATTTCTTTTTATAAAAATTAAAATGTAAGGAGGCATAGAAAGAACAAGTCACAAAGTGATCATATAACGAAAACTTTCAGAAAAATTCATGAATTAAATTATCGTCTATCGTTTTTTTTATTTTTGAATTGTGGTGACATTTTAAATATCGTTTGGCCTTAATCTTTGCTTGCTTACTTCGTAATACTCTATTTACACCGCTGGCCATCCAAATTGCAACACCAAGAAAGACAAGAGATATCACAGCAAAATTTATTTTGTTGATAACATGTTGACCAAGTATCAAATGATTAAATTTATAGACTTCTGTGAAGTGTGGTTCCTGCCAAAATCAGTAGCCAGAGTAGCCGCCATTGTTGGAGATCATCGCTGCCACACGCCTCGGCATTGATTCAAAGAGACTTTGGATGTGTTCTTGGGGTACAGCAGACCAAGCAGCTTCCACACGTTGCCAAAGTTGATATAGTGTGGCAGCTGGGGATGTAATCTGGGTCAATCGTTGAGCAACCATGGACCACATGTTTTCTATCGGCGAAAATTTCCGGAGAGCGAGCTGACCAGGGAAGCAATTCAATCTGGCGATTGACGAAAAACTCTTGGACAATGCGTGCCACGAGTGGTCGCGCATTATCCTGTTGAAATATGGCTGTGGGCAGGCCCTGAAAGTAAGGAAGGACAACTGGCTCCAACACCTCGGAGATGTAGCGCTGGCTGTTTAAAGTACCGGCAATGCGTACTAGAGGAGTGCGAGAGTGATATCCAATACCGCCCCATACCATAATACCCGGAGCAGGACCAGTGTGGCGGTGCATAACGCAACTGTTCAGCATCCTCTCTCTACGGTGTCTCCAGACTCGAATCCGACCATCGTGGTGTTGTAGACAGAATCGTGACTCGTCCGTAAAGAAAATTTTATTCCATTCTGTCGTCCACATCCTTCTTTCATCGCACCATTGGCGCCGGAGTCGTCTGTGGTTCTACGTCAAGGGTAGACGAAGCAATGGACGTCTTGCGGACAGACCACTCTTCTGTAAACGGCACCGAATGGTACACGCAGACACTGGATGATGCGTTACAGACTGATTGCACTGTGTTATGGTTCGTGATGTGGCTGAGCGATCCGTCACTGCCATACGCACAATATGTCTGGCATCACATGAAGTGGTGCACTGAGGTTGATTCGATCGAACACGTCGGTCCGTCGTACCCTCCTGCATCCAACGATCACATATCCGCATTACAGTTGTTTGGTTTCGTCCAACACGACTACCGATTTCCCTGAAAGATAATCCACAATCTCGGTAGGCCACTATCCTTCCTCTGTCGAACTCGGATACTTGATCAAAATATGATCGCTGTTTTCTAGAGAGGCATAATTGATCGGTTTTTTTATTTAAACCACAAGAAAAACACAATTGCCGTACTTGAAATTGTCGAAATCTCCAAGCCTTAAAAAGCGTTTTGAAGTGGCGCCACAGGCGCGCGTGATTTGCGTCTGCGCTGAAATTCTAATCATTTGCATATCTCACCTCCGCCAATGCATGTTGTAAATTTCATATTATTTGCATGCTTCCTTCAGGTTGTTGCATTTACGGTGGCCAGCAGTGTATTATTTAAAAAAAGGCTCGTATTCCGAAGGAAACACCAATCAGCATTCGTAAATGGATTATTTTTCATCATAGAAGTGGTAAATCAGTTCGGAATATCGCTAAATTAGTAAAATTTTATCCACGATGTGGTGCTGTATGTGACAAAACGCTTTAAGGATGAAAATCGGATCTAAAGCGAAGTAAGAACAGGTCGTTCGGCAAAGTTAACTCAACGTGATCAGAGATTTATAGTTAGAAAATTTTTGAAAAATCCACGTTAAGTGCAAAAAACCTTTCTGCAGAATTTACTGAAAACTTTTCTACCCCAATCTCACCTGAAACTGTTCGACGAATGCTCAGATCAACTGGTTTAAAAATAGGTGTTCTGCACTAAGAAGATTTTTGTTTTGTACGAACGGGGATAGAAATGCAACAGTGTCGCCTGACGTCACAGAATTGATGACCAATGAGAAGAAGAAGGTATCATAGGGATTACAACCGGGATTATTTTAGGGGGGAAGCGCAGAGTTTTAGGCTGCCATCTACTATTTGAAAAACGTACTAAAAGAAGCATAAAAGTATTAATTTATTAAATATTTTTTAATTCTTTTTCGTAAATTAATTTTTTTATTTACGTGAATCAAATCAAATGATGAAATTAATATTTTAAAGACTGATTGCACCACAACGACACAAGGAGTTATTCTTCAATCATTTTAAGATTCAAAACAACCGTTTAAAACTATAATTGCATAAAAACACTCGTTGTTTTCTTTTTTCTTTCATTTTTTTTAATTACTTTTCTGTAATCAAGTAAATTATTCTAATTGCACACTGTATTGCTTAAAATATTTTTTTAGATAAGTATTAGAATGATTTATTACAAATATATAAGTTAAACAAATATATAAAATAAAGATTAAAAACGCAAAAAAAAAATCACATTTATTTTATAACACATAGATTATACTTCAATATACATATTACATTTTGAGACAATCATATGGATAACATTGAAACAATAAAGTTTTAATAAACTTATTGAGCTAGTCCAGATCAATTTTATAATCCATGAATTACAATATATTTTTGTAAAGACAGAAAAATTATGTTACTTCTTTTTTACAACGACGCTCATTAGCACATGGAGATTTACAAAAATTAAATTCTTTGCTTTGTATAGTTTTAAAAAATTAAATGCAAATTTAGTCTTGCTTTACAGTTTATAACATAATTTCATTTGTATGTTTTTATAAGAGCAAAAGTATTTTTTGTAAGCACAAATTAGAAATATCTTCCTTACTGACCTGGAAACCTGTTAAGAGAAAATAAATAATTTAAAGAATGAGATCCATCTGCACATGACATGTCGCACTCCTGCAAAAAAAGTGACACAAGTTAAAAAATAGAAATTTTGATGTTATGTCATTGAAAAATATGTATGAGGTGCCCCAGCGTGTTATATTATCCTTCAATAGAATATAATAGAAGTTATCACCATAAATACTTACCTAAAATTTAAAAGAGAGAAGCTTATACTATTCAATATAAGTTTCATGGTATCCTTTAAGTAGATGTTTCTCAAATTATGTAATTTTGAGTTGCGTCACTTTTCTTGCAGGGGTGCGATGTGTCATTCCATGACAAATCAACTTTACATTTTTAAAGGTAGTGTTTAAAATCTTTAAAAAAAAAATATGGCAAAAAAAAACTAAAAAGTTATTGCAAAAAAATTCACATTAAAGTGGTCTTTATATGACTACAAAACAAGTTTTAAAGTTTGTAAAATCTACACAGAAACACAAGATTTTAGGCATTCGTAAACAAGACAAATCAAAGAGGAAAGTATCCAAATGCTCCCTTTTTCTTCTCATTGGTTATCAATTCTGTGAAGTCAGATAAAACTGTTGCATTTCTATCCGCTCGTGTTTTACGTAAGTGCGAAACATGGAAAAATCTTAGGCTTTCCTTCGCAAAATCAATGACAAATAAACCCGAAACGTATTGGAATCATGTCTTATTTGCAGATTAAAATAAATGTAACATTTTTTGTTCCGATGGGCGTATAATTGTATGGAGAAAAAATGATTAACTCAATTCTGAGAACTTAGTTGGAACAGTAAAGCAAATGGCGGTGGTGTATTTGTCCTTTCGTGGTGGTGCATGTCAGCATCAGGAATAGGTAATTTTGTATTTATTGATGACATAATGACTCATGCTCTTCATTTAAATATTTTAAAAGATAAATTTAAAATTATCAACCCAAAATTTGGACATTGGAAGCAACTGTTTCTTAATCAAGATAACAATCGTAAGCACACGGCTCTCAACGTTCCGCTCTGGTGTCTCTATAATTTCCCACAAGTTCTGAAAACACCCCCTCGGTCGCCAGATTTAAACCCAATAGAACACATTTGGAGATAACTGTAGGTTAGAGTGCAAATACACGACATCAAACAAAAAACGAACTAAAAACAGTAATGATTGAAGAATAGAGGAACATTGATGCAGAAATTACAAAAAAAAAACCTAGTGAACTCTATTCACAGACGTTTAAAAGCTGCTGTGGTTATATATGCTATTTAATATCCTACTAAGTTCTAATTTACCTAAATATTCCAATATTTACAAATTTGAAGATTTTTTTTAAGTGTACAAAGGCTTTGGTGATGTAATTTTTCTGTTGCTTTTTGATTATTGATTTTCCAAAAAAAAAGTTGTACTATGTTTTTAAAATAGTTTCTGTAGTTTTGTTAATAACAAGTTATAGATATTATTAAAAAATCCCCATTATGAAATATTAATTTTTAACTATGGATAGAGTTGTATTTCATTGGAATTCGTAAGTGCACTGACACTTTTGGGATCCACTGAATTTTCATGATCATTTTTGCGTATTATATTATTTACTTTAAGGTTTCTGCCGACCAACCGGTCCAAGTGGTCAAGGTGTTGGCCTCTGGATCGGAAGGTTCCCGGTTCGATTCCGGGGTTGGGGCATGGCTGTAAATTGTGCTGTCCTTTGTTAGGGACAATGATGGTCCATCCACTGGGTGCCCCTTCACAAGTGACCGTCACTTCTGGCCTTGTATAAGGCTAAAATGACCTCGGTCAACTCTATACTTTGTATTGTTTGGTATCTGTGTCTTCGCAATTGTACTGCCTTGCCATTGGAAATATAAAAAAAACTTTAAGGTTTCTCTGTAGTTTGTTGTGTTAATTGAATGCAAATTACTTTAAAACAATTTTCTTAAGTACTACACTTACGAAAAGGTTTGAGTAAGTTCCATAGTGTGTATCGTTACTATAAATAACATGCTAGATATTTTTGTAGAGAAAATGAGCTATGATTCTATAGGAATTTATTTCTATAGAATTCTATTTTGAAAAGATTATACAGTATGAAAATAAAAGTCGTGAAACAAAAGAAATGAGCTATAGAATTCTAAAGAAACACAATTCTCTAGAAATTTTAAGAATTCTTTAAGGGGAACGAATAGTTACTACCTGAATTCGTATTAATTTTAAATAATTTGTAGTTGAATTTTATGAAAATTAAGTGAAAATGTCTTGATTGAGAAAAGAAAAATATCCTTAAAAATATTCCCATAAACGAATATAAATATACTAGACACTGCGTGGCTAGCCCGGCGTTGCCCGTGACAGTTGCTTTTGTGAGGTTAATTTTGGAAATGGGAATTCGTAGCCTATTGGATAACAGCCATAACGAAGTTGCCCGTGGTGTTGGTTTGCTACGCAAAACAAAAAATATAAATATTTAATTGAAAAATTATTTATTAAAAGAAAATCAAACGTATAAGGTATCTATGTGGTGTAAAATTTTCCGGAGATATATCAAATCCATAAAAATTATCATTCTGTCTTTAACGATCGCTTAGATAGAAAAAAGCACTGAAGAACGCCAGTGATAACTTTAATCATTTCTTTTGCTTCACTGGAATCCGTTTCTCAGGAAATCAAAATGAATTAATCTCAAATCAAACGAGGGTCATTCGAATATGTTTGCTAGCATTCCCATTTATTAAACATTGAAAGGTGAAAAATAACCTTGGCATGGTTCCAAAGGCTGATGTCAATCGTGACGTCAAAGAGGGAGAAAAAGTCAATATGCATGTGATTATTCGGGTGACGTCATATTCCGAAAGAAGAAAGAACTGTGAAAAAAACTATTAATTTCATTTAAAAAATGTTCTAGATTGAATTTTAAAAATCTCCGCGACCCAAAAACTGTAAAAAATTCTTGTTGCTAACTTGTGTGCTAAATTCCGTTACTGTAAGTGCCATAGATTCGTCTAGTTTTTGCGGGCAGAAAACAAACAGACAGACACTTCCTTTTAAAATATTAGAGATTGAAGGTGAAGAATGTGATCTGAATGAGAGAGATATATGTTTATTCAGCACTCCGAAAACAGCACTATGAAAGTCCGTTTAGATAAGAAAAAAACTGGTTCTAGTAGAAATTGCCTATTACTATTATGTGCTCATTGTCTTTCGAGCAGTAATAGTAAGTAATGAGTACGAATTTAAAAATACCAATGGATATGACCCTTGAACTCACATTACCCAGAAGTGTAAGTTAATTAATAAAAAATTACAACTTTAAAATACACACATCTGTCTTAAAAGTAATCTCACTAAAGATCAGCGGACTGAGGTAGCCCGCTTGGAAGATTAAAGGATTAGCAACCGGAGGGTTGCGAGTTCGAATCCAACCGGGGGGGGTGAATCCGTCCTCTACAAAGGGGGCACGTTCAATCTGTTATGGTCTCAAATATCTTATTTAGCGTGGTGTGGAAGTATGGAGAGTGCAATGCCAGGAGTTCAGGCGTATCCTCGTCATTTGACCGTGATTTAAAATGACGTGTTGGTAATGTCCTCGGATCTCTTCATTTGGGTTTGACCCCGGACCGTTGCCAATAGCCCGTCGTGTTGCTCCAGTTCGACGTCAATTAAAGTACCTAAATACCCATCAGCAAAACTCCGATTTGCCGTGCGTTGGATTGGTGTTGTAGCGTTTGGCACTAAATTATTTAACCAAAACTCTTAGACTAATGAGTTTTTATTTACATTTATGTACAAAGCTTAATTGATCACACTTCGGCTACAATGACGTTGGTCAAAGCACATTAAATCTCTACCTTCGCTATCTGATCCCTCCTTAAGTTTTGTCTTTAGGAGTGTTCATTGTCAACACGCTGTTTTCGTTTAGGGGGGATCCTCTACAACCCTCTCTCTATCGCGACTTTGACTCTGAGATCGCGTGACAGCATTAATCTCAGCCAGCATTTTCTTTCCATTCGCAAGTAATCGGTTGATTAGTTCTGCAGTGCGGTTACTAAGCACATGGAGCTTACAGGTAGACACTTGGATTGCGAATCAAGTGGGGGACGCACCCAAACTAGCTCACCAGTCCACGATTCTTTTGAGGCATTATTAACGCGTTACAGTTAAATCTATGCTAGCCCAGAGTCCCTAAGAATTTCACACTCACAACCGTTTACCGATCCTACGCTTGTATAAAGTTCAAACTCCCCTTTTACACCATCAACTCACCTTAATTGATTTGTCTCCCTTGATCTTCTCTCTTTCAGTTTAGGACAGAAAGGTCTGAGATGATCTAAGCTTTAACACTCGTAACAGCGCAGTGGTCTCCTTTTGTCAATTTCTTTTGCCCGATCAAAGCGATTAACTTTTTCCGGATAAGCAGGGGGTCTTTCGACCCTTCTTCCAAAATTTACCTTTTCTTCTGTCTTTCTACGGGGCTCGTTAAACTTAACACCCTGAAACTCCTGCCTTCCATTTGACATAGGTTTCCGAATATTTGGTCTGACCGTTTCGAATTGGTCTAATTTGTCTTCCAACTCAAATGGCGAAGTAATTTCGTCCCATGTGTCAATGAAATGCTCTCTCGCTCCCGGCATGGCTTTGCGTTTCATTTGGTCGGTTATTATAAGATCTTTCAACTTTTAAAACGTGTCTATCCCTAGACCTCCAACCCATCCTTCCATATAGTTTTCCAATTCATAGGCGAAATCTCGTCAATTACTGTTCGCTTTCCGCGTGTGCTGCATGTATTTTACTCTAAATGCCTCGGGGCACAGCTTGTACCTATTCAAAAGGATTTTCTTAGCATCTGCATATGTCTTAGACTCGTCTTGCGTCTCTTTGACAATGA